>CM077011.1:164107727-164707727 GCA_039090855.1 Macrothele yani
CTGCACGGTAATAACAAAAATCTGTTGAAAATATAGTTTCTGAATTTAATAACAGAACGACGAGAGCCTGACTCCAGATATTTCCTATCGCAATTCAACACATTCCACTGCAAAGTTAATTTCATTCAAATAATCTTCCACAAGAACTTATTTCAACTGCATATATTCCCGGAAAGTGCGAACGGAGTTATTACGTTTCGCATCGGAGTAGGAGAAACGACGTCCTAGATTGTTTCCTCTTATAGATTACCTGAAATATGCTTCCATTTGTGTACTTGGAAAGCAATTCCTGCTCTTCCATTGAATAGGAACCTCAAGGGAATGCCTCACGTTTCGTGTAACAGCACTGTTACTAACAAGAGGAATAAAAACAGAACAAATGTAATTGGAAAATATGAGTAAAATTTCAGAGGAAATCAATCTCGTATGCCACCTCTGTCTGTTAAAAAATGTCACGAGGTTTCGTATTGCAACACTCCGCAAAATCGAAATAAGTAAACGTTCCGTTAAGTCAAGTTGTATCGAATGTATACAAACCCCCAATCAAAATTTGTTATCGAATGTATGTTTTCGATCGCATAATGGGCTTGTAAGGTGTCGCAAACAACAGAAGCATAGTCGTTTTCCTCAAAAAATCTTCAGATGTAATTTTCTCCTTGCGATACAATTCGACAAAGAGATTGAAATATTTCTTTTTAATATATTAGGTGCTGTACTCCATTGCTAGAAAACAATTGTAAAAATCCAGAGTTTTCTGTGTGTGTGTGTGTGTGTGTGTGTGTGTGTGTGTGTGTGTGTGTGTGTGTGTGTGTATTTCGAGCAGCAAATAACAGTATAAAGAAAGCTTGAAATTCAGAAAATACCACTATTTCTATGCCTTGATGGTGATATTTTTCTTCAGTTCTAATCTGATTTAGATGCATATTACTGATTTGTAATATCAGTTGAAGAATTTGTATATGTCTTGATATTGTTCGTCAAACAATACATGACAACGAAAATGAATTCAAGCCAGTTTAAAATATTTCTTATCAGGTACATTACATTGCTGTGACCATTGTAAAATAAAAAATCAAATATAAATTCTTAATGGGTTTTAAATAACTATCCTCGATAGATAAAAACAATGCGTTTTGTGCAATCTCTCTCCACACTAACGTCATTCTTTTACTTGTATACACAAGGAAGCAGGTGATTGTTACATGAGGAGCTCCAAGAATGCCTGCACAACGCACACAGTGTCATGATGCAAACATTGCCCTTTTTCAATCATCATGTAGTGTTAGTTTTCAATCATCATAACACAACGCACGCAGTGTCATGATGATTGAAAAATTTTAATCGTACCAGCCAGTCCAGGATTGCCGCCTTACCGGAGAAATGGCTGATAACATATTTGGGATATACCTTTCATTTCTTCTGTTTTGAAACTGTAGCAGCAATGTCATATTTCAAGCAAAAATAAGTTAGTAAAATCATACCATGCATTGATTATAATACGCTTTCCAATATACCAGAAATCATAGGAAAAATGCCTTGGTTTTGAGGGGACTAACTATGGTATAACGTTTAAGGTTCACATATATAAAAAGTAAATCTCTTTGTGCCCGTGTTACCTATTTCTATCACCAAGAGCTACCACACATACGCCGCCTTATAATTAAAAATCCATTTTAATCTGGCAATTTTCACGGAAGTTATCGTGCGAAAATAATGGCTAACGAATCTCGCGCAAGCGCACTGCCCGCAATTGATGACAAAAACATTTTTGGCTGAACTGCTTCCAAAGTCCCTACGGAACAACGGATTGTAATGCGTCGCAATCGAAAATTTTTTACGCAAGTTATCACGCAGAAGGGCAGTAGAAAAATTCATTAACATATGTTGCGTAAATAATACCTGCTCTGCGTCGTGGGTGAAACATCTGCTGGTTTTAAAGCTTTAAGAAAATGTAATGATTCTCGTATGTTATGGGTAACCTAAGACAGTTTTCAGGCATTTTAAGTAAGAATTCTTACCGAATATACCCAAACACCACAAATTATGAGCGTCATAATAGAATAATTTTAAATAAGTGATAATGCAGGAGGACGGAAATATATACTCCGTTCCTAAACCTTAAAATATATTGTATTGACTGATGATTCGATTGGCACTTTGCTCCGTGGTTCCCCACAAAAACGTTCTAAACTGTATCGAAATCAAGCAATTTCTATGTGAAATATCATGCGCGCAGACAATCCCTCCGCACTACTCACTATTGATTCGTGCAGTATACCTCCGGAACAACATACCAAAGTTTTGTCGTAATAGAAGCATTTTTACTTAAGTTATTACTCAAATTATGAGGACAATGGCTGTGGAATAAATCTCGCTCCTGTGCCTTGACCTTTGACCCCATTTCGGTTATTTTAACCAGAATTAGTTCAGTATACCTCCAAAACAACATACTAACGTTTGGCCGCAATAGAACCATTTCCAGTCAAGCTATGACACATAAGGGCGATGGAATGGATCCAGCTCATGTGTCCTGACTTTGGTTCCATTTCACCCATTTCCAATACGGTTCTCGTCCACAGGTGGTGCCCTACCACATACTAAAATTTAATCGAAATCGAACCATTTTTACGCGAGTTATCGCGCGGACAGACAAATTAGACGGACAAAGCTGGAACATATCCGCTTCTTCAACCTACGGTTGGAAAGCGAAAAAGGAATGGATGTATTGTTGGTTTTTTTTCACAGTTTTATGAGATTAAATATATCTCAGCCCAGGAGTGCAAGATTATTTACACCAGCTGAAAAATATTGAATTTATGAAATTCCCTTTGCCTTTTTTACGCGTTCCAACCGTAGGTTGCCGCCCCGGTGGCGCAGTGGTCTAAGGCGTTGGCCTCTGATCATTCGTCCGTAAGGGGTCCGGGTTCGAATCCCGGTCAGGCATGGGTGTTGTGTTTGTCTTACGGCACTGGCTCTCTCCCTTCCCTGGAACCAGTGACCCTAAATTAGGAACGGGCGACTGCTTATAGCCCATTGAGTTGCTCACGGTGGTCGTTAAACCTCCAATAAAAAAAAACCAAAAAAAAAACAAGAAAAAAAACCGTAGGTTGAAGAAGCGTATATGCTTCAGCTTTGTCCATCTGTCTGTCTGCACGATAACTCGCGTAAAAATGGTTCGATTCCGTTGAAATTTTAGTATGTGGTAAAGGACAGCCTGATGACGAAATGGTGTCAAAGTCAGGACATAGGAGCGAGATCCATTCCATCGCTCTTATGCGTCATAACTTGACTAAAAATGCTGGTATTGTGACTACACCTTAGTATTTTGTTCCGGAGGTTTACTGAACCAATCCTGTTTAATCTCAGCGAAATGGGATCAAAGGTCAGGACACGTGAGCAAGATTTATTGCATAATCATAATTTGACTAAAATGCTTCGATTGCGACAAAACGTTACCATGTTGTTCCGGATGTACTGAACCGGTTCTGTTGAATATCATCGAAATGGGGTCAAAGGTCAGGACACAGGAGCGAGATGTATTCCACAGTTATTATCCTCATAATTTGACGAAAAATGCGTCTATTGTGTCAAAACTTTAGTACTTTGTTCCGGAGGCATACTGCACCAATTCTGCTTAATATAATCGAAATTGGGTCAAAGGTCAGGTCACAGGAGCGAGATTTATTCCACAGCCATTATCCTCATAACTTGAGTAATAATTTTTGGTATGTCAGAAGGCGTATCATAATCAATGCATTGCATGATTTTACTAACCTGTATTTTTATATAGTAACTTCTGTGAGCGAGGCTCTCAGGAATCTTCCAGTTTGAATTTAGAACTACTGCCTCCATGGTAGGGAGAGATCTAGGGGCAAAAGGTAAAACTAAATCTATGTACACTAAGAGGACAAAAATCATAAGACACCTGGTTCCCGCGCAACGAGGCGCTGCCACCTCTCTTCAACAGGTATGTAGGAAGGACGCATCACTACATTCACACAAAGCGCCCGATGCATAGGTCAGTTTGTCGCTTAGGTGGTGCAAGAATTGCAATATGCCTCATTCTACACAGTCGAGTCACATTATTGTGACCACCACCTACTTTTGACGTCAACAGCGCGTAGCCAATGAAAGAAGACGCGTGACGTGAGCTGGTTTGGGGGGTATACAAGGTGTTATGTAGGAACTCTGAAAACATATCACTCATTGCTGTCATGCATAAAACGAGTGATTTATCAAATTTGCAAAAAGGGATGAGTATCGGCTTTCGAGCCAAGAGTGGCAGTATTTCTGAAACAGCACAGTTTGTGAACTGTTCGAGTGTTGCTGTGGTTAAAGTGTATCGTGATTGGAGAAATGACACCATCGCGAATAAGCAAAATTAAAACTGCGTAGCACCAGGTGCCATTGACGTGAGAGGTGAACGTCGGCGGGGAAGGTACGTGAAGGCCGATCGACACGCTACAGTGGAGCAACTGACTGGCCGAATGAACCTGGGGGCTACGGGAAGTGTGTCTAAAACGACAGTTCAACGAACCCTGCTCCATATGGGGCTTCAATGCAGACGGATGGTCCGCGCACCTATGCTAACGAAAGTGCATCAGCAGAAAAGCCTTACATTTGCACGGCCGTATTGGAACTGGACCTTCGCTGATTGGCAAAGAATTGCCTTCTCCGATGAGTTACGTTTTCTGCTTCATCGAATGGATGGACGTTGGCGTATAAGGCGAGAAACATCGGAGAAGAAACACTCTTCAACCATTGCTGGAAGAACACAAGCTGGTGGGAGCAGTGTTATGGTCTGAGGAATGTTTTCGTGGCATACTCTGGGTCCACTCATGCCTGTGGAAGGCATTATGGACCGAATTCCTTATGAATCCATCCTTAAAGACCACGTACACCCATACATGCTGATTGTTATTCCTGGAGCGGATGGGATCTTCCAGCACGAAAATGAGACGTGTCACACAGCTAGAAATGTCAGAAGTGGTTGGTAGAGCATGAAAATTCATTCGCCAGACGTGAACCCAATTGAGCATCGGTTGGACTACGAGTGGCAGTATTTCTGAAACAGCACAGTTTGTGAACTGTTCGAGTGTTGCTGTGTTTCTGAAACAGCACAGTTTGTGAACTGTTCGAGTGTTGCTGTGGTTAAAGTGTATCGTGATTGGAGAAATGACACCATCGCGAATAAGCAAAATTAAAACTGCGTAGCACCAGGTGCCATTGACGTGAGAGGTGAACGTCGGCGGGGAAGGTACGTGAAGGCCGATCGACACGCTACAGTGGAGCAACTGACTGGCCGAATGAACCTGGGGGCTACGGGAAGTGTGTCTAAAACGACAGTTCAACGAACCCTGCTCCATATGGGGCTTCAATGCAGACGGATGGTCCGCGCACCTATGCTAACGAAAGTGCATCAGCAGAAAAGCCTTACATTTGCACGGCCGTATTGGAACTGGACCTTCGCTGATTGGCAAAGAATTGCCTTCTCCGATGAGTTACGTTTTCTGCTTCATCGAATGGATGGACGTTGGCGTATAAGGCGAGAAACATCGGAGAAGAAACACTCTTCAACCATTGCTGGAAGAACACAAGCTGGTGGGAGCAGTGTTATGGTCTGAGGAATGTTTTCGTGGCATACTCTGGGTCCACTCATGCCTGTGGAAGGCATTATGGACCGAATTCCTTATGAATCCATCCTTAAAGACCACGTACACCCATACATGCTGATTGTTATTCCTGGAGCGGATGGGATCTTCCAGCACGAAAATGAGACGTGTCACACAGCTAGAAATGTCAGAAGTGGTTGGTAGAGCATGAAAATTCATTCGCCAGACGTGAACCCAATTGAGCATCGGTTGGACTACCTCGATCGTGTTGTTCGCTCTAGGGATTCTCCACCACGCATCCTCCAGCAGCTGTCAAACACACTGCAGTCAGCATGGCTCCACATACCTGTGAACACCTTCCAGCACTTTGTTGAGTCACTCCCAGCCCGCCTACTGCTGTTCGCGCTACACAGGACGGTTAGTTATCCAGCCCTGCAGTGGCTGCATAACAATTTTTCGGTTGCTATGTGTTGATAAATGTGGAAAAAGTGATGTCTTTGTTTATTCCCTGACGCCACGTATTTATAGAATTTTCACTATTGTTCTCGCCAATGGATTTATTTGCTATAATTAATATAGAGCTTGTGCCGTTAATGCCCACCAGATGGAGACGTCTCAGTTGCTGAGCCCATCCTACGGATATGTGATGGCAGAAGCTGACAGATAAACTCACATCATAGCGCCGTTGATTGTTGTCCATTGTAGCGTAAGGCGAACGCACTCGGCTGGATATCGAGAGATATGTGGTACGATCCCAACAGTGGCCGGATAACAGTTTTTCGGTTGCTATCTGTTGATAAACGTGGAAAGAACAATGTCTTTGTTTATTCACGTCTGAGACTGTCTGCAGAGGAGCGTAAGCAAATAGGTCCTATCCCCTATGACATTTCTAGAACTTTGTGACTTCTTGTTTCGACTGTGAATTACGCTACTTCAAAGTAAATTATCTCATCTGCAATATGATGATGAGGTACCTAAAGGATATGCGAAACCGCGAAGTGTCAAATGTAGTGAGTCATCAACTTAAAAATCGCGTACTTCTAAATCCTTCTGAGTGACGTCTTCTCTCTTTTGTAGTATCAAGATACATCATATGTTGAACAACTTTTCGGTGTTCTGAATAGTATATTGTTCATGGTGAAGCGCATATGGTTCTTTTAATAGCAGCAGATCTCCTTTTGACGTAATATCCCTAATTCTTAGCACGCATTTGAAAAAAAAAAATCGCGCTTATAGTATCCTTCTCTCTGTCCGTCCGTCCGCCTTTGTACACCATATCTCTGAAACTATTTGTCCCATATGAAATATATTTTTGCATTTTGAATATTAAAATATGAGAATAATAATCCTTTGCATTCCCGGTTTTTCCAATGCACAACTTCGCCAATTCAGGGCGTAAATGCAGATCGTATATAATTCAAAATACATTTTATTGCATATATTTGCTTCTAAATATCCGATTGAAAAAATTATTTTTCCTTTCATTGCCATCTATATTAAATACTTGTAGGTCCCGTCTCTTTTTCAAGAAACGCGTAGACTTTGAGCTGCGGGACGTAAAAGCCAATTGCGTTTCCCCCGTAATCTCTGCTTCTAAAAGCTCGATATGACAAATTCTTCCTGCATCGGATGCACTTCCCAGTGGGAAATGTTTTGCATACAATTCCTAATTTTGGTAATGAATTGTTTTCCCACCAGGCTGCGTAAGCTATTCTTTCAGTTTCGGATGTGTTTTTACAGCAAAATCAGAGCTTGTGACAACTCGAATGAAAAATTATTTCGTGGACCAATGCCGCTTACCTCAGAAAATCTTTTCATAATACTTTCTTCTTATAATACTGCATAGTTTTTCAGACAGGGTGCACAGGAATATATCCTATTTTTACCGATATCTGTGCTTCTAAGAGTCCGATTTGAAAAATTATTTCTTTGTTGGAGAGCGTTTCGGCTGCGAAATGTGTCTCATATAATTTCAACTTTTTTCTTAACAGGCAAGTTGGCCACTAAAGAGCGTAAGTTCACGTTTCCCTTTACAGCAATATCTGCGAGACTAAAAATCCGATATAGAAAATCCTTTTTCGGTCAGATACTACTAATTATGAAAACATTTTGGGTATATTTTCTTTCCAAAATAATGCAAAATTTCGCCGATGTTTAATCTGTTTTTTCAATATCTGTGCTCTTACACGTGCGAAAAAAAAATATTTCAACTCCGGATGCCAGTCATATTGTGGAACACTTTAGATTAGCATTTGAGGAGTTTTATAGTTCACAGTTCTGCCCCTAGGGGTGTTGGTGTACTTTTGTCTGCAGCTTCATCTCCCGCTTCTAAAGTCCTGAGACATACATTTTTTACTATTAGGTGTGCAACTTAATTCTCGGCCACAGGCGCGACGCGTTGACAGCAAATTGAATACGTACCTGATCAAGGAAATAATCCCCGTCGTGTTGGAAATGTTTGAGCCATCGATCAGAGAGAGCTGCTGAATGCCACTGCGGGGAAAAGAGGGCTGTTTCGTGTTGATAAAGTCATCAATACTTGTGTAGATCTCCTCGACAGAAGTGAAGTGCGTATCACTCAGGTGATGTTGCAGGGAGCGAAAGAGGTGATAATCCGACGGGGAAGAAGTCTGGAGAATACGCCGGGTGGGACAAAATTTCCCATCCCAGGTCAGTGAACGTGTTTAAAGTCGTTTTCGCGGTGTAAGGACACGCGTTGTCATGAAGCAACAGGACGGACCTTATGCCCTTGCCGGTATATGGCCTTTTCGCCTAAATTGCGTCACTCACACGAATGAGTTGCTGACAATAACGCTCAGCATTGACCGTTTCACTATGTTTGAGCAACTCATAGTGGACGACACCGCGCTGATCCCCCACCATGTGCACAGCAACAACTTCCTGGCATGAATATTCGGTTTGGCGATACTGGTGGTAGGATGACTTGGATAAAATAACGATTTGCGCCGCTAAGGATTATCGTAGAGGATCCACTTCTCATCACAGGACAAAATATTGTGGGGGAAATCCTTCTTGAATCGAGAATAAGGACACAGCAACATCCTAGCGCCTAGACGTGTTCGCAGCTGTGATTTGGTGGGGCACCCGACGGCTCTCCTTGTGAATCTGTTCAAGCTTGTGCAGGCGCTTTGCAATGTCTTGCCGTGTTACTCCGAGTTCCTGGGCGAGCTCTGACTGTGTGCGACAGGGATCCGCGTCCAACAGTTGTCCCAGTTCCTCATCGTCAACTTTCTGTGGCTCTCCCGGAAGTTCTGCTTCACGGGGATCGAAATTTTCCTTCTTTAACCGCTGAAACCACTCTTTACACGTAATGTAAGACACAGGAGCCTCACCCAAAGCAGCACAGATAATTTGCTTGGCTTTCGCGGCACTTTTTTTCAGCTGAAACGCGAACAGGAGTCAGTGCCTCAAATGTTGATTCTCGAATGACATTGCATTCACAGTCGACTTTTGTCCCTTCTGTTACTACAGATGGGAGCGGTTGCGGTTGCCTAGAAAGCTGTTAGATGGCTCTACAATCAGTTATTATCGTCCACACCTATTTGCATTTGCCTACGTTCTATGATCGCTTGCGGTTAGGGACCGATAATTAAGTTGCACACCTAATATATGACGTTCATTACAGTAAAGATGTGGAGCATTATCCTCTTCAAATAATGCACAGAATGCTCGCTAGGGGTTGTAAATGTCAGTACCTCTTTCTCGCCTTCTTTGCTTCTGGGAGACGTATTTGAAAAGTTATTTTTCATAAACATAGCTTTTCCCATGAAGAAGATTTTTCGCCTATCTTCAACTTCCCCATTATGCAAAATTCTTCCGCTAAAAAGCGCCGAATTATATCATGTTTCTTTCTGTGTTATTTTCTTTTAAATTTTCGATTTAAAAATCATTTTGCCTCCGATATGTTCCTTCTGCTATGATTAGCTTTGTGTGCGCTATTTGTTAATCTTTGTAACATGTTTTTTCAGCCGCTGTTGTAACTAAGTAGCTGTTTCTATTATGTATGTTTTAATGGATTGTAGAAACGCGGTTGACTTTTTTCTAAGCAGTTCCATTGCTTTTGATTAACTTTGGTAAATTAATTCGCGTCGGAAAGAATTCAAAAAACGTGCCCATTAACAACGGAAAATTTGATATAACCTTTCTTGTTGTTTAGTGGTTTCGCTTCGAGAATGTATCAGCGCAAGATGAATTTTTATGGGATGTTTGGAGCTGTCGGAATGCTAGGTGTTTTGAGCCGCAATAATGCACAGTTCACTCTGTGGATAATACGGTCCTAGTTCCTTAGACTAAAATTTTGGTTCTTTTCGAACCCTGAATGACATGGAGAGTTTCCTTCTAGGTTTCCATACTGAAATGCAGCTGAACTATATTTCGGTTGGACAATGAATATTTCAATGGCATGAAAAAACTTTATATTAAGAGTTGTCGCCAGCATAATTATTCTGTAAGATGCAGTTTAACACAGATAAGCAATATTAATGTCGCAATAATTTGTTCTTTTTGCATAGAACACTGTTTCCATTTTTAGTCGTATTATCCCAAAGGGAATGATCAGTTAAGTTCTAAGTTCTGCATCATCTAGTCTACTCTAATCAGGAAAGATTAAATCTACGGGAAAAACAAGATATTTCAAATATTACTTGGAAGCATTATAATATAGTAAATTCCAGTTTTTACTAAAATCTCTCTCTGCGGGTTCAACGTAAGCCTTCTTCCAAACAGGATCATTGTAAAAGATTTAATCAAACATTTGGCAGCTTTCAGAATATTATCATTCACCACTTTTTTTTATGGTTTAACTAACGAATTTGAGTACACATTGATAACCAAATCGTTTACACAAAGGCAATCCATTTATTGAACAGCCTTCACCTCCAAAACGAATACGACTGTAAACGTAAAGTTTCTTACTGACCTGGGACGAGGAGTCTGAATTGAAGAAGTGTTAGCAAGAATATTCGAAGTAATCAGAATTGTGTACTGAATTGCCCATACTTTACAGGTTTCCATGTCTTGAAACTTATATCGCCCTGGAGGAGGAACCGAACCGCAACTCCTGATTTCCTTTCGAGCATTCCATCCGTTGCACCAGCTAGGACAGTGAAACTTCAAGCAACTAAGGCCAAGCAAATATAGCCTAGGAATCTGAAGCTCAGATTTTTTCGCTAGTCGAAGCGATCCTCTCTCATGGTAGCGGAAATGATACCTTCACATCCAGGCACGGATATACCGTAGATCTTAAGTCACCAGTGTTTAAGATATAGAAATTAGGAAAAGATATTCCTTAGAAATACATGGAAAATTCACAAGATTATTCAAAGAAATCAGAATTATGTACGGAATTGCTTGTGCTTTACTTGTCTCTATGTAACATCTTTTCTGAGGAGATGTTTCATAGAGACCAGTAAAAGTACAAGGAATTCGGTACTCCATTCTGATTGCTTTGAATAACTTTGGGAATTTATCAAGTATATCTAAGGAATATTTCTTCCTTAATCTCTGTATGTGAAGAAGTTTTTATTGTTCAGATGTCTTCAAGTAAATTTTCAGTACCCCGAAAAATTTCAGATTGTCCAGTAATTATTATTAATTATTCAAGGGCTGTAACAAAATAGTAAGTGTCATACTATATTAAATGAACAACTACGTCTTTTTACTGTATTTTTCAAAACAATATATCTTGGTATAATGTTATTTTTACCGTAGAGTTAAAACGTTGATAATTTTGTTAACGTTTTTAAAATATGATAAATTCTTATTCTGTAATTTCTAAACTTTATCAGTTACATACAACTTCATATGTTTATCATCAAATGATATCTATTATTTTCGTTACTAACCTAATTGCTATCATTAAATAACAAAGTATATTTTGTTATTTGTAGTACACTGTAGTGAGTAGTGACAAGGTTTAACAATTTTTATCATTTCCTTGTGTGCATTTTTAGTATTATGATTATGCACGTTCCACAATATCAGATTATTAAATTGATAATGAAAGTATTTACTCATACATGTAGGAGAAAAACACACATTTAATTACTGAAAGGAAAACTATCAATTACGAACACAACTTTAGAAATTGTGTCCCGAAATTCACGAAAATCATCAAATTTATGATGAATTTCTTATCGACTTTCAGGAACTCTTAGTCATAATATCAGAAATTCGCTATATATCTCACACATTCTTTTCATGAATTTCATTAAATGATCAAGAAAGGGAATAACGTTAGTACTCTTATGAACATTTAATAAATCTTCATTGGAACATTACTTCAGAACATTTAATAAGTTTTCAGACACAGGAATGGTGTTTAAGTTTTAGCCAAGGTTTAAATAAAATACATATTCTAAATAAACAGATCTACAAAGTTAAAGCTCTACTGTTCTTGCAGTTTTAAATGCTATGTTTACATATACAAACTAGGCCGCGTTTGATATGGTTCAAACTCTGTACTTGTAAAAATACGTGTACGTACAAATGAGTAGCTGGTATGTTACGACCGGGATGTAAGGTCAGGTGATGCGTAACATCACAGCCTCACCTTGACAAATGTCAACCCCACCTTCTCGTGGTGCATCCTGTTCCCACTAAACGGGCTCTGACAACCGCCAATAGCGGTATAACTATACCATCGGGATTAGAGGAAATGCTATCCCACACTCACCAACCCGCTTTGCCAGTGCGGTGAGTTATTGCCAAACTCCTCCAAAATGACTCCACAACTTAAATCTTGGCCCTCAGTCTCCGGCAGCTGGAGTGTACCTGGCCAAGGCAGCGGCCAGTGCGACATGAAGGCAGAGGGTGCTAAGAATCCCCGGAGGACCAGACTACGCTGCCATCTGATGCTGACCATGGCTACGCATAATGGACGCTCCCTATCTTCTGATTCAAGGCTTCTTGAATTGGAAGAGGAACTACAAAGGATTAAGTGGGACATCGTCGGGCTAAGTGAGGTAAGGAGAAAAGGAGAAGATCTCATTGAACTGAAAAGTGGACATCTCTTCTACTATCGTGGCACTGATACTGGCAGAACTAGTGGTGTTGGATTTATAATAAACAAGAAACTGAAAGATAAAGTTGTATAAGTTGAAAGTTCCTCTGACAGAGCTACAAGACTCGTTATCTAACCCTCGAGAAGATACCAGGCTCAGATTATTCAAACTTATGCACCCACCACAAGTCATCCTGAAGAAGAAATTGAAGAATTTTATGAGGAAATTCGTGATCTAAATAATAAAGGTAAGCAGCACTTGAAGATAATTATTTGAGATTTTAATGCAAAAATAGGGCAACGGCAACAGAATGAAACTTCAGTAGGTAAATTAGATCACGGCAACAGAAACCAGCGTGGAAATACTCTCGTAGAGTTTGCAGAGGAAGAAGGGTTCTTCATCTTGAACTCCTTTTTCAAGAAAAAGCCACACAGGAAATGGACACGGAGACATCCAAATGGGACAAGGGAAATTGATTTTATTATGTGTAACAAAAAATTCGTCATAGAAGACTGCAGTGTGCTAAACAAGTTCAACACAGGTAGTGACCATGTATTGGTAAGATGTAAAATGAATCTCAGCACTAAACTCGAACGTGGCAAGCTCATAAGACAAACAAAATGTATTGACATAACCAACCTTAAAGAACACCGTAATGCCTTCAAGCTGGAATTGAAGAACAGATTCTCTACTTTAAAAGGCCTATCATCGAAAGAAGTGGATATTTCTGAAGTTAACAGAAAAGCAACCAAAGCTCTTATGGAAACAGCACCAAAATTAGCTGGGTCTAAGAACACGTTGCGTGTGAACAAATTATCAGGAAAAACCAAAATGTTGATGCAAAAAAGAAGAGAGATAAGGACAACTAAAGAAGATGTGACTTCCAAAGTGGAATATATAGAGTTATGCAAGACAGTACGAAAAGTTATCACTGAAGACGTAAGGAAATTCAACTGTGAACTAGTGAGGAAAGCAATTGAAAACATTCAAAGCCTAAAGATAGCAAAGGGACATCTCAGTAAGGGAAGAAAACAGATTATGGCACTGAGAAAAAAGATGGTTCTGTAACACGAAATAGAGGCGAAATTTTGACATGAAAGATTTGTACTCCAAATTATATGAAAGGGATGATACATGTACTCCAGACATCATAAAAGGTACCAGTACCAGAGTTCTTCCAGTCCTCCCAGCAGAAGGTAATCATGCAATCAAGAACATGAAGCGGGGGGGGGAAGCTCCAGGAGAAGATGGAATTACTGTAGACATCATACAAGCAAGTGGAGAAATCGAAACAGTACTCGCCCAAATTTTCACTCTATGCCTTAATGAAGGGAAGATTCCTGAGGGTTGGAACAACGCTACAATGATCCTGCTACATAAAAAAGGTGACATTGAGGATCTCAGGAACTACAGACCTATCAGCCTCCTATACGTGGTTTATAAAATCTTCACTAAAGTTCTCTCACACCGCTTGAAGGTGACACTGGACATGGCTCAACCGAAAGAACAAGCTGGATTCAGGAGTGGCTACAGCACAATAGATCATATCCACGTACTGAGAGAACTAATTGAAAGAGCGAGGGAATATGAACTTCCATTGTGCATGGCTTTTATCGATTGTGAAAAAAGCCTTTGATTCGGTGAAACCATCAGCAGTTACAATGTCTCTGAAATCCTGCGGTATTGAAGATGCATACATTAATATTATTAACAACATCTATGAAAATGCAAGTGCAAAGTTTCGGCTGTTTGAAAATACAACACACATAAATATTGGAAAGGGAGTGAGACAAGGTGACACCATATCTCCGAAGCTCTGTAATTGCACATTGGAAAATGTCTTTCAATCACTGAACTGGGAAAACAAAGGAATAAAAGATTAATGGAGATTATCTAACCCACCTTCGTTTTGCTGATGACGTAGTCATTTTTGCAACTACCCCATCAGAGCTGCAGGGTATGATCCAGGAACTTTCTGACAAGAGTAAAGAAGTGGGATTAAAAATGAACTTTCAGAAGACAAAAGTGATGTTCAATGCTTTTACAAGAAATGAAGATTTATCGATTGATGGAGAAAAACTGGAGATAACAGACACGTACGTTTATCTTGGACAGCAGATATCAAGTGAAGGTCACATTGATGAAGAAATTAATCGGCGTACAAAACTTGCCTGGAGAGCTTTTGGAAGAAACAGCATAATTTTCAAGAGCAATATGCCATTATGTCTTAAAAGAAAAGTGTTTGATCAATGCATCCTTCCAGTGCTTACGTATGGTGCAGAGACGTGGACCTTAACTAAAAGAGACATACAAAGGCTGCAGACAACTCAAAGAGGCATGGAGGGGTGCATGCGTGGTGTAACCAGGAGGGGATAAGAAGGGGGACTCTTGGATCCGAAAAATGACACGAGTGGAAAACATCATGATCAGAGTTAAATCCCTGAAATGGCAATGGGCTGGTCTTACTGCCAGAAGGACATACCATCGATGGACAGCCGAAATTTTAGATTGGATTCCAAGGGACAGGAAAAGACCCAGAAGAAGACCACATGGGAGATGGGTGGAAGAAATTCAAAAGTATGCGGGAGTGGCATGGAGGAGACTGGCACAAGGCAGACCGTTGTGGAGGAAACTTGGGGAGACTTTCGTCCAGCAGTTGATTGATAATGTTTGACAGTGATGATGATGATGTTACGACCTCCAACCTAATAATGTATTGGACCATCTCTGGCCTCTAAAACAGTGTCATTTTCCCGTTACCAAAGTTTTGCGAAGTTTTGGTAATATATCCATGAACAGGGCTCGACAAATCCCGGGCGCCAGGTTGCCCAGACGCCTAAAAATCTGACTCTGGCGCCCAATTAAAAAAAAAACAGATTTCGTAATTTGCATTAAATACCATAATTTCTGTCGCATAAGCCGCGGATTATTTATTAAAAAGTTATAAATTTACGTTCATCCGAAAACATGCCGGTAAAGAAAAAAAACGTTTCTGCGGCATTTTAAAAAATCTGCGTGGAAATTGTTGGGAGAAGTGGTGTTATTGAAAAGTACGGAAATTGCGGTAACAGAAAAAATGTGAAGTTATATGGAGATAGAGGACAGCAAAGAAATTGAAAGAATATGTTTTTTTCTTACGAGCATTCAGACAGAAAATATGATGCAACTAATGCAGTACTATTGTACTCGCGGACCCTATGTGTTGTGAGAAACCCGCACAGCTAACCCATGGCACATAATCATTTCGAGAACCGCATTCGTTAGTTTTGCTGTGGTAATCGTTTTATTTATGGATTTATTTCGCTAATCAGTTGAAACATATTCAGAAAAGAGAAAATTACTATGGTTTGTTTGCAATTTCTACGGATATTTTAGGTCTAACTCATGAATTACGGTAATGCAAAAACCAGGGATTTTAGTTCTTTGTTTAATTAAAAGTATTGTAATACAAAAGAGTACTTAAAAATAACAGTTGCTTTTTTAAATAAGATAATTGTTTTTTTCTTACTTCTTTAGACTTCTGGGTCAGTCTTCCTAAGAATCGCTGCTTTTCTGTCAGAAATTATGGTTCAAGATGAACATAACGACAGCTGTGGAATGTACGACGATCTTTTTTTTTCTTTTTCTGAATTTCATGGGCTACGGACATGCCACAGAGGACAATACGTAGGAAAAATAATATTTTTTCTCAATTTCAGTATCTACGGATTGTTGGCCACCGCGGATTATGAATCGGAATTCGTTTTTTTTTTTTTTTTTTTTTTCATTTTATGGCTTGCGAATTATGCGCTGTCGCAAATCTTAGGAGGGACTCTTTTTATCTGAATTTTATGGTCTGTAGATTAAACGAAAGAAAATACTGTACTTTGAGTTAAAATGTACAAAATATGACTTCTACAAATTGTGTTTTAATAAAATCAAAATCAAAACTTTTAATCTTTGAGAGCAACAACTGGAATAATTGGAAAGAAAATTATGGAGTAAATTGGAACTTTCTTTCTCAGTGGTGTGGGTAAAAAGAAAAAAAAATACTGCAAATATACTTGATTACTTTTTTCCCAGCATCATAAACACAAATAAGTTTGTGTGTTATTCTTTGAAATTTGACTTCGTTTCACCGTGCTCTTAAATTTTGACAGCTGGCTCTTAGATCTTGAACATATTTCTCGAGCCCTGTCCATGAAATATTTTCCCTCGAATATCAAATGGCGTCTTTCAGGTAACGCAGTTTGGATGACAATACTTCCACAGTGGGGGCAAAAATCTCATTTTTCATGATGTGTTCTGCTGTATCTGAGTCTAAGACACAGAAGCTAATATTTTTCATTCAAAATAAGCATAAGCTCCACTTGATAAAATCATTAAACAGCAGAACATAGAAAATTTGTTTTTTTTGTTTCATTTAAAAATGTTAGATTATGTTTTATTTACGCTATCATTGCATAAAATACTTTGAGCTGGAGACATAGGGAGTGATTAAGAATTCTGATTTACGGAACATGTCTGTTCCCACAATGAGTTCAATAAAGAACGCAGAAAAATTAATTCCACGCAATATTACGACTACTTTGAGATCAGTTTGGATTTGTATATTCTTTTGCCTGAAAGGCAGCTTTTGCTTCTTTGCGCCATATACATTTGCACTTTAATTGTTCCGATTTATCATGCGGTGAAAGTGTTTTAGCAGGAATATATTGTTCGCCTATCTGCATTTTATCTTATCCTATGCATAAGCGCTTCTTTAAAGTTAAAAGGATTGCGTTTCAGGGATTTCTTCAACGTCTTGTATTCTCCCGCTTACGGTTGGACGATCTTGAGTCCGGTCAAGGACATCTGATCGGACATCACTTCCGCTCAGCGTAGCTGAAGTGAAGTCTTATGACTTGTCCGGGAAACTAAGATTCAGCTTTTTCGCAAAAATTCTCTTTCACTGAAAGGAGATCTTACGATATACCGCTCAAGCCAAATAATTTCTGGGACTGCGAGTTTTCATCTTAGAAAATCGATGGTTTCACTAGTCTTCGTCAATTGCGTTTTTGTGCCCTGGTTTTTTTTTTACCTTTTTTAACAAAAATGTCCTTTACGAGAGGCAGTCTCCACAATATATGCATTTGACAAAGATAGGCAATGGGTGGAACACAAAGAGATTTACGTCACCAAACAATGGCATCATAAAAATATTAGGATGCTTTGATGTTCGAATAAAGCAAATTAAAAATTTATTAAATACAAATTTAACTTCCAGACGAGAAAGTTGGATTACTCAAAAGGAAAACCCGACCAATTATAACGGGTGGATGAAGTTAAAACCAAACATATTTTCCATATCGTCCACATTCAAACGCACAAAAGCAGAATAAATAAAACCAGTTTGAAAAAAGTTACGTATGTGGAAATTAGTGAAACATGTATAGTACACCCATAAATGAACGAAATCAAAGGGAAGACGAATAAAAAAAACACACATGAAGGTATATCTGTAGCCGTCCTAAAGCAGCGAACACACTGCCACAATCTGATGTTTTCATTCCAGTTTTGGAGTAAACACTAATGGAATCTTATAAATTCAGAAAGCTATATAAGCATTGCAGTGATGAAAATGCTAGTTTAAATAGTTGTAGCTCGAGAAAGGGCAGAATTTGAAATGAGAAGAGTAATGTAACATAAATTTTCAATAAGGCTTTAAAGCTAAGATATATACAGAATATACACTGAAGAGCAATTTATGTAGAGATACCTGTCTAGTAACGTGTAGCACCACCTTTCGCCCTGATGACGGTGGCGATTCGTCTCGGCATGGACTCGACAAGACACCGGAAGCGTTGGGAAGCCATACGGATACACGACCCCTGAACAAGCTCCCACAGTTCACGAGGATTTGATGGAGGGGGGTCAGAGCCTCGAACATCTCTCTCGATGGCATAACAGATGTGCCCGAAGGGATTGAGGTCAGGTTATCTAGCTGGCCAAGGAAGCGAGGTCACGTCGGTTGAGTGTTCATCCAACCATTCGGATACACTTCGGGAGCGATGGCACGGTGCATTGTCTTGTTGCAGGATGAGGTCCCCAGTGGAATGTTGAAGACGTACATACGGGAGCAAATGGTCGTCCAGGATATCCCGGTAACGTTGACGTGTGAGGGACGATATCACACGTACCAGGGGTCCCATTTCAGTCCATGTAAACAGGCCCCAGACGAGAATGCCGCCCCCACCAGCTTGAAGAGCACCCTGCTGGCAATAAGGATCCATCGCTTCATGTGGTTTGCGCCGTACTCCTATCCTGCCATCCGCATGTACCAACGTGAATCTCGACTCATCAGTCCAGACAACATTTTTCCACATGTCTAGGATCCAGTAGCGATGTTCCCGCGCCCACGCTAATCTTTACACCCTGTGATGTGCGGTCACACCACAGGTTACAAAGGTTCGTGGGACGATGGCTTCTGTACCTCATAGCGAGGAAATGGTTCTGGATGATGTGGCTGCTTACACGATTTTGTATACCAGCGTTAAATTGCCGAATTATTTCTTGCACTGTGGCCCGTCTATCCGCTATTACAATGCGAGCTGGAAGACGATGACCAAGCTCATCCACACGCTGTTGTCCACGGCAGTTGGCCCTTCCAGGATGGTTTTACCGGATTCGATGTACTCACGGTACACCCGTGACACAGTGGCTCGTGAAAATCCCAGTGCATGCACGACTTCCGAGATGGAGAGACCCATTCGTCGTGCCCTGACAATTTTGCCACATCCAAATGCGCTTAGATCCTTCGTCTTACCCATACTGCGTCCGACTCTTACTGATTCCCGTCGCATCACTCCTTACATTGTCGTTTCGCTGCATACGTCATGTCGTTTCCGTTTACAGAGCCTCCCATAGCGCCACATTTGCATAACCCCAGCTGTCTCTAATTCAATTACTCTCTAGTGTATATTTAAAAAATATATATATAATGAAGTATACACCTTCAGTATACTATTAAAAACATACGACAGAAGAAAACTTGCTTTAAACGTCAGGAGACATGGCAAGTGATTAAGTTCATTAACTCAGATGATAGATGGCGCAAGGTAGGTGTCTCATGTAATGAAAAGTCTCGTTAAACACGGAATACAACAGACACGGCTTACCCAGTGGGGGAAGCAATTTGCGTGTTTTGGTTTGCGGAGTCAAAATCTCTAACAACAGTTCAGCCTAAGTTCAGAACGGAGTACATGAGATAGCCACCGACACGAAAGAGAATCGAATAATGGGTAAATTAATTCAAAGCAATAGGAAGTTAATGTCTGGGTTGATCTAATGGAAGACAGAGTGTTAGCCCCCTTTTTCTTTGCTGAACCAATCCTTACTGGAATAACGTACCTGGACATGTTAGAACAATTCGGAATTCCACAACCCCAGGATATTCAGGACATCATTTCCCAGCAAGATGGAGAGCCTGCACACGGGTCTTTGGATGTACGTAGATCTTTAGACCATCATTTTCCAGGACGTTGGATTGAATGTGGGGGTCCGACGCCATGGCCAGCACGTTTCCCTGGTATGATCCCATGCGATTATTTTTCTTTGGGGCTTTATTAAGGACATTGTGTACAAGAAAAGGATTACATCTATCACTGAGCTCAAAGGACGCATTGCTTCAGCCTTCCTCCTTGTCCCATCTGACATTCCGCAGGGTACGCAGATGGAACTGGACTACCGTTTAGACATCCTGCGAGCAACAAACGGAGCATACTTGGAGACCTACTGGCATTAAAAAAACTTTCACAGTTACCATGTGTTTTGACATTAAAAGTAAGTTATTATTTACGTATTGTAGTTTGTTTTTAAATAGAATACTGAAGTTGTATACTTCATTTATGGACACCCTGTATATATGCAATGAGAAGAAATGAAAGGTAATGCTGCCTCGGGGGCAAAGTGGTCTTAGGTGCTAATTTCGGATCATTCACTCGAAACAGAATTGCCCTTTAGTTAAGGCTAAGATCTTGAAAATTGGAAGCATACGGAGCATTACCAAAGGATATTAGGACCTCCATGCATCTTGAATCTAAACTCAAAAATCTATAGGCACGAAGCAACGCTAAAAGAGCAGAAAAAATGAGAGAACACCTGACTAAATGGGATGGACACGAATGATTTCGTTATATGTGGTCTAAAGGTTTGTTTTTTAGTATGAAGACAAAATTCCTAATGACAAAAATCGTATGAAAATATTTTAGACAAACAACCTGCAATCCGATGGTAGTGGCAAATTTCATCTTCAAGGCCATTTATGTAACTTTTACGGAGTGGTGGTTCGTTTACACTTAAGTTAAACTAAAGACACTCGCTGTTGGATGAACATGACCGTTCTTTGTGGCATCTGTGTAATAATATTATTGCTGTGAAAATCGTGACACATTTAAGTTTCGCCAGGCTTTAGGCAGAATAAGCTTTATGCCATTTAACGATTACAGACTGGTGAAGCTAACGAGCGGTAAGGTTAACAGGTATCCCTTTGCACATCATTTCAGTTCTTTTGAGATCATAATTTTAATTAGTAGTAACCGCAGAATGCATTTTACACTGGATGATTAAAAAAAACACCGCAGCATTAAGCACGGCAGTCACAGAATTGCACGCAAAATGTCGACAAATATTCGACCGTAATTGATACGAAAACAGTCAAACTGTGGTCATTAGATCGTGATACTATTTTTACGAGCTACTGGATCTTTGGTTTGCGGAGTCAAATATATCCGTATAACATTGAAGGTAACTTTAAATAAAGAAAAGTTAACTTCTGAAAGGAAGAAATATACTGAAGTTTACCACGAAACTATCTAAGGACTCTGGCTTCTGACTTCTATCATTATTGGGTCTGTATTCAAATTTCAGTCCCAATTCTTTTAAGTAATTGTAAAAATTGGGGCAATCCAATTAAAAAACATATTGGACTGTTCAGCACAAAATAAAAGTGATTCATATAACAGCGTAGATATAAAGCGATATCTAGGGGGCATTTTGGTCATTCATTAGAATACACTTCAGAAACAGCGCATGATTAGGTCACAGCAATAAGTGAATATTCAATTAACCAAAAGTTCGATTGAAAATTTGTGTAAAATACACTTTCACTGCAGATTTAATGGATTTCACGCACCCAAATATACGGTTCAAAAAGTGTATAATTATATAACAAATAATAGTAAGCATTCGTTTCATCACAAATATGATTTACAAGATCTATAGATTCTGACAATCACAGAAGAATGTGGCTGTAAAAAATACTTTATAAATCTATACGGTTTTAAACAAAGACATAAAAACCCGATAGTCGCATTACTGATGTCATCTAAAGAGCAGTTCACAGAAATGTATGAAACTATATAATATAAATCAGGAAACACAAAGAAATTATACCGAAAATTATTGAAATTTTTGAAAACATAGTGCGTCCTCGATCAATTTTTCGCCTTACATATTAGACTTCAAATTGAAGGCGTAATTTATGATCTTAATGAAGAAATTAAAGATTCTAGAAAAAGCCTTCTACATGAATACTTTAGGTCAGCTGCTATGAAATAAGGGATACTGGTGCAATAATACAACAAATATACCAATTTTTAAAATTTAAGGAAAACATTTAGTGTGGCCTTAAGTAGCACTTATGTTTAAAAGAGCAGAAAGGTATACTAACAAAAAATATTTTAAAAAGAAATTTATCTTAAAAATACAGCAAAAGCAAGAAAACGCATCCAGTGTAATTTGTTGAGAACACTTCCATGGGACTTAGTGAGAAATACCAATAGTAGCAGTGGACAAGATTATCTAACCGATTACAAAACATTGCTCAAAGGTAAATGGAATCGTCATGAATAAATTTCAAATAGATCATTCTCTTTTAAGTTGATGAAAATCACGATTTTTTTCACATTTTGTTTGTTTGGAGGTTAACTAGCACAGTCAGACACTCAATGGGCTATAAACAGTCACGCATCCCTAATTTAAAAACCAGAAAGATGACACCGAATTTTCGGGTGTAATAAGCACGTCTTTTGAATCCGTTCTGACGCAAATTAAATTTATCAAAGCTATTCAAAGTCATTGGAACCGGTATGGAAAACAGTAGTATCTGACGGAAGAAAGAAGTTTTTCAATCGGGTCTTTAATCCCTCAGATATTGCTGTAAACGGAATCTTGAGCTTACGAATTCTTTGAGACAGAGTTATCGACAAAAATAAGATGTGACTTTACGTCCCCTGGTGGGAAAACCATGCATTATTTTAGGAAGAAGGTATTCTCAAAAGGTTTATCCATATGAGCGGTATCGGTCCAATAAAAAAATCTTTAGTCGAGTATTCAGGAGCCCAGATTTTCCTACATCAGAAGTAGAAATTAACACTTATGACCCCTGGTGGCCAAACCATTCTTTACAAAACATTAGAAATTATGTGAACAATATTTTCCATGAGGTACAGGAAGGATTTTTCAAATCGGAGTTTTAGGAGCAGAAAACCCAATTTACCTTTATGCGCCCTAGCGGAAAGTCTTAAATGATTTACGTGAAATTTTTGAATTTATAGGAAACACATTTCGCATCAGAAACACTATCCAACAACGAAGGAATTTTTCAAATTGGACTTTTAGAAGTAGAGATATTGACAAAAATAAGATAGACATCTACGCCCCATGGCGTAGAAACCATGCATTATTTCAAGAAGAAAATTTTTCTAAAAGGTTTGTCGACACGAGTAGTTCGGTCTACAAATGACGTTTTTTTCAATAGAGAGTTTAGAAGCTCATATTTTGCTGCAAATACATCAGAAGCGGAAATTAAGGTTTATGCCCCCTGGTGGCCAAACCATTTTTTTCTTACAAAAATTAGAAATTATGTGAAAACGATTTCCCATCAGGAGCTGTATCCGGTGCAGAAAGAATTTTTCAAATCGGAGATTTAGAAACAGAGATATAGGGAGAAACGCAATTTAGCTTTACGCCCCCTAGCGGAAAGTATATGAATTACTTGAAAATTTTGAAATTATATGAAGCACATGTCATACTGGAAACACTATGTAACAAAAAAGGAATTTTTGAAATCGGACTCCTAGAAGTGGAGATATTGACAAAAATAAGATATACATCTACGCCCCATGACGGAGAAACTGTGGGATATTTTAGGAAGAAAGTATTCCGAAAAGGTTTATCGATGTGAGTGCATCAGTCCACGAAATAATTTTTTCAATCGATATTTTAGAAGCTCAGATTTTATGGCAAATACATCAGAAGCAAAAATTAACACTTACGCCCCCTAGTGGCCAAAGTATTCTTTACCACAAATTCGAAATTATATGCAAATGATTTTCCATTAGGAGATGTATCCGCTGAAAAAAGGATTTTTCAAATCGGAGTTTTAGGAGAAGAGTTATCGGAAAAAATGTAATTTACTATTACGCCCCCTAGCGGAAAGTCTATGCGTAATTTGAAAATGAAACTATATCTAAAATACTCTTCGACATAAATGGAATCGAAAGATAAACGATTTTTTCAATTGGATGTTCAGAAGCAAATATGTGGATTAAAACGTAATTTTGGATTCGACATCATCTGCATTTAAGCTCCCTAGCGGCAAAATTGTGCATAGTAAAAAAACAACGAAAAGAAGGATCATCATTTGCATATTTCAAGCTTCCGAATGCAAAAGAATTTTTCAAATCGGACTAATAGTTGCAGAGATTCCGTGGGTACAGACGGACGGACAAACCGATAACAGAAGTACGATCTTTTTTTACAAAGACGTGCTAAAAAGATATGAAACTGGTACTAGTTCCCGAGAACTAGTTTAAAAAAGACATTGAAAAGACATTTGTTCCAGGGTTAACGACGAGCACAGTCAGACACTCAATGGGCTATAAACAGTCGCCCGTCAGTAATTTAAAAAAAAATGACATAAAATTGCCACTAGTTCTCGAGAAGAGAAAGAGAGCCGGTTTCCTAAGATAAACATAACATCAATGCTTTATCAAGATTCGAGCGTGGACCTATTTGGAACGAATGGTCAGAAGTCAACGCTTAGACCATCAGGGCAGTTTTTTTTTAACGGTAAATAAAAAACTTTTTTTTCCTGTAAATAAAAACACGTAACACAAGTAATTTTCTTTGGACTTGTTTTTTTTAATCCTGACCATGGGGTAAAGGAAAATGAAGCAGGTTTATTTTTTACTTTTTTTTAAATGCAAAATTCAAAGGTGATTTCGAAAACTATGAATTTGGTAAAGTGTAGTTGAATGGAATAGTAGAATCTCTTATACAGTATGTTTGGCACGGTATTGAAATCCTCACACTGTTTTTACTGTACTCTCAAGATGAGATACGAACACGTATACTACCCCGTGTTGGCAGTAAAGAAAGTTTTCGTTCCGGATTGCATGTTGACCACAATATTGCTTTATCTGTATGTATTGCTTTTGTGAATTATTTAAAATTCTCAACGTAGGCATTCAAATCAATGTCCAATTTTAGGTTAGCAAAATGATTCTTGCCAGCCTCCCCTGGGGCACAATGGTCTAAGCTCTGGCTTATGACCATTCGTCCAAGAAAGGGACCGGTTTCGAACCCCGTTGAGGCATGGATGTTTTGTTTGTCTTACGGCACTGGCTTTCTCACTTTTCTGGAACCAATAACCTTAAATTAAAGACGGGCGACTACTTATAAGCCCATTGAGTTACTTATTGTGGTTGTTAAACCTTTGATAAAAAAATGATTCATGCGAAATTCCAATTTGAGGAAGGGGTGGGGGGCAGAATTGAATGTTTAACGACCACCGTAAGAAACTCGATAGGCTACGAGAAGTCGCCCGTCCTTAATTTAGGGCCAGGGCAAGTTAAGCCGTTGGATCACGGAGTATAGTCTCCCCCCCTCCCCGATTATAAATAAGATCGCCTTCCTCCACTTTCTATCTCCCTTCCGTACGACTTTCCTGTCAAAAACTCTAGCCCAAATCGCTTGACCTCCTACTTCTTTTAAGACCTGGGGTCAGACACTCTTTTCCTAAAGTCTTAAATCTCTAATTTAGGGCCACTAGTTCCTGGGAAGTGAGAGAACCAGTGCCTTTAGACAAATACAACCTCCATACCTCACCGGGATCATAACAAATGGTGAGAAGCCAGCGCGTAGATCCCTGAGCCACCGGTCTGCGCGGTATTCCTTTTAACCCTTTAATGACCATGACCCCAAAATCTTGTATCACTCTAAATACCATAACGCCCGAAACTGTCTGTGTTGGTTCACTTCTTTGCATAATAACAACAGTAGAGACTGAGGGTGACTCCAGCTGATCCCTCAAAAGTCGAGAAAATTTGAAGAACGTGTACGGGTAGGAAATGTGACTCACTCTAGACTGGCGTTTCGTGCAGATATGGCCGTTTGTACGTACGGGCGTTTTGGTCGTTAAATAGTTAATGATGACTATGGTCTATATGATATTATTTTTGTTATGCAATTTAATTACAGCTTTTAGAGACTGTTCTTCCTTTTGGAAGTCATGCTGCATAAATGTGCGATTCTAAGGAAAAAGTGTCAATTATCGTTTCAGAAAAATAGGTAGCCCGTCCAGTTATACGTAAAAGTGTATATTACTCTGATTATTTGAATAGCTCCTGTTGCAATTTATCGAATTTGCTGTGCAGATCCCATTAATTATATGCAACGTACTTTACAAGCAAACAACGGTGACTTATTTAATCGTTTTCCAATACATTGTTTTGAAAGAAATACAAATAGATAACGCATTATTGCAAGTAAAAGGTGCAACGCACTACAGAGAGATGAGAACATGTGTCAAGACGACAAATCTGCAGCGAGACATTCTCTCCGCGTAGCTCAGTTGGGAGAGCGACTTACTCCGGAGTGAGGGGACAAACTTGTGTTTGCACATTGGCGACCGATTGTGGAAAATGGATCCACTGGCTTTAGGATTCTTCAATAAATGTGTAATGTTCATCCCACATATTGTTTAGAATGAATGAAAAATTCCTACTTTGCTAAACAGACAACAACAAAAAAATTATATATATATATATATATATGTATATATATAGGGATGTAAGGTCAGGTGATGCGTAACATCACAGCCTCTCCTTGACAAATGTCAACCCCGCCTTCGCGTGGTGCATCCTGTTCCCACTAAAGGGGCTCTGACGACCGCCAATAGCGGTATAACTATACCATCGGGATCAGAGGAAATTCTATCCACACTCACCAACCCGCTTGGAGTTATGGCCGCGTGGTGAGTTATGGCCAAATCCCTCTAAAATGATTCCACAACTTAAATCTTGGCCCTCAGTCTCCGGCAGCTGGAATGTACCTGGCCAAGGCAGCGGCCAGTGCGACATGAAGGCAGAGGGTGCTAAGAATCAACGGAGGACCGGACTAGGCTGCCATCTGATGCCCTGACCTTGGCAACGTACAATGGACGCTCCCTATCTTCTGATTCAAGGCTTCTTGAATTGGAAGAGGAACTACAAAGGATCAAGTGGGACATCGTGGGGCTAAGTGAGGTAAGGAGAAAAGGAAGATCTCATCGAACTGAAAAGTGGACATCTATTCTACTACCGTGGGACAGATACTGGCAGAACTAGTGGTGTTGGATTTATAATAAACAAGAAACTGTAGGATAAAGTTGTAGAAGTTGAAAGTTCCTCTGACAGAGCTGCACGACTCGTTATCCAACTATCGAGAAGATACCAGGCTCAGATTATTCAAACTTATGCACCCACCACAAGTCATCCTGCAGAAGAAATTGAAGAATTTTATGAGGAAATTTGTCATCTAAATAATAAAGGTAAGCAGCACTTGAAAATAATTATGAGAGATTTCAATGCAAAAATAGGGCAACGGCAACAGAATGAAACTTCAGTAGGTAAATTCGGTCACGGCAACAGAAACCAGCGTGGAAATACTCTCGTTGAGTTTGCAGAGGCAGAAGGGTTTTTCATCTTGAACTCCTTCTTCAAGAAAAAGCCACACAGGAAATGGACATGGAGACATCCAAATGGGACGAGAAGTGAAATTGATTTTATTATGTGTAACAAAAAATTCGTCATAGAAGACTGCAGTGTGCTAAACAAGTTCAACACAGGTAGTGACCATAGATTGGTGAGATGTAAGATGCACCTCAACACTAAACTTGAACGTGGCAAGCTCATAAAACAAACAAAATCTATTGACATAAACAACCTTAAAAAACACCATAATACCTTCAAGTTGGAACTGAAGAACAGGTTCTCTGCTTTAGAAGGCCTAACATCGGAAGAAGTGGATATTTCGGAAGTTAACAGAAAAGTAACCAAAGCTCTTATGGAAACAGCAACAAAATTAGCTGGGTCTAAGAACAAGTTGCATGTAAATAAATTATCAGGAAAAACGAAAATGTTGATGCAAAAAGAAGAGAGATGAGGACAACTAAAGAAGATGTGACTTCCAAAGTGGAATATATAGAGCTATGCAAGACGGTACGAAAAAGTATCACTGAAGACGTAAGAAAATTCAACTGTGAACTAGTGAGGAAAGCAATTGAAAACAACCAAAGCCTAAAGATAGCAAAGGGACATCTCAGTAAGGGAAGAAAACAGATTATGGCACTGAGAAAAAGAAGATGGTTCTGTAACAAGAAATAGAGGCAGAAATTTTGACAAGAGTGAAAGATTTCTACTCCAAATTATATGAAAGTGATGATACATGCACTCCAGACATCATGAAAGATACCAGTACCAGAGTTCCTCCAGTCCTTCCAGCAGAAGTTGCACATGCAATCAAGAACATGAAACCGGGAAAAGCTCCAGGAAGATGGAGCTACTGTAGACATCATACAAGAAGCAAGTGGAGAAATCGAAACAGTAATCGCCCAAATTTTCACTCGATGCCTTAATGAAGGAAATATTCCTGAGGATTGGAACACCGCCACAATGATCCTGCTACATAAGAAAGGTGACATTGAGGATCTCGGAAACTACAGACCTATCAGCCTCCTATCAGTAGTTTATAAAATCTTCACTAAAGTTCTTTCACACAGCTTGAAGGTAACACTGGACATGGCTCAACCGAGAGAACAAGCTGGCTTCAGGAGTGGCTACAGCACAATAGATCATAACCATGTGCTGAGAGAACTAATTGAAAGAGCGAGGGAATATGAACTGCCATTGTGCATGGCTTTTATCGATTATGAAAAAGCCTTTGATTCGGTGAAACCATCAGCAGTTACAATGGCTCTGAAAACCTGCGGTATTGAAGATGCATACATTAATATTATTAATAACATCTATGAAAATGCAAGTGCAAAGAATAGGCTGTTTGAAAATACAACACACATAAAAATTGGAAAGGGAGTGAGACAAGGTGACACCATATCTCCGAAGCTCTTTAATGCCACATTGGAGGGTGTTTTTCAGTCGCTGAGCTGGGAAAACAAGGGGATAAAGATTAATGGAGATTATCTAACCCACCTTCGTTTTGCTGATGACATAGTCATTTTTGCAACTAGCCCATCAGAGCTGCAGAGTATGATCCAGCAACGCTACGACAAGAGTAAAGAAGTGGGATTAAAAATGAACTTTCAGAAGACAAAAGTGATGTTCAATGCTTTTACAAGAAATGAAGATTTATCGATTGATGGAGAAAAGCTGGAGATAACAGATACGTACGTTTATCTTGGACAGCAGATATCAAGTGAGGGTCACATTGATGAAGAAATTAATCGGCGTACAAAACTTGCCTGGAGAGCTTTTGGAAGAAACAGCATAATTTTCAAGAGCTATATGCCATTATGTCTTAAAGAAAAGTGTTTGATTAATGCATCCTTCCAGTGCTTACGTATGGTGCAGAGACGTGGACCTTAACTAAAAGAGACATACAAAAGGCTGCAGACAACTCAAAGAAGCATGGAGAGGTGCATACTTTGTGTAACCAGGAGAGATAAGAAGAGGAACTCGTGGATCCGAAAAATGACAAGAGTGGAAAACATCATGATCAGAGTTAAATCCCTGAAATGGCAATATGCTGGACATACTGCCAGAAGGACAGATCATCGATGGACAGCCGAAATTTTAGATTGGATTCCAAGGGACAGGAAAAGACCCAGAAGAAGACCACATGGGAGATGGGTGGATGAAATTCGAAAGTATGGGGAAGCACCATGGAGGAGACTGGCATAAAACAAACCGTTGTGGAAGAAACTTGGAGACCTTCATCCAACAATGGATTGATAATGGTTGACAATGATGATGATGATGATATATATATATATATCATCATCATCATCATTGTCAACCATTATCAATCCACTGCTGGACGAAGGTCTCCCCAAGTTTCCTCCACAACGGTCTGTCTTGTGCCAGTCTTCTCCATGTCACCCCTGCATACTTTCGAATTTCATCCACCCATCTCCCATGTGGTCTTCTTCTGGGTCTTTTCCTGTCCCTTGGAATCCAATCTAAAATTTCGGCTGTCCATATATATATATATAAGAGGGAGATGACGTGACATACTACAGAGGAGAGAACATGTGTGCAGCGAGACATTCTGTCTGCGTAGCTCGGTTGGAAGAGCGATTTACGCCAGAGAAGATACGTATTCGATGTCCATCGCAAACAAACTTAAGTTTTCACAAAGAAGAAAGGAATGACATTTAACACTACACTCATCAATAAATTTGGAAACAGGAGTTAATCTTGGAACTCAGTCGCCCCGTCCTGTAAACAGCACTCACAAAAGTAAACACAATTTGAGTGAATGAATGATCACAAATCTGCCAAAAAATGTATAATGCACCACAACGCATCAAGTCCGGAAGCTTTACAGAGATACCATAAGTTTCAAATATTCCTCCCAGTGTCATCAAAACGATAACTCACATGCCTTCAAAATGGGAGGAAACAAGATATGTAAGGAAGCACTTAAGAACTCAGCAGAAAGGAAGTCAGTATTCTTTTCATACGCTTCATTGATTTTGAAAAAGCGTTTGACAGAAATAACTGGAGGAAATCATGTCCAGTTGTTGGAATGCTTTGAATTGACCAAAGTCAATTAATCTTACTGTGATCGCTGCACAAATCAAGAAGTAATGAATCATAACATTCAGAGAGGGAGAACTACGTAGTCGTCATCAAAGCAGATATGTTGCAAATTTGCGTAGTCTCCCCGAATGCCTTTTTTAGATGATTATAGATTCAGCTGTTTCGAATGCATGCTACTCGTTTTTGAAGTTGCAACGCTAAGAAAGACGATAGAGAGTGATCTTATATTTATGTGTTCGATACGTTATGATACAGGAAGTAAGTGATTGCACTTATAGGGAGGTCGGTGAAGTGACCCACACGATAATCAATAGGCTTTGCGACCATAAAACCTGTCATGACGTACTGTACGTGGCGTATCATCGAACACAACAGCTCGTGCGTGGTCGCCTGCTTAACGTCACGATTTACTGCATCTATCCCTGCCATGAAATTGGTCGCTGATAGCAGAGCCTGACAGTCTGGCTGCCACTAAAGTTCCACAGGCACGAAGATATTATCGCTCAGTGGTGCGGGTATTGTTTTGTGCTAATATGCTATCGCACTTCGTCCACAAGTAAAACTTCCAATATGTTAGACTCCACACTGTTTAAAATGGTACTTAGAAATAAGCAAAATGTACTGGTTTTTGAGTAAATTATGGGCTTATAATAGCTCCGAGTACTTGTGTCTCATTTTTGAAAAAGACACGTACTCATTTTTGAGTATATACAGGGAATCAATTGTGTGTATATCTGGCATTTCTAATTTGAAATATATATACTCATTTTGAGTACGTATATTTCAAATGCATGTATATACATATGTTTCAAATATATGTACTTAACAAAATCCATATATTTCAAATATATATGCTCTAACGGCATTCAGTTTCTGTGCCCTTTCGGGCAGGGCACAGAAACTAAAGAATGTTAGAGCGAATCAAGCGATTTTGACATGATTGTTCGCAAGCACACTAAATGGCGCCATCGAACGATTTTGCACATACAAGGCAGAGAGAAATTAGGGAGTGGGTGGGGGGTGTAGGAATAAACACCTTTATATGTAACCGGGTGATTCCTACCAGGGGGCCGTCACTTAACGTGCTCGTCAGATGCACTGCGGAAAATCAGCGATTTTTAGAAATCCACGCTACCAGGCTAGGTTTGAACCTGAGGTTCCTCCATCTCCTATCTGAATTGATAACCACTAAGCCATCAACGGCTAGATTTCAAATTTGGAATAAGTGTACTTCATACATACTCATTTATTCAAAGAATCAACTGAAAGTATATTATTCGATGTCACATCTGGGAAAATAGATATTCTCCTTTTCACATGCTGAGAAAATGGACGCACAATTTTATGACAAATATAGTGATGAAGCGACAGTATATTATTTATGAGATTGACACAAATATAGTTAATGTAAAACTTACACAAAGATACTTTACGCATAATTAAATTACTTGCGATCAGTGACTTTGTTGTACTACTTTTTTGTATGTGTCACTTTACACATTTATTTACAATTTCTCTTGAAATCTATAACTAAAATGAAGAGATATTTATAATTATTGACAGTTATTTGTAAGTGCATATGGTTACTTATATTTGAGCATGTCATGTACTCGTTTTACGATACGATTGTACTTAAAAAAACGAGCAGGTTCAGGTTCTCAGTCTTAAGTAGATTTTTTTTAAGAGTGCAAAATAGCATCGATGTATCGCTGGCTCTTCCGAATCCAAGCAATTTGTATTAGGCAAGAGGGTGAGCAGAAAGCACCCCGCACCGTAATGTTCCTTCTTGGTCCCCCTATAGAAGTCCAAATTTTATGCCGCTCGCATCCGTTTACAATACCGTTGCCATACGAGAATCCAGCCATTATGATGCATCAGGTTGAATGTACACACATCGGACAACACAATGCGTAGAAAAAAAAGAGAGCATTCTTAGCTCTAGTGTCTGCATTGTTGGCATCAGTGCTATCTAAGGAGTAGGGTTTGCAAAGTCGAAATAAGCCTAAAAGAACGAGTTGCAGGTCCAGTCCATTATATCGAACATAACTTTAGGTCAGCGGCTGATGTTTTACCGCCCGCCATTTTTTGGCAAAGCTTGTGTAGTCGCTCTGAAGTCGGTCAACGCTTTTCTTTTCATTGATGCCATGTATGGGTCACCGTACTCACGTTGTTGCATACACGAGCACCGATATCTCCTACTGAAATTCCGCCTTCCCGCAGACTAACAATGCGACCACGCCCAAAGCGTGTCGCCAGACGTACGGTTATCTTTTTCTAAACCGTGGCTTAGCCTTTCACTATAAACACTATGCTGCTCAAGTAAGAGCGATTTAACTATAAAATATTGTTCTACGAGCGATGCTTTTAACCCTAACTGGAATTCTTAAGTGAGTGTTGATCGACAATAAAACACGTCTGCGCTCTACTATTGTAATCCTTTCTTCCACCATCTGTGACTTACCACCACCGCAAGATTCAGTCATTTTGTTTCCTTTGTGTGTGTGTATGTGTGTTTCAGTAATGCAGAAGAGAGGCATGGATGAGTGATGCGTAAATCAAAAGCATCAAGTCGGTTTATGATTTAGTTATTAATTCAAGTGCATGTAAATACGGCTTACTAACATTTTCAGAATTAAAGTTTTTAATAATGTAAAATAATATCAAAAATACATACTGAAGAAAGTGTCCTTTTCATATTTCTTCAAGGAGATAAAACCGATTTATTAGTATGCCTAAGAATTTAGAAAATAAAAACTTTAATTCTGAAAACGTTTGTTAGCCGTATTTATATGTACTTGAAATAATTATCGAAGTACTTCACAGGAAAGCCATAAAAAAACTGAATGGCAATGGTTGATACTGCGTTTCGAAGAAAGCGAAATTTTGATCTCCAAGTACAACAATATTAAGCTATAACTTGAAAATAGGCACCATATTCTCGGGTGTAATGCTCATGTTTTCGGAATCCTTTACGAAACAAAAGGAAGATTTCAAAGCTCATATTTAGAAAAGCAGGAATTCAGCGAAAAATGCAAATCGATAAAATCTTTGCAAATAGAAAACAGCGTTTTACCGGCAGTAGTGGGCGAAAGACGCTGCTATTTTTATAATTTTTTTAAAGAAAAACCCCGAATGGAACGAAATGTTTCCTCATCCAGAAAGATAACCGAAGCCAAAGGTAGTTTTAAAAAAGAACAATTAAAAGTAGAAAATGAAGGAAAATCTTATATAACGTTTTCGCCGCCCGTATCGCGCATGCGCATACAGCGAAAACAATGATTCGTTATTTGGAGAATATAATTGGCGCAAAATTATCCCTGAAAGAGAAAGCAAGGGAAATGTTCAAAATCAAGTATACCAGACTAAGAGAGGTTCATTTCAATCAGATTTTTAGAAGCGTATGTGGGAGAACAGAATATTATGAAAACAGTAGGAAAGTACACAAACTATTCATAACAGCAGGAAATGAGATTTGATATGGAAGAATAATTTTTAAAATATCACTCCCAGATAAAGAGATGCCAAGAAAGCAATTTATACATATACCGACAATAGAAGGAAAACTATTCATTATTAAAGGAAGACGCAAGCTTTGCAAACCATGCTATTAAAAATGGTGTACAATACAAGAGGTAGTTTTCCGGTACAATATTTAGGAATCGAGGCACATTTTCAAACAGAAGTAGTGACTCACGCGAACTAGAGGAAACTTGCGGTTTACAAAAAAATCGATATTATATGAAAAATAAAAGTGAACAGTATAGAATGCACAACTAATACTTTTTTTTTATTGGAGGTTTAACGCCCAACGTGAGCAACTGAATGGGCTATAAGCAGTCACCCGTCCCTAATTTATTGTCACTGATTCCAGGGAAGGGAGACAACCAGTTCCGTAATTCAAACACAACATCCATTCCTCGTCGGGATTCGAACCAGGACCCCTTTCGGATGAATGATCAGAAGCCATCGCTTACACCACTACACCACCGGGGCAGCAATAATATTTTCTATAAGAAGGGACATTCAGAAAAACAAAATATACGATTTTTGCCTTCCCTAGTGAGAAAAATGTGTATCATTTTGAGAAGGAAGTACTCACGAAGTCGGTTGTCAGTGGTATCTGACAAAAATAACTTCTTAATCTGGTTTTGGAACACATAGATAGGAATGCATGCATGCTCTAAACGACTGTAAAAATATGCTGTTTCGTAAGGAACACTACATTCCGACAAAAATGACCACATATAAAACCAGGTGAAAAAAAAAGAGTGTATTAAAATGTGATCGCCAAATTACCTCAATAGGGAAAGCAGTCATCCATCCCAATGTTGGTCTCACAGCGATGTCTCATGCTGTTTATGACGATGTCTATGAGCTCAGCAGCTAATAACGACCATTATTCGTGCAAAGCTTGTTTAAGCCATTCTGGGTCTTGCGGAGTGTAGATGAGTGTCGACATTCTTGATGGGATTAAGATGGGGAGGCTTAGTTGGCCAATCTATACGAACAATTGTCTCCTCTTGAAGATAGTATTCTACCAGCCGCCCTCAGTGGTCATGAGCGTTATCATTTGGTACGATAATTTTATCTCCTTCGACACATATGAATTGTATCCCCTATTGGTCCAGTACATCATTCTTACTACGTGATCATTAATGGTACCCCTTGGAAGCACATGGAAGTCTGTGTATTCAATCTAACAAGCATTCTACCACCATTACAAGTGCTCTTTCACAGGTTATACAGGGATAATAGCGTTTCCCTCGTTCTTTCCAGATTAAGGCACGCCTGAAATCGTTCTACAAAAAAATCTGCACTCATCTGAGAAGCATAATGACTTCCATTGGTTTTCAATCCGCCTGATGTGAAGTCTTGTCCAATTCAAAAGCCGTCCCCCTGTGATAGAGGTAAGGGATACGAAAAATGCTGTTCGCAGAGCACAAAAAACCCTCCGTGAAGTGTACGCACAGTGGTAGCCGGTACCCCAGTTCCCCTAAGCGCGTCAAGGGCAAGCTTTCCTAAGCATGTCAAGATCTAAGCAATCTCATTGTAGCCGTTCTGGTCCTTCTCGCAGTTAATCGGAGATGTCTGTCATCTACCAATGTTGTAGCCCTAAGCCTTCCTTCTCTGTACCTTCGGGTAGCTGATTGCACATTTTGAAATCGGTTCCAGTCTGTGGGCCACAGAAGAACTCGAATGCAGCCATCTTGCGACTTCCACCTAATTTTAGCCTCCCTCTGTTCTTCAATCGCTCTCGACCTCAGTTCATCTGTTAAATGATGTCTCACAGCCATTACAACAAATTTGATATCTCAAAATCCTTTCTTTGCACTCAGCATTCGATATGACGCACGTCTCCGCAACAGCTCCTTTTATGCTGCATCTCTTTTGATCAAACCAGTGCAATCGTCACTCATTTGCATACGATACCCTTTCTCTGCATTACATTTCTTCTCATATACCTATGGGCATTTCCAACTCTTCTTTCATAAATAATTACAATTTTTCTGTTTCTTTCTCCTTAATCTATGGAAACTAGTGCATATGAAAATCTTCTCAAATTCCGTTATCGATTGAAAGAACATAAGACCTACATACAGAACTGTGAACTAAAGAAATAGTCGATAGCTCAACAGGCATGAGGATAACCACAAATTTCTAAGTGAAGGAGCCAAGCTTATCGACAACCCAGATTCAACTGTCAAGCTAAATGTTTTGAAAGCTTTTCATACATAAAAAAATCCTTCGCAACTTTTCTATCCCACGGCATCCACCCCATTTCTATCAAGACCGTGGAAACAACTGACGAGAATCCGTTCCCATGAACACCATTCGTGATATTACAGAGATTTGTATATTTACGTCCAATTCGGCCTGAGGATACTGGAACAAACCAGAGCAAAACTTTGCTCGACAAGGAAATAAAATTGTGACTGAATGTTGATTTCTTCAGTTTTATATGCCGGCATGGTTTCACCTAAGAAAAATGTCTTATATTCATATACTCTTGGGGTCCCTTAAATCGAAAGTCGAACTATTTTTCACTGATCTTTCGTAGTTTATATATAACAATATTTTACTTTCTTCAAACAAGTGACGAAAAGGAGGGATTATATACGTCGTAAACGGAAAATTCCATGTATAATATTTCAAATTTAGAGTTCACATCTTATTTTTCACAGTTCTATTTCTGCAGATTCCGTTTTCTTTCTCTTTCAAATATATATTTTCCAAAAGTTTGTAAAGGTATTTGTTGCCATGTCTTGAGGTGATATAGGTAGAACTTGGTCTGCAGTTTGATAAAAGTTGAAGAGAAACAGTGTTTGACGCTCGCATCAAAATGCAACCCATAAAACTAAATAATTTCACTGAGAATAATTAGTTTTATTATAACATGTGAATACACATAAAAGCGAGATTTTCGAAATAATTAAAATTTAACAAATTCGAGGAAGTAGGAATCGAAATCACTTTGTCTTTAATCTGATACAAAGAAAGTTGTATTGAGAACCTTAAATGCATAAATAGCATGTTTATACTTGGAGAAAAATCGATAGGGAGACAAATCAAGTGGTAGTTTTAATCACCCTTCACGCTTTTCATAACTCAAAGGGAAATGGCTGTCAGTTTGACTTATAGAATGAGCAAACAGTAAAGCGTAAGAGATCATCATCAGCAGCAACTGCCGTGGGTACATATCCAGTAAGTGACCGATGACATGGGGCACCAGATTTCACTCGTCTTTTATTGTTTTACTACCAGCGCATAGACACTCATCTGGTAAATCCACACTGTTACAAATTTTTACGGAAGGTTGCACCAAAAAGTGGTGCTAAACCAGTTGCACCACTTTCTGAGAAAAGATACACCATTTTGTGGTGTAAACAAAACCCCTACAACACGGAGCAACCTTGCACTATAATGTGTGACCACCTTGAACCATGTCGTGGGGCAAAGTTGCACCATGTTGCTGGGTTGTTTTTTTTTTTTTTTTGCACCACACAATGGTGAATCTTTTCTCAGAAAGTGGTGCAGCTGGTTTAGCACCCATTTTTGGTGCAACCTACCATAAAGGTTTTAACGGTGCAAGCAACCTCGGGAAGGGGACCTGAGAAAAAGCACATCCAGGGCCGACTTCAGAGAGAACCACCTATGCAATCGTGTCCCCAAACACAGGGAGCCTGCGAAGAACCCCGGAAAAACCGCTGATTAGATGGCAGGTAATACGGGAGGGTTCGAACATCCGCCAGAAACGTCCGGCCCCCCACACAGGACAGAGTGACTGAACTTACTGCACTATGTCGGTGGTGAGTAACAGATACACAGGAATAAAAACAAGTAAACAAAAATCAAGAGCACTTTTTTTCCCGGTTAGGAGTTTTACAATGACCATGGCAACTTGATGAGGTATGAATGGTCTTCAGTCCCTAATTTACAATCAATTGCTCCAGGGAACGAAAAGAGGGCAATATCAGGCACACACATTTTCCCATGCCTTATGTGAGACACGACCGGGAACCCAGCTCGAATGAATGGTCATAATTTAGGGCCTCGGACCACTCGACAACCGGGAGCGGTCAAGGGTAAGTGTTTGATTACTCTCACAAATTTTATTAAGACCACTTTGATGTTGCGTCTGTCGAAAGAACTAATACGAAACAGCGTTACCGTTGAAATAAATATTCCAGGTAAAAACTGTGGCTACGGAACTGGAAATCACCCAAAAATGCTAAAATGTATAATCAACTAGCTTTACTACCCGGCTTTGCCCGGTACAGAATGTATGAAATCTATAGAATCAAACGGACCAAAACCGTTACGAATTATTTGACACAAGTCCAGGAGACACGGCAATGGAACACTTACTGAACAAAATTCGCTAACAATTTGTTATTGACGATCAAATGCATCACGTGCTTTCAGTTTCAGACGTCTTTGATGGGCGAATCTCTGGGATAAAAAAGTTTAAAACGTATGTTTGCGAATATTTTATGAAACTGGCTGAAACTTTAATGAACACCATAAATTGTTAATAGGAACATGACCTCCAACTTTCGCCCGAATCGGTAAATACCAACTGCAGAGCGACTACACAAGCTTTGCAGAAGAATTACGGACGGTAAAACATCAGTCGCTGACCTAAAGTTATGTTCGATATAATGGACTGGACCTGCAACTCGTTCTTTTAAGCTTATTTTGACTTTGCAAACCCTACTCCTTAGATAGCACTGATGCCAACAATTCAGGCACTAGAGCTAAGAATGCTCTCTTTTTTTCTATGCATTGTGTTGTCCGATGTGTGTACATTCAACCTGATGCATCATGATGGCTGGATTCTCGTATGGCAACGGTATTGTAAACGTATGCGAGCGGCATGAAATTTGGACTTTTATAGGGGAACCAAGGAGGAACATTACGGTGCGGGGTGCTTTCTGCTCACCCTCTTGCCTACTACATTTTATTTCTGTTTACCGATGAATTAAAAATTCCATGCCTATTTTAAAAAGTTTTGACCGGATTCCGATGAAATTTTGAGGGACTCCTCTTATTACCATTCATGGTGTTGAGAAAAAGTTCATCCCGTTTCGATATGATTTCGCAAAGTTCATTTTTGTATTTTTTTTATGCACAGTTCTCAAAGAATAGAAACATCTGTGGATGTGTTTCGGCGATGAATGCAGTCACGCGCTTTCAGATAAAGATGACGTAGCAAACGACGATGAATTTATTGATTAGCTTATTAATTAATTCAGACCTCGTGAACGGAACCACGTAGATATCTTAAAATAGTTTCGTTGACCTTGAAATTCCTGTATTAATAAGCTATACAAATTTCAGGATGCCACAGTTCGGCGTTCGCGAGGTTTTCTGCTTCATACAAACAGACGTTTTGTGTTTTATACATAAAATTCCCTAATTCATTTAAAGAAAATGGAAACTTACAATAAATCTCACCTATCTATATCTATCTATTTACCTATATCTATCTATCTATATCTACCTATATCTATCTATCTATCCGCTTTTACCTACCTGTTTCTATCTATCTGTTTGTCCATTTCTACTTACCTGTATTTATCTATCTGTCCACTTAGCTACCAAAATATATCTGTGCATCCGTCAATCTTCCCACCTACCTACAGTATATATCTCTATCTCTGTCTAGCTGTCTACATTTTTACCACTTCTACCTACTGACCGAAGTGATATAAAAAATACTAAGTCCTTATCCGAAAATATTGTACGTTTGCAAACTTTGCATGGATGGTAATCGCTGATGACTTTCGCCTGTTCCGCCAAGTGACTGGCTCCATAGGGTGTATTTTTTTTATTGAAGGTTTAACGACCACCGTGAGCAACTCAATGGGCTATAAGCAGTCGCCCGTCTTTAATTTCGGGTCACTGGTTCCAGAGAAGGGAGCGAGCCAGTGCCGTAAGACAAACACAACATCCATGCCTCAGCGGGATTCGAACCCGGACCCCGTTCGGAGGAATGATCAGAGGCCATCGCTTAGACCACTGCGCCACCGGGGCGGTAATAGGGTATAACGAGCCTATTTTAGGAAATTTCTGAAGGCAGGTAAGACCCACGGCCACAAGCCCCGCCAAGCGGCCCCAGGTCGACGTCAACCCCGTGACCTGCCGGACAAATCCGAATTTATTAATTTGGACGACTGGGACCCTCTCGAATAATTGGACGACTGGGACCCTCTTTGTCCACCCCTCGAATAATTTTCTTTCTTTTCTTTTGGGACGAGTGTCCCTTTTATTTGATATCAAGACAGACTAATACACTTTCACATTACAACATCTCTTATACAGTATATCATTTGCCGAGTTTATTGTTTCTTAAAATTTTATTTAAGACAACAAAAAAATCCATATAATAGAGGCTTTTGTCCGAAGTTTTCACCCCAAATGTTTGAAATTTAATTTATAACTCAAGCATATTTTTCTGATTCGGATTGACAATGTCTAATTAATTTTCATTTCCCACATTCTCACGAAATTGTAAAAAGTGTTTTATGTCCTGTAAGTATTGTAATCTTTTCTAAGTGCATAACATAAAGGTCATGTTTATGCGGGGTCCAGTTAGTGTGCGTCCTTAAATATTTATGATTTGGAAGAAAAACAGATTAGAACGGTGATACATTTCCAAACTAACACATATATTTCAAAACTAACACTAAACATTCTGCAATCCAAAATCTTGATAATATTCTTCTCGTGTGTATTTGTTTTGTGCACAATTTCTTTGTCTTCTGATCACAGTTTTTTGGAAAACAGAGCATTTGCACCTGGCTGCGATTCATATCCAGATGGGATCTTCTCCCTATTTTCTCGTTTCCGAGAAGAAATTCAACAACTGTGATTAATGGTTCTCTGAATATAGCTCCATATACATAAGAGGTTTTATTTCCCATCCTTCCAACATTATAATAGGCTGAAGCGACGCTTCATGGCAAACAATGCTTTTTTACAAACCAGCTGTTGTGTATCAATGCATATTCTCAGATTTTGTTTCCCGAAAGATTTCTTGACGAGATGCGTTTTGGTCATGCGAAAGTAAAACTATCGACGTTTTGTCGTATAATGGATTTCAACATTTCGGTTCCTAGTAGACGCATGTTTTGCCCGATAAACGCAATACGCTTTTCGCTAAGAAAAAAACTATAAGTTTCGTCCTTTTTCAGAGGTAAACCTTATTTCTTTTTAATTTTCTTTGCTTTGATTCCTTTTAAAACGAGATGTGCCCTTTCAAGGAGATCCTTTCTAAACATCCATTGGATCATAAACACATTTGGCCCACACTTTGTTTTCCCAAACATGAAAGAAGCCTGAGAAAACCGAGCCTTAAAAATGGATTATATCTGAGAATAACGGGAAAAATAAACTCGCTAGCTCCACACAAATGCCGAACACAAAAACACTGAACAATCTGAGGATCCATTCAATCAGCTTAAATAACGCAAATAAACCGTAAAAACGAAAAACAATACAGATGCCGTCTAAGTAATAAATTTAGCGCCCACATCTTTCGGCAAAATAAATACTGTGCAGTCATCCAGAATATGCCATATCGACAAAGATATATCAACAGATAGACAAATCCATATTTTACGTTTCTAATAGGCTACAACTCATTTCATTTCGAGACAAGATGCTGTACTGAAAAAAAAAATAAACTGGGATATCTTAGTTGCCATCAAGGGCAGGGTATGTGTTGAAACTATTTCACCATCTTCTTCAATAAACTGCTGTATGCAATCATATTAAAATACATATTCACGCAAATTAGTAAGACAAAATATCAACAGAAATTTTAGATAATTAATTCAAAATCTTGGCCATAATTTTCGCACTTCAGTAAAAACGAATTCCTTATATCCAAGTTGTAAGAAGAATGACGACGCGGAAAATCAGTTTATCTTATAAATTGTAATTCAAATAAAAAACAGAGAAAATGTAATCCTTTAAAAATGTTCAATACATATCTTTGAAGCGCTATGTTCATATCATGATATCGCACAATAGTATCCAAATAGAATTTCCTAACCTCTTAGAAACACCGAAATAATTTCTTTAGCAGGAGGTTTGGACGGAACGTCGGAAAAAGCTTTTGTTTGTTCAATATCTTATATTCGAAAACATCCAGAAGATATATAAGTAACAGCGATCATTCTATTTTTTTCCATGAAATAACTTTAAAGTTGTACCAAGAAAAAATATGTTTCTGAGAGATAAATATATTTTCCGAGGATGTAAACAGGACACCAGGGGATTATTTCGAAAGAATATCTTGCGTATTATCTGCAATAACGGCCACAGGACTTCCTTTCAGTATGAAGGTAAGATAGACACTTTATATATCGTGCCGTATCGAAAGATATCCAACCGATGTTCCACATGTGCGTTCTTTACGTTTAAAGTACCTATCTAAATATATATCTAAAAAGAGATCATGTATACCATATACACTGAAGTGCCAGAAAAACTGGTACAGACGAGCTTATGTAACATACATAGCAACGTCACCTATGCGCGTACTCTGTTCGTTCGACAGTGCGTATATAAATGATGCGACATCCTTGCCAGCTGTCAGAGTTGTTTTCGCCAAGAGAATGACAAGTAATAACGATTTAAGCGATTTTCAACGCCGTGTCATAGTTGGCGCTCGTGAGATGGGCCATAGTATTTCGGAGGTAGAAACGAAGTTCGGATTTTCACGGACGATCATTGCAAAGGTGTACCGTGACTACAAGAATTCCGGCAAAACCTCCAACCTACGATACCAGTGTCGCCGTAAAAAGACATTGGGTAAGCGTGACCATCGTCGGCTGTCAAGAATCATTTCACGCGATAGGCGTGCAACACTCTCGCAGGTATCATCGGAATTCAATGCTGGAGCATTAACAAGCATCAGCGTCCAGACTGTGCAATGGTACTCTGCACGATATGCGCTTTGGGAGCCGACGCCCAATTCGAGTCCCCTTTATGGGCGCTCGACACACAGCTATGAGCCTCGCTTGGGCACGGCAACACCGCCTCTGGACACTTGATGACTGGAAACAAGCAGCCTGGTCTGAAGAGTCGCGTTTCCATTTGTATCGGGCAGATAGAAGGATTCGTGTGTGGCGCAAACCCCATGAAAATGTGCATGCGAAATATACATCAATATTAATCACCATGAAAAATCTTCCACAAGAGACGGATTTTTCAAATCAGATTGTTAGCAGCAGGCATATCGAGAGAAATACGGTATTTATCTGAAACCCCCAAGCAGGAAGTTGTCCATTATTTTGAGCAAGAGATGTACTCGTTTTCCCATCTATCTTTTAGCAGCGCACATACCGCTGCAAACATATTGTAAACAAAAATATGAGCTTACTATCCTAAAACTTTTCGACAAACACAAAAAAAAAAAAAAAAAAAGGAAAAGGAAAAAGAATAGAAATTACATGCAATGCTCACTAGGGACTTTGTCCGACAAATAGACATTTTTCAATTGATGAGCATTTAGAACAAAATATATCGGGAAATCAAATACAGTAATACACAGTAGTATCTCTAGAGGTACTACTGTGCGTTACTTACAAAAGAAATACATCTCATAGTAGGTTTTCGTTGAAAGAAATATTGAAAGAAAAAGAGAATTTCTGGAATCCGAATTTTAGAAGCAATTATGTGAAATAAAATATATAGTAAAACCTTGGTTATTCGTTTTTCTGGAGACGATCTTCAGAAACGTTTAAATGCTATTGTAAATCCAGTTGCTAAATACTAATCATTTGATTTATGCAATTTAAAATGCTAAATACTATTGTACAATTTTGAATGTCTCCTAAGAAAGCGGGGGGGGGCATTATTTTAAGACGATGACATATAATTTAAGATAATGTATATACAGGGTTCAAAGGAATGTCCTTAGGGAAGTTTTAGCTGCTGAGGAAAGAATTCGATTGGTACACAAGTTAGGTATATGCATAGGAAAGGGACGCCGGACAATCGAATGAAAGTAATTGGAGCGCCTCTAGTGGCAAAGGTAAGAAGTTAGGAAACCTTATCCCCCAATAGCGCTAGATCGAAAGGAAAAGTCCAATAACAAAGCCATAGGGCAGCGGCGAATTAGCATAAAACGATATAGGGTACGCACGATTTACGTACATGCACGACTCGAAATGCTGATAAAGTGCACGCGGTCACTGGATATTTAGGCAATGCAAAATACCGGCCCACGATGGAGAACGATTCAAATCCCTATGTAAATATCGATAGCGAAGTAGTTGCCGGTAAGCATATCTGCTGTAACCATTTTTCAGTGCTATAAATAAATCACCACAGCTTCTGTCTCGTGTCATTACCTATCTGTCTGTTTCTACAGACTTTACCGATTTCGAATTGACAGCATTTCAAGCCTTCCATGTACGTAATTCTAGCGTACCCTATGTCATTTTACTGCAAATACATCAGAAGCAGAAACAAATAGCCAAACCATCATTTACCATACATTAGAAATTATATGTGAAACATTTCTCATCACGAGCTGTATGCGGTGCAGAATAATTTTTTGAAATCGGAGTTTCAGGAACAGAGATATCGCGGGAAACGCAATTTACCTTTACGCTCCCTACCGAAAAGTCCATGAATTACTTGAAAATTTTGAAGTTGTATAAGAAACATTTTGGATCCGAAACTTTATCCAACAAAGAAGGACGTTTTGAAATCGGACACAGAAGCAGAGATATTGGCAATTATAAAACATACATCAACGCCCCTTGCTGGAGAAGTCATGCATTATCTTAAAAGTATACAGTAAAAGTATGCAGTGAAAAAAGGAAATGTTCTAATAGGGTTTTTAGAAACGGAGATACAGCTGCAAACAGAAGTTCGTAACCACCACCTAGGGACATAAATGTGCACTAGAGGGAAAAAGTACAAGTTCTGCAAGGTAAATGGTGTCCGGTGTTAAATGAAGTTTTTAAATCGGATATTTAAAATCACAGATATCGAGAAAACATATTAAACCTTTGCGCCTCCTAGCGGCGAAGTTGTGCATTATTTAGGAAAGGAAATACAAATAAAATGTGTTCACAATTTGTACTATCTGACGAAAATATATTTTTTTCAATTGCGTTTTTAGTACTTCAGAAATTGCTACAAACACATTGTAAACGGAAACGTGAACTTACGCCCTGTAGTGGCACAAGGGTACCTTTTGACATATTTTAAATTACATGCAGAACTTTTCCGCACACCAAACGCTCTCCGATGAAGAAATAATTTTTCAACTCGGAATTTTAAAAGCACAGATAACGGCAAAAATTAGATACACATCTACCGTCCCCCACTCACCACCCCACCCCACCCCACCGGTAAAAAACTATGCGCTACTTTTAGCAGCGTACATTTTCAGGAGGTTTTCCAAAGTGAGCGCAATCTCTCCACGAAATGATTCTTTAAATCGAATTTTCAGAATCCCAGATTTTGCTGCAGATACATCAGAAACAGATAAACCATCACGACCCTTGGTGGCCAAACTATTCTGTACCAAAAATTATAAATTATATGCAGAACGTTTCCCACCTGAAGTTGTATCCGATGCAGAAATAATATTTCAAATAGGACTTTTAGAAGAACATGTATCGGGGAAATCAAAACAATTAGGGAATATCGTCGTTTTGTATGAAAACTCTGAGTAACGGGAAACTTCGGAGGTTGGAATAGGAACTACAGACTTAGTACGACGCTATGTGAGAAGAAAAATATGGCCGAAACAATAAGTAATTTAAATTTAATATTTTTTCATGAGACGAACGTAAAAATGCATATTTATACACACATGATAAAAATGGAAATAAAGATAAATGTTTTGCCAGAAAATTGGATTTAATACGGGGTATGGTTTCAGCTGACAGAAAGCAATGTTGCACACGTGTGAGACATGGAGTCAATTAGAATATTAATGAGGGGTTGGGGAATTCCATCCCACTTCTGCAGACGGGCACTTTCCAATTGCTGGACTGTTTATGGAAGGGTTACTCGAGCAGCAACTCTTCTCCCCAGAACGTCCCAGACATACTCGATGGAGTTCATGTCTCGGGAAAATGCTGGCCAGTCCATTCGGATGATTTCCTCGTCAAACAGGAAATCGTTCACACATCGAGCGCGATGTGGCCTGCAATTATCGTCCACGAAAATGAATTCATCTCCGATTGCTGCAGAATAAGGGGCGACTAAGGGTCTGAGGATCTCATCTCTATACCGGTGAGAAGTAAGTGTCCCATTTCTGATGATGTACAATTCGGTTCGACCATTGATAGAGATACCGGCCCACACCATCACTCCGCCTCTTCCCAATCTAACACTTTCTTACACAAGTAACGGGTTGTTACGAGTACCTCGCTTCGTTCAAATGATGAGTGCCTATTGACTGGATGAAAGCGTGATTCGTCTGAGAAGAGAACGTTGTGTCATTCATTTCTTCTCCAACCGGCACGGTCCTATGCCCAAAGTCTGCGGGTAGCACGGTGGCGTGCGATTAAAGGAACACATACCATATGTCGTCGAACATACAGACCAAGACTCTGGAGTTGGTTCCTAACAGTTTGAGTTGAAACATTTGTGCCAGTAGCGGTACAGAGTTCGCGTTGCAGAATAGTGGCGTTCATACTCCAGTTTCTCCTGGCAGTCAGTGTTAGAAACCGATCCTCATTTCTTGATGCTGCTCTCCTACGACCTTTCCCTGCTCTTCGCTTTACATTTCCGGTATCCGAAAGCCGATTCCAAAGTCTGGGAATCACGCTTTTTTTTATTGTTGATTGGAGGTTTAACGACTACCGTGAGCAACTCAATGGGCTATAAGCAGTCGCCCGTCCCTAATTCAGGGTCACTGTTTAAAGGGAAGGGAGAAAGACAGTGCCGTAAGACAAACACAACATCCATGCCTCACAGGGATTCGAACCCGGACCCCTTTCAGACAAATGATCAGAAGCCAAATCACGCTTTGACACACTCCAATGGCTTCCGTTACTTGCGATTGGGTTTGACCCGCTTCTGAACGACCGAAAGCCTTCCAAGCTACAAAATTCGGGCAAATCACGTTGTTCGGACATCACATTGATAAATGCTGCCCCGGTGGCGCAGTGGTCTAAGCGATGGCCTATGATCATTCGTCCGGAACGGGGTCCGGGTTCGAATTCTGGTGAGGCATGGATGTTGTGTTTGTCTTACGGCACTGGCTCTTTCCCTTCCCTGGAACCAGTGACCCTAAATTAGGGACGGGCGACTGCTTATAGCCCATTGAGTTGCTCACGGTGGTCGTTAAACCTCCAATTTAAAAAAAAAAAAAACATTGATCAATAACAGACATTCAAAGCATGTTAGTGGTTTTTATCCTGGACTAAACGATCGTACCATACATGTCACTTTTCATTCGCTGACGGAAACACGCCCTTTTTAACGTCACACCAAGGATTTTGCATACTCAGGTGTTTGTAAGAATGCAAAAGTTTCATTCCAATCACTTTCCTTCAATTTCTTTTAGCATAAACAGTTGATGTCAGTATTTCATATCAAAACCACGATATCTCCCAATTGTTTTGAGCAGTGTATGAGGAATAAAATGCATTTTGAACTCGATGGCGTTCGCTTTTTGCTTTCTAGTGACGAAGTTATGAATCTGAAAAAAAAAAGCAAGGATCGTCGTTCTCACAATTCGTGTTTTACAAGGGTTTTCAAATCGGACTAGTATTTACAGAGATATAGTGTCCACAGGAAGACGGACAAATTGATAATATAATCGCGTACTTATTTTTTCACAATAGAAGTACTTAGAAAGAACTTGAATTTGAAGTCTTTATCTCTTATGTTGGTTGTCTTCTCTGGACGTTAGCAATTACTTATTTACTGATGGAGTTTCTGTATATGTAATAACAGGTACTCTAAGGACATTTTGCTAAGAAATGAGTTAAAACAAGTTAAACATATATATAACAGAAGCTTAAATTGCAGCTAAACTGCAGTAAACTACTAAAACACTGTAACAGGTTGTGTTTTAAATAAATTTATGTTTAGTTTTCTACAATTGTAAATATGCTATTTAAATACAATCCACTAATATATTATTACGGAAACAATTATGTGTTGTAGAAAAAATTGCGATACACAGACTTCATCTTAATAGATACATCTAAGCAGCACCATGTACGTTCTCACAATGTGAAATAAATTTTAAAAGTTTTCTTCTGCGTTATTAACTACGTTGTTGAATTTTAGAATTACTAATGCATTCTTTCGTTTTCGAAAGAATTCACTTTCTGTTGACATAAACAGTGCAAATTACCATGTGAATATATGTGAATGCGTGAATAAACTTGTAACTGCGCAGTAGGTTACTTTCGTGACTCAAGACCCCAGAAATTTTCTATTGAGATCTGTCCCTTTAACAGAACAGTTTGATCAAAACAACGGAATAAAATGATGTTACACTCACCATTTTAAGAAGAAAATGGTCCAAGCTTTAACTATGATAATGCAGAGGTGCAACACAAGACAACGAAAACAAAGAAAGGCAGAATGAAGATTGAATTTCAGCTGGTTTAAAAAAGAAGCGCTCAGGTACACACATAGCTTCAACATAACATGGCGAGATCACAACTTAATCGTCTGCTGATGTTCAGCTCGGAAAGAAATTTTCTGCGAGGCTTTGTCCGGATTGGTTGAGAGACATTCCCAGCGTTTCTTCTAAATGTGACGTAAACATCATGAAAGCGTCCAATCTGTTTTAAAACGTAGCTGCTATCTCCCGCTCTCTGAGCAGATGCGTTAGGCAAACCGAAACTCAAACTCATACGCTGCCACGGAAAATGGCCTACTGCCATTTGAATGAAGTACTTCGAGAATATGGAGACAAAAGCTGAATTATTAACACTTTTTTCTCTGTGAATTCGAAGTGCATTTTCATTTTTTACGTTTTCCAACCGTAGGTTGAAGAAGCTTATATGCTCCAAATTTATGTCTGTCTGTCCGCACGATAACTCGCGTAGAAATGGTTCAATTTTGATGAAATTTTAGTATGTGGTAGGGGACAACTGGGAACGAACCCTATTGAAAATGAGCGAAATGGGATCAAAGGTCAGGAGCGAGATGCATTCCATCGCCCTTATGCATCATAAACTTTCGTAAAAATGTTTCGATTGCGACACAACTTTAGAATGTTGTTTCGGAGGCATACTGAACAAATCAATAGCCACACTAATGAGGAGGGTTTGTCCGTACGCGATTTCTGGTATGTTAGAACGCGTAATATAATCAATGCATTGCATGAATTTTTATTTAAACAAATGACTTTGTTTCTCAAGAAAATACAGCCGACGAAATTCTTTGAATTCATTATTTGTCGTGGATATAGTTAATTTTGCTTAATTTTTTTTAAATAGAGAACGTCCTCGCTCTTTCCACGTTTACCTTTAATTAACACACAGCACCCAAAACAAGATAAACGTGGAAAGAGTTATGACTTTGTCTATTTACATTGTCTCTACGTATTTGGAAGATTTTCACAACAAATTCTTTTAATTTATCATTTTTTAAAAAAAAAAAAAAAAAAAAGACTATAAATTAAAAGTGTTTGAAAGACTATAAATAAAAGAGCCATTAAAAATCTTCCGCGAAAGTGTAGTGATTGTAGTTTAGTATGTTTCTCTGAATCAGAAAGAAGTATTAGGCGACTTCATGAAAAATGTGATGCCTCCTCGGAAGGGCAGTGATCTAAGCGCTGGCATTTGACCATTCGTCTGCGATGGGTCAGGGTTCGAATCTCGGCGAGGCATGAATATTGTGTTTGTCTTTCGGAACAGCCTCTTTCCCTTCCCTAGGGGCAGTGGCCCTGAATCAACAACAAAACCAATGTGTTAGGAATGTACTTAAGTGGTTTTTTTTTTGGGGGGGGGGTGTTTTTTTTTGTAGCGACTGCCATAAGCAACTCGATGGTCTATAAGCAGTCGGGAGTTCCTGTTTTGAGTCCACTACTTTAAAAAACAGCAGAAAGCCACTGCTGTAAGAAAATACAACATCCATGCCTCACCTGTGATCCGAACGGAATCCATTTCGGACGAATGATCAGCTGTGCTCAGGTGTTCTGTACCAGCTGAACAGAATATTTTTCTGGAGTTCGGCGGATGAGCGATATAGTAGCGTGGACAGGCAAATGCTGCATTCCACTGCATCCAACGAATGTTCGATGGGATTCAAGTCGGAAATTATTCGCTGCCATAGGAGCACACAAAGTACTTGAATACAATCGTCGAACCTTTTCTTCAGAACGCCAACCTTGTGACTAGGTGCTTTGTCTTTCTGAAAGACACCAGGGATATCCGAATGCACTGGCAACAGTTGGTCAGCAACAATGTCTGAGTAAGATCTAGGGGTGGTTGTATGTTTAAAGAGGATAAAGGAACTCAGTCATAACCCTTAGAAAAATCTCCACGTAAATAAGTCCAACCCTTTCCCCATTGTAAAGGTCTCATACTGGCAAAACTAACATACACTGCGCCTTCCGCCTGCATATATTAAACGCCAGTGGATGACGTCAATGCTATGTGTGAAACACGTCCACTCGTGGAGAGAGGATTCATCTTAATTATCTGGCCGATGAGTGTATACAAAAAGCCAACTTTCTTCGTAGTGTGATAAAAGGACCTTTTAGATTCAGCTTTATCTGTTCTTGAGGTCAGAAGAGATATATGAGAGATACTTTAGATGTAAGTCAAATTGCCAACTGCCTAGGTAAATAAGAAAGTATTGCTGCGTCTCCTTTTCCTTACCCAAAAAAGGACTTATAACGCAGAGTAGCTCTTGCCGACCCTCCCACCCTAATGAAATACACAGTGAGTAGATTATCTAACGAGACTCAATTTAAAAAGAAATGAGAAAGCAGGAAAACTTGCGTGAATATATTTTAATCGAAGTACATTCCTCCTGCGTTAATACAAGAAGTGGGACGATCAAATAACGACAGGAAAGACTTGCAGAGGACATCATTTGATACGAACTGAAAAGCTGATGTCACAGTTGTATGTACGTCTTCAAAAACATTTTTCTTTTAAAGGAACCTTTGATTTATGGATTAGAAAGCAGAGGATACAGTGACAAAACCTGGAGAATAGGGTGAAAGGGTTAAGTACACACTTGATTTCGCGCCACGAATTGCAGTACACTGATTTTTCTGTGTGTAGAGGCGTTATCGTGAAGAAGGAACTTTTGGCGGTTTTCGTACTCAGGCCTGACACGAACAATCATCTTCCACAATTGCTCCAAAATTGATGAGTAAGCATTGCCAGTAACAACTGTACCTTCCGGAAGGAACTCGTGATGCAGTGCTCCCTTGTTTTTGTAAACTCATACAAGCATTGTCTTGATTTGGACACCTATTACCAGATCTTCTTTCCTTTCGGTGACCGTGGTAACTTCCACTGAGATCACTTAAAAACAGCGATACCGGGAAAATCGCAATTTACCTTTAACCCTCCCTAACGGAAAAGGTACGTATTACTTGAAAAAGAAAACATTACACAAAATAGCCTTCTTTATAAATTATATTTAAAGGAAGAAATATTTTTTGCAGTCCGATGTTAAGAAGTAATGATATGGGATGAAATGTATTTTAAATTGGATAGCATCTGCATTTACGCATTCTTGGGGCGAGGTTGCGCAACGGAAAAAACTGAAAGCAAGGATAATGGTTCTCACACGTTGTGCTTCCCAAAGTAAAAATAAATTTTGGGGCGAGGCTGCGCAACGGAAAAACCTAAAAGCAAAGATCATGGTTCTCACACGTTGTGCTTCCCAAAGTAAAAATAAATTTTGGGGCGAGGCTGCGCAACGGATAAAACTGAAAGCAAGGATAATGGTTCTCACACGTTGTGCTTCCCAAAGTAAAAATAAATTTTGGGGCGAGGTTGTGCAACGGATAAAACTGAAAGCAAGGATAATGGTTCTCCCACGTTGTGCTTCCCAAAGTAAAAATAAATTTTGGGTCGAGGTTGCGCAACGGAAAAAACTGAAAGCAAGGATAATGGTTCTCACACGTTGTGCTTCCCAAAGTAAAAATAAATTTTGGGGCGAGGCTGCGCAACGGAAAAAACTGAAAGCAAGGATAATGGTTCTCCCACGTTGTGCTTCCCAAAGTAAAAATAAATTTTGGGTCGAGGCTGCGCAACGGATAAAACTGAAAGCAAGGATAATGGTTCTCACACGTTGTGCTTCCCAAAGTAAAAATAAATTTTGGGGCGAGGCTGCGCAACGGAAAAACCTAAAAGCAAAGATCATGGTTCTCACACGTTGTGCTTCCCAAAGTAAAAATAAATTTTGGGGCGAGGCTGCGCAACGGATAAAACTGAAAGCAAGGATAATGGTTCTCACACGTTGTGCTTCCCAAAGTAAAAATAAATTTTGGGGCGAGGTTGCGCAACGGAAAAAACTGAAAGCAAGGATAATGGTTCTCCCACGTTGTGCTTCCCAAAGTAAAAATAAATTTTGGGGCGAGGTTGCGCAACGGAAAAAACTGAAAGCAAGGATAATGGTTCTCACACGTTGGGCTTCCCAAAGTAAAAATAAATTTTGAAATCGGAGTAATAGTTGCAGAGATACGGTGTCTAGAGACAAACAAAATGATACAATAAACATGTACTTTTTTTACAAAAGGCATCGTAAAATTTAAGTGGAACTCAGAATTTTATCTTCAGTTTATTCATCAGTAGAGAAATGTATGCACCTTGTTGAACGCATAGTGCGTCAGTTGTGTACGCATAGTACTGTTTCGTTTGAAAACATTTTATGCCGATAAAAGAATATAATCTGCGTAGTCCCGTTTACATTTGTAAAGAAAACCGGATTATTATCTTATAAAGTCATGCACTTATTTTACTGTAAAAAGAATTCTGTCATTCACAAGCCATACTTCCGTAATCCTTTTCTCGAATTTACGAAGCATATTCCTTATACAGTACAACGTTTTCTGTGAAATCACGGAAATAAACCGAAATTTCACGGAATTTTCGTACTCAAGAAAAATTCTGAATTTTCAGAAGCCTTTTCGCAATTGCTTTCTTATATTGACGGTAAATTGTCATTTTAAAGATGTGTACGGGAAAATTCAGAATTTTTGGAAATCTTTCGGATACTAACGGGTAAATTATGTTATCATTTTCCCGTATTCATATGACTAAATATTTTCGCTAATAAAGGCGTTTTGTGGGAATACTTGAAATCTGATTTACTGAAAAGTTTCAATCGTCAATCGAAATATTATTATTATTCGAGGTTTAACGACCACCGTGAGCAACTCAACGGGCTATGATCAGTCGCCTGTCCCTAATTTAGGGTCACTGGTTCCAGGAAAGGGAGAGAGCCAGTGCCGTAAGACAAACACAACATCCATGTCTCACCGGGATTCGAACCCAGACTCCTTTCGGACGAATGATCAGAAGTCATCGCTTAGATCACTGCGCCACTGGAGCAGCCGACAATCGAAGTATCTGATTTTGAAGTTCTGTAGCGAGATCGGATATCGTTGAAATATCACATGAAAATGTGGTTATTGTGACACTGGGTATTCCATCCTCTCTCTCTCTCTTCCCTTTTCTACGCCAGTTATTGTACATTCTGCTACCGTAAGAAACAGGGTAAGTTATTGTACAGGTGATTATATAATGTTTATATTTGCATCAATCTGTTGAGCCTTAAGACAAAATATTATATTTACGAATATTTTTTTTCTTAAATAATAGTATAAAATAGTACATTTCACCTTCTCTTAAAGATAATTGAAAGTCATTGTCGGTTTTTAAAGACCTCAAGCTTCAAGTAATTCTATTGCTTCGAAAAAAAATGCTTAAAAAATTCTTCGTTCGTGATAAGTCCTCCTACAGAAAAAATAAAATTATTACAAACCTATTAACAAAAATAATATCCAACAAAAAATAAAATGTATTTAGCTCAAGAATAAACTATTCTTAATCCTGTATTACGTGGAAGTAAACGTTAGGGTTTATGACGAATGGAAATTCGTTACATTTCTGTTTCACGCGTCTGTCCTATATAAAGACGCGACACTCCGCAGTACTTTTTTGTGTGTTACACACATCTGTGGTGAATGTCGTATTAAGCATTACGCTTAATGAACACCCTGAATTAAATCAAATTAAATACAGCCACTATACACCCATTATACATACTGAACTAAGGTGAGCATATATACTAAACAATTTAAATGTTTAATATTCACATGTTATTTTTTGCAGGGGGGAGGAAGGTTAATCATAACACTGGCCATCGAAGGAATCTCATGTTCCAAATTTTGCCCCAGAGGTTGAGAGAGAAGGAGAGAGCCAGCAATACATCCATGCATTTTCAGGAGCTCAAGAAAGTGACCAGGAGCTCATGTCTCTAATCACTTGGCCAGCGTGACGTCATTTAAATTTTCGAGGTGAACTCTTTCTTTTCTAGAATGATAAAATTATATTTGCATGTTTTCTCTTTAAATAAATTATGAATTGAAAGTACTTCTTGCGTCCTATGGCTCCAAATACGATTACGAATTTTTTGATGGAGTTTTGCATTTATTGTGAAGCGAGTTTTGGTTAGATGGCTTACCTTTTTCCGAAAACTGCAAATTATGTACTTGATCAGAAAAGCTAGAAATTCATTTGAAACGCTATGTCATCAGGATTTATCAAGAAACGTTCTTGTTAGCCAAAATACTTCAGTGAATACTATGTTTCCTATGAGCGTGAGTAAGGGACCACCAGAGCCCATTTAACAGGGAAGCTAGGGTTCCTGCAGCCTCGGGCTCCTCAACTTCAAGGGCCCCCAGAAATATGCAGGATGCCTGAAGAATTGGCAGAGTTCTACAGTTTTTTTTCTTGCAAGTATCAAAGACTAAAAGAAACTGCCTTGCGAAAACAAATTGTTTCATTCTGCTTTTTTTATTAGGAGTCCACAAAAAAAACAGTCATCCTTAGTATATCCTTACGTTTTTCGAAAGCGTTAGAGATATTTTTGTACGCATCTGTAATTGGGGAAAATATTCATACATTAAGAGGTCGTTCGAAACTTGATATTTGGATCATATTATTTTGCACACTACTTCTATGTGCACTGCTGGCCACTCAAAACGCAACACCAAGAAGGACACGAGATAGCAAAACCAGATTTACTGGACACATAACAACAGATACAAAGATGTAACGATTGAGCTTACAGGCCCGTGCGACTTGCGGAATACGCAGATATCAATAGTTCGTGTGGCCACCATGGCTGGCAATAACGGCCGCTACACGCCACTGCATCAAACGAAAGAGGCTTTGGATGTGGGATTGGGGTATGTCGGTTCAGGATGCTTCCACACGTTGTCACAGTTCATCAGGCGTAACCGCGGATGGTGCTTGCCGGGCCACTCGGTTGCTGATCAGCGAGAAGACGTGTTCGATGTGCGACATATCGGGAGAACACGCGGGCCACGGCAGCAGTGAAACCTGGTGGGCCGTCAAGACTTGTTGCACGATGCGTGCCACGTGCGGGCGCGCATTATCCTGTTGAAACGTGGCCGCAGGCAGGTCCTAGAGGTAAGAGAGGACTACAGGCTCCAAAACGTCGGAGATGTAGCGGTGACTGTTCAGTGTACTGGCGATGCGTACCAGAGAGGTGCGGGTGTCATGTCCAATTGCGCCTCCAAACCATAACGCCAGGCAACGGACCGGTATGGCGATGCATAATGCAGGCGTCATACAGCCTATCACCGCGGTGCCGCCACACGCGGATCCGACCATCGTGGTGTTGCAGGCAGAAGCGGGATTCGTCGGAAAAGACAATGTTGTGCAATTCCGTAGTCCAGGTGTGGCGTTCAACTGCCCACTGCCGCCGCACTCGCCGGGGGTGTAACGTCAATGGTAATCGTAGCAATGGGCGCCGTGCAACAAGTCCTCGGTCCTGCAGATGACGTCGAACGGTACGCGCTGACACAGGTTGTTGCACAACACACACTAATTCCTGCGCTAAGTTTCGTGATGAGGCGGTGCGAGCCGTCAATGCCCGCAGCGCAACATGCGGGTCCTCTCGTTAGGTGGTGTGCCGCGGCAATCGCTCACGTAGGTCCGTACGTTCCTCCTGCACCCACCGAATCCATACTCGCCTCACTGTGGCTGAATATCGTCAAACACGGGCGCCGATGTCTCGGTACGATAAACCGCTGTCGCGATAAGCCACTATTCGTCCTCTGTCGAACTCCGAAACGTGCTGGAATGACTGCCGTATTCTGCGAAGAGGCATCAGAAAGCTTCTCACGCACAGGTCCGGCAGCACAACACACTTCCTCTACTTACACCCCGCCTTCTGTGTACCCTTATTAAAGTGCTTCTCGGGGGCGTGCCATGCGCACATGATTTGCATATGCCCTGCAATGCTAATCGTTTGCATGTCCTCTCGCGGGCGACGCATGCTGCGAATTTCAGGCCAATCGGATGCTTCCTTTTTAGTGTTGCATTTTGGGTGGCCAGCAGTGTAATTTCAATAAGCTGAACCGGGGGCGAGGGTTAAAGAAGAACGGAACTGGTATCCATTTTTCAACCATGCATTTTTACGTTTTCTTCCTACCACTGATTTGTCCGTAAGTCGTGGAAAAAACCAATTCAATACGGAGGTGATATTTTTATGGGTTCATCATCATATTTTGGTAAGGCTTTCTAATGGGTGTTTTTATTTATCCACCAATAGTGAAATCCTAGATGTGTCCCTAAAACTGGGGCCCCAAAATACTGCCCAGCCACCAGATCCCCTGCCTCCTTAAATGTTATCTGTGGACCACGATAGTATGTAGCATTATAGGACTACCAGTTAAATAAATATTAACTCCTCTACATGAGATTTACTTGTTTATTTCTCTAGAGCATTTACCTAGGTAGAGCGAGATAGAGAATATACACTATCTACCAACGAGTAATTGGACACCACGGCCGCCGCCGTTACATATCGTGTGGGAAACAACAACGCAACCAGTCGCATGCAAGATGCCACACAGTTCGGAGCTCTCTGATTTCGAGAAAGGTGTAATCGTCGGGTATCACAGAAATGGCCGATCCATACGTGACATATCCAGCGAGTTGAAGTACCCAAAATCGACAGTGGCCAACGTGATTGGCAAATAGAAGATGAGAGGAGACTGTCGGAAAGTGCCCCGACCCGGCAGACCCACAAAACTGGGAGTTAAAGACAGACGGGTGCTGGCCAGAGAAATTCGGAAGAACCGCACAAAATCGATAGGCCACATCCGCGAGGAGTTTCAACGGGCATCCGGGAGTGTTCGTTCGATGAATACCATGCGTAAGGAAGCCCATCTGCTCGGTTATCATGGACGTGCTGCCGCCCACAAAAGCCTTTGATCACCAAGCCCAATAGCGCTGCTCGGCTAACGTGGTGCAAAGAACGTCAACAGTGGACAGTTGAACAGTGGAAACAGGTTCTCTGGAGCGACGAATCAAGGTTCACCCTCTACCGTTCGGATGGCAGGGTCTGGGTTTGGCGCCGGCATGGAGAACGCCTCCTGCTGGAATGTATTGTGCCAACTGTGAAGTTCGGCGGCGGTGGAATTATGCTATGGGGGTGTTTCTCCTGGTATGGAACGCGACCCTTGGTCACAATTCCTGGTAGACTCAACGCCGTGACCTAGTGCACCATTTTGGATGACCTTGCGCTTCCTACGTTGTAGCAGTTTTACGGGGTGGACCCATGTTACTTTCAGGATGATAATTCACCCTGTAATGTTGCGAGGTCCACCATGGCTTGATATGGTGACAATGGGGTTTAATCGAATGGACAGGTCTGCGCAGAGCCCGGACCTCAACCCTATCGAGCACCTCTGGGACGAGTTGGAGCGTCGACTTAAGTGGTGCACCCATCGTCTGAAATCGGTGAAGGAACTGAGCTGTCTTCTCCAAGCCGAGTGTAAGAAAATACCGCTAGCCGTCGTGCAACGCCTGGTTGAGAGTATGCCCCGGTGGGTCGCAGCTGTAATCGCCGCTCGTGGAGGCTCCACGAACTATTGAAGGTGAATAAATTTCGTTTTCGTTTACTATCACAGGTGTCCAATTACTTGTTGGTAGATAGTATATATATATATATATATATATATATATATATATATATATCTCAAAATATGAAATATGTACCCTTGATACATATCCATACTACTCAGATACCGCGCTATGCAGCTGGAAACTAAGAGTGAACAATAAATTCTTATATAAATAACCACGAGCAAAACCTCTCAAACATACAGCTGACAGCCATTGAACACCAAGCGATAGCAAAGGAAAACAATAGACAATACTTAAAAAACACAGCAAAAATGCAGAAAGATACAAATCTTTAAGAGAAAAAAATACAAATAATGAAGAGAAAAAAAACCTAATAAAATATCAAGTGAAACCCGAATTTTCTGGCTCCAGGCTCTGCGATGTCTTTCCCTGAAGATTGGTTCGGGAGTTCGGAGTCACTTGATATTTTATTGGGGTTTTTTCTCTTCAATATTTTCTTTTAAATAGTTGTATTTCTTCTCTTAATTATTGTATCTTTCTGTATCTTTGCAGTGTTTTTTAAGTATTGTCTATTGTTTTCCTTTGCTATAGCTTGGTGTTCAATGGTTGTCATGTGCTTGTTTTAAAGGTTTTGCTTGTGGTTATGTGTGTATGTATATATTTCTTTTCATTTTAGAACGTATTTATTTTATAAAAAGCAGTCGATATTACTTTCTTTCTAGAACCTAACATTAAAATTGAAAGGAAACTCAAAGCTTTGAAATCTGCAATATCTATCTTGGAAAAGGAAAGTCGATGTTTTCTTAATGGCAGTGTAAGGCATTCCTTTGTATATAATCTTTCTTTGCATTTAAAGATTTCTTGTGTAGTTGGTTTTTCGTTTTTTTTTATGTTTCCCTCTTTCATTCTGTAAAAACAGTGGGAAAAGAGAAAAAAAAAGTAATTAATTCCGTGCTTTTTGTCATCTGCATCCACGTGTTTTTACCACGCTTCTTATACAACGTTCTTTGTTTTGTTAGGTGCTGATGGTGATTCTAAGGAATTCCCTTCTTTTTTTTTTTTTTTTAGTGGAAGTACGTGTTCTTAGTTCAATGTTCGAGAAGACTGCGCCTTCTGCCTTTTTACGTCAACTGATACATATGTGTCTTTCAGAAATGACAACAGCTAGTATTAGCATAGCGGACACGCTCTATCTGTACTAGAATAAATTGTTAAGCACGGTTTCTGAACAGGAACATGGGCGTATGTATGTGTGTGACATTGTCCAACTGTTGGATTTTATACGACTTTTCCTAGGTTTTATCTACCTGACTGACCATTCGTCTGCCTATATGGAATCAACATACCCCCATGTGTGAGTGAACGCAAAACATGATTTATCTTATTGTCAAATAAACGCACGGCCAAGGTGTTTCATATATTTTTAAATTTTAGAAAAGACCACTATCACCGCCGATGTGTACTGCCATCAGCTCGATGATCTGTACGCATCGCATACGTCGAAACGACCAAGTACTGCTGAAACTTAAAGGACGCCAACTTACAGCAGAATGGAGCGAGATTTCACACAGCACGGGTGACCTGTCACAACATCAGGGATTTGGGCTGGGACCTTCTGCCGTACTAACCCTATTCTCGGGACATTGTCCCAAGCGCCGACTACTACAATTGCAGTACCTTGTGGAGGCACAGTAATATGACACCAGTGTCTTCATTGGACGAATAATTTTGAACGAGACCCCCTAACTTGCTCAAGTTGATGAGGCCTAGCTCAAAATCTGAGGGGAAAGCACATTTGTGTTTTATTAGTCACGTTTACGTTGCAACTCTTGCTTTCAGAAACCGGTGTTCCTCTAAATTAGAGATGGACCATTAAACTAATAAGTAAAGAAAGAAATACATTAAATTATTACTCTTCAAAAAATGAAAAGGCATATACACTGGGTGGCCACTTTATTATGACCACCTGGCAGTTTTAAGCAAATGAGCTATGACTGCACGCTGTTGCCGCCAGAGGTCGATGCTGGTATAAAAAGGGAAAGCTTAGTGCTTGCGACAGTAGTAGAAGTGATTTTTGGGTGACGAGATGGGTACAAAATGCGATTAGACGGTCTTTCAACGTGGGATGATTGTAGGAGTTCGAAGCCATGGAGCGAGTATCACCGAAACTGCTGCATTCGTGAAATGTTCCAGAGCAGCGGTTGTTAAAGTGTTTAAAGACTGGACCGTCAGCCGAAAAACTGGGTCTCTAAGTGCAACGTGTGGTCGTCGTAGACTAGTGACTGCTTGGGCGGAACGGGGAGTGTCCAGACTGGTAACAGACAGCAGAAGGGCAACAGTGCAGCAAATAATAAACAATCTTAATCAAGGATCCCCTCAAATGATCTCTGCACGCACTGTTCGCCGTACACTGCATCGGATGGGATATGGTAGCCAAAGGTCTGTTCGAACACCTTTGCTGTCTGCAGTTAACAAGAGAAAACGTCTCCAGTTCGCACAGGAGCACAAGAAGCGGACAGTCGATAATTGGAAACAAATTATGTGGTCCGATGAATCACGTTTTCAGTTGCACCATGCCGATGGCCGAGTGAGAATTTGGCGGAAACAGCACGAAAGCATGGACTCCCAAATGCATTGCCACAACCCGTCAAGCTAGTGGAGACAACGTTATGGTTTGGGGAATGTTTTCCTGGCACGCTTTGGGCCCTTTTATTCGTGTTGATCAACGTCTGACTGGCACATCATATCTAAACATCGTTGTGAACCAAGTATATCCTGTCATGTGGATGGTTTATCTCAATGGCGATGGCTACTTTCAACAAGATAATGCGTCCTTCCATAGTGCTCGCATTGGACAGGATTGGTTTCAGGATCATGCCGGTGAGTCTACTTTGCTTAGGTGGCTCCCACAATCTCCAGGTCTCATCCCAATTGAGAATTTGGGGGATGAAGTTGAACGAACCATCAGACAGCTGGATCCACAACCCTACAATCTCACACTACTGGAAAGTGCTATTCATCAAGCATTGTCGCAGATTTCACAAATCACCTATCAACCTCTCGTGGAGTCCATGCCACGAAGAATCGACGCAGTATTAAATGCAAAAGGTGGTCCAACGAAATACTGAGGGGTTGGTCATAATAAAGTGGCCACTCAGTGTATACTTTATACTTCAAAAGCCACAAGTTTTAATTGCCATAACGGGCGATGCGTTTTTTTTGTTTTTGCTTTCTAAATCTAGCAAACAAAATAAAGATGCAGCTCAATGTGAAAGCCAGGTATCAGCAGCTTTGTTTCTTTTTTCCCCTCGTGTGTGTTCGACTGGTGTGAAATAATTAAGAGTAACCTTTGTTGGCAGGCTTTCCGAAACCCACGAGAACCATGACACCTGATGAGAATTAGTGAATGTGAGGTGGTTAAAATATCGAAGCGCTTGATTTCGAGCAACGTATAAAGGCTTTAGAATTGCTCAGTACTCAGAAACTCAGCTGTTAGTCCAGTACTCTAGGTTTCTGGGAATCTCTGTTAAAAGAATTTCCAAACGTTTTTCAGTGGAAACACATCAGATACGTAGAAACGAAATCCAAGTTTTTAAACGACATAATGCAATGGAAAAAAAAGAGTATGCGAGATAACTTGTTAGAACCAAAGCTTAGGCTATGTACGGGCAGGCGCTTTTTATTCTGTCGAAGGTTTATTATTTAATGTAACGGTTGAATGAAGTGTTTGGTCTTCTTTAATATTCAAAGCAAAGATAGGGCTTTCGGGATCTTACATTATGTACGGAAAGTTTATTTTGAGTCGAGGTCGCTATAGCATGTCACCAATAATTATAAAGTGAACACACGAAAAGTTTCAAAACACATTAAGTAGTTCCTAAAATATAGTCACTGTAAGAATAGCACGAAATTACATTTAGAGATTTGTTCAGTTTTCTCATAGTCTAAAGATCCTTTTGAATCAGATGAGTATGTCCAGTATTTTTTTACTGCTAAAGAATACCGAAAAGTGCACGCGTTTGCAAGTTATGTCTTAAGTAAACGTAACTTTCATGTGGTTCGACGAATATAATGCAGCTTATTTGGCATTCTCCATGGCGTTTCCAGAGAAGGTGCACCCATGCACCTTGGCAGTCTCCCCGAAAGAAAATGAAAGCGAATTATGACAGCGGCAACAGAGGCGCGTTCTCGGCCACGTTGCAGCAAATAAAGACGACAGACAATATCAGTGAGCTGGAGCGGAATGCAAGATTTCTCTCTTGAGTCGCTCCACTGGTGAAACACAAGAGGAACCAACCCCTTTATCTACTCCAGCTGCATATGTCTGAGCCAGGCGCAGAAAGGCATCCAGTTCAGGATAAGCTGATGAGAATAGATGAGTTCCTACAAAAGAATAGCCGCGAGAGTCTTCTCAAGGATTCATTCCTCTGACGACCAACACTATCAAAGATATAAGCACAAATATATTGGATTTAGGCCAGATAGGCGGAAATCGTCTCCGTTCACAGCATAATGTTCTCGACGTAAATAAGGAAGCTGTTGGAAATTGCATGTATGTGTGAGGAATCCGAACACATTAGCAAACGCGTGTATGCTGTGCATCAATGTCCCGAAGAGCAAAAGTTGTCTCAACTCCTGCTACGGACGATGAATAAAAATAAATCGGTCTGCTCTCGAACAACCATAAACAACTGACTTATATAATATAACACAATAAATAAATACAATAATATGTATTTTATTTCGATCCGTTAATAGCTAGACGTAAAAATCACAAGCCATTCGCAAGCTTTCACTACCAACAAGCAGCTTCTTCACGTTGTTGAATACTAACATTTAACAGAACAGATTACGAATACATGCAAATTATATGCAAATGTTAACAATTTCAAATCTAGACAATTTCAGGTGATTTGAAAGTGTTTACATTTGCATTGATTCTTAATCCATTCTGTTAATTCTTTATAATCAGCAGCCTGAAGAAGCTGTTAGTTGGCAGTGAAAGCTTGCGAAAGTCTTGTACCTTTTACTCCTGTTAACGGATCAAAATAAAATACATATTATTCTATTTATTTATTATGTTATTATACTTAGCGTATATCCAGCAATCCTATCGATCATGATCATATGTAGAGGATTTTAGGAAGGGAGTGTCTGACCCCATGTCTTAACCCATAGAAATAGGAAGCTAGGAGATTTGGGCTAAATTGCCCGATAGGAAATTGACATGGAAGCGAAGTAGAAAGAGGGAGGAAGACGCCCTTATTTATTACCGGGGGAGCTGTATCCGGGGTCTAACGGTTTAACGTGCCCATACGACGCACAGCGGATATTTTGTGCATCGAGCGTTCGTACCTGCCTGGGATAGCAGCTGAGGTCCTTTCCGTGGCAGTCACGAACGTAGAACACTAGGCCACCCGCGGCCATCCAGCAATCCTATCTTCTTTCTAACTGACTTATATATTGATTACGTAGCAACTAAAATGTTTATTACATAACAGGTATGTCGATGCGTAACAATTAAACCCATTAAATAAATTACTTACGTTTTCTTCATGGAGTACAATGCAACAATTCACAATTAATTTCTAAATCGCGCACGCAACAATGTCTTACGGAGTTTTACATTTCTGGCACCTGACATTTTGTCGCACTTATATTTATTTCCAGTTCCTGTGAATTTAATCTCTCATAATTTTCTTAGAAACCGACAATGAATAAATCAAAGATCATTCCATTCCTGAGCGGGACGAATTCATAGAGGCGAAATACACTACATTGGCAAAAGTCACTGGACACTACATAGCATTTATGTTATTAAACACAACATAGCATTTATTGTTATTGACGTACATTAGTACGATGTCGGTCCACATTTGGCCTTAATACATGCACTGACTCTTCGAGACATGTTTTCGAAAAGGATTTGGAGCATTCAGTACATAATGCTGCCGCTAACTGTTGCTTTGTAGTAGGCCTTGGTTCCAAACTTCTTATGCGGGGCTCTAATTCATCCCATAGGTGCTCTATGGGATTAAGATTAGCGCTCTGTGCTAGTCACTCCACACACGATACGGTATTATTGCCAAATAACGCCATAACAGTCCTTGCTTTACGGCTCGGTGCATTATTCTGCTGGTACCAACAAGGCTCGGTTCCATAGTATTGCCACACAGTTGGTAGGGCATAATTGTCGGGAATATCGACGTAGACGTGCTGGTTAACAGGTTCGTCCACACAAACCAATAAGCCGGTACCATACCACGAAAAACACCTCCACACGAGAACACTGCCAACTCAAAACTTGACCGTAGGAGCAGTACACTTTGGTAAATAGCGTTCCCCTGGCTGCCGCCATACCCACACACGGCCATCAGACTGATGGATCGTGTATCTGGATTCATCAGTCCATAGGACCAGTTTCCATTGACCTACGGTCCACGATAAATGTTCTTTACACCATGCTAAGCGACGAGTAGCATTCCGAGTGGAGATGAAAGGCTTATGAGCAGCCGTAGGGCCACGGTAACCCATGGAATGAAGCGAATGGTACGTGTACACACAGAGGTTTCAACATGTTTACTCTTTTGTACACTGAGGTCTTGTGCACAACTCCGTCGATTAGCTGTAACAATTCTCCTGAGGCTTCGACGTCCTCTATTACTGATTTTGTTTGGTCTGTCGGTACGTTTTGCTGCTTAAGGCACGCGATGTGTCTTCCACTTATTCAGTACATCCAAAACAGTTGACTTGGGTATGTTTAAACGCCTCTCGGTTTCTTTTGTAGACAACCCACTAATATAACACCCATCAATCTTTCTTTTCTCAACATCAGTTCTCTCCAGTCACGACATTTTCACTGAACCTCACAGTTCGATGTGATCGCGATAAGCTGCAGGCTTGTTTTTATACGGTTTGCAGCTGTACAGAGTATCTTAACAACGCAGCTGATCCGTTTATTTGATTTCGAAGGAGTGTCCGGCAACTTTTGTCAACATAGTGTATATTCATATAAGATCTCAATAAAAAAGCATTAAAGATAATATCCTTCATTTAGTATTAAATTGTTTATTTCATAGAAACTTTTTTGATACGTTACAGTGGAAAATTGCCAATTTTTAACGGATAACTTTCAGGTAATTCTCGTATGTGACGACGACGCAGATTTTGAAATTCTGTTGTTTAGATTTTAAAATGCAAAAGACATGATGTCAACAAATAGAGACGTATATCCATACGCTATTAACGAAACCAATCACTTTAGGATATTATAAAATCAAGTGGTTTCTAAATAAGTGTGTAGTATCGTTTTTTTAACTTTTACAAGCACATGCATTTTTTATTGAAGCTCTCCTGCAAACGACGAAACGTTTCAGTGATTGTTGTCTTTATTTTACTTTATCGCAAATGTCGACACAAGGAACGGGAACAAGTACGATTTTACAAGTGCACTGTCGATAAATACATACGCACAACAATACCCTAGTAACGGCACCAATCACTTAAGAGTATTATAAAATACAGCGCTCTCTAACAGTGTATACGGGTGTGATATTTCATTTAAATCTTCAAAGCACATGCATTATTTAGAGTAGATCTCATGAAAACGACGAAACGTTTCACTACGCTCCTTTTTAATTCATTGTATCGTGAATATGGACACAGAGAACGAGAACAAATAAGATTTTACAATTGCACGTAATTTATTCTATAGTCAGCATAATACACTTCACTGATACCTTGGTATATTGCTGTGATGTGTGGTACTTGCAGGAAAATGGGGTGTATTCTTGGAATCTGTTATATTTCCGTGTGGTATTCAAATTTCATAATAATTTTTGGAAAATATTCAGGAATTCATATATCTCACTCTGGCATTTTGGAAACCATTAACATAATAGATTATATCAATATTTCATATCAACTCCAAAATATAAATGTCCCTGATATTTCTTTGTTACATGCAGGACCTTGAAAATAAATTTGTGTTCAGTAGCTTGACGAGGACTATTCTGTTAAAATAGCTGTTTCAATTGAATTTTCTCTTTGACAACAAAGATCGTGATTCCACAGTGCACGAAACATGTCAGACTTCTGATATGTTCCTTTTTATAAAATACATAAAAACTTTCAATCTGATTAAGCCTTATAACAGGCCAAAATGAATTAACTCCGGGTTTAACAAATGTCAGCTTCAAAGTATATATTTGTTGCCTGAGAAATTGGGTAAACGCGGCAGGAACGAGTGCACCTGCGTATCAGAAAGCATTGCTTTACCGTTACTCTGTGAAAAACATTGCGGTAGGTTGCATCAAAATATGGTGCTACAGGAGCTGCACCACATTCTGAGAAAAGATACACCAATTTGTGGTGCAAAATTCCTCCCCAACAACATGGTGCAAATATTCATCACGTTACGGTACAAGGTTGCACTATGTTGTTATAGTTTTGTTTGCACCTACAAATGATGTATCCATTTTGTGGTCCAAACAAGACCCAACAGCATGAGGCAACTTTTTAATACGTTATGGTACAAGGTTGCGCCGTGGTGTTAGTTTTTTTTTAGTTTTTTTTTATTGGAGGTTTAACGACTACCGTGAGCAACTCAATGGGCTATAAGCAGTCGCGCGTCGCTAATTTAGGGTCACTGGCACCAGGAAAGAGAGAGAACCAGTGCTATCAGACAAACACAACATCCATGCTTCACCGAGATTCGAACCTGGACCTCTTTCGGACGAATAATCAGAGGACATCGCTTAGACCACTGTGCTTCCGGGGCGGCTTTGTTAGTTTTGATTGCACCTGCAATGGCGCATCTCAGATAGTGGTGCAGCTGGTGTACACCACATTTTGGTACAACCTATAAAAACAATTTTAACAGTATAGGTGTTTTATTGAAGATGATCATTAAGAAGTATAATTGTTGCTAATCCTTTCTACCTGACTACCTGCTAAATGGATCTATAGCAATGGTGACAAATCTAAGAAAGGGAGTAGATGTTTGAGCCACTTGTTTTTATCCAGTGGCATGAAATCTGCGTCAGAAGGACAGCCTGTTAAATGGAGCAACAGCAATGGTGACAAATCTAAGAAATGGAATAGATGTTTGACGCACTTATTTCTATCCAGTGGCATGATATCTGTGTCAGAAGGACAACCTGTTAAATGGAGCTACAGCAATAGCGATAAATCTAAAAAACGGTACAGATATTTGAGCCACTTATTTCTATCCAGTGGCATGATATCTGTGTCAAAACGACAGCCGGCTAAATGAAGCTACAGCAATAGTGACAAATATAAGAAAGGAAATAGATGTTTGAGCCACTTATTTCTATCCAGTGGCATGATATCAGTGTCAGAAAGAAAATCCGTAACCCTACATTTCTTGGGTCATGGTTTAGACAATAACGGACTAGAAGCGATCGCTGAGCAGCCGTCACAGGTTGATGGACGGCGTTGCTTAGATGCCAGCAGGACATTTATTTTTCCCGAGTTTTGTAATATCCGGGAGCTATGTGAACATTTCTATTGAGGGACACAAACCATTGGAGGCACTATTTGGTTCAGGGACATGGGTCACTTATGAGGTTCAAAAGTACTGGATTATGTGTGATGAAATTTTATCGGTGGTTTACAATGTTACCTAATAAAAGTAGGTGAACATTTTAAGGTTTCTATGGGCTGATCCTTTTAAACCGGAGACTAAAAAATTGTTGAAACCCAATACTTTTTGCTGTTTTTATCGCTTGAGCATCAGCAGCTTGATGTTTGGAAATAATTCTTGTTATTAAGCTTCATGCTGAAGGCCGATGACATAGTCGGTTGTTGGCGAAGAAGCTCGCCTTTCTCTTAAACAAAAACACACTGTCTGCCTTTTATTCCCAATTTACCTACGCAAACGTCTTTCTCCCAAAGCATTAAATTAGCATCAATCATTCACCACCAGGAGAGAAAAGGGAAGAAGAAACAGAAGAGACACACACAAAATAAGATAGAAAAAACGTAAACAGCGTGAGAAACGGAAAAAATTCAGTGGACAATTTCTCCTCCTCTTACTGATGTATTCAAACAAATATTCGAAATAAATTATTAGGTTATTTGAACAAAAGTTCTCAAAATGTTTGGAATGCTCTCCCGCAAATAAAATATTCCATATTTTAAAAACCAAAAGTTCAAACACAAGGGAACAAAATTGCATTATGCATAATTTCAGATCATAATTCTTCGCGCTCTTCAAATCCTAAATAATATTACATCCTACTCTCACTCTAATGTTTCTATATTTTGGTTGGCAAGTGTTTTCTTGTGCAAGTAGGACAAGACGAAAGGCACGTTAATAGCTTCTTTGATAGAGTGACTATGAAATGCAAGGAGATGAGATAATATTAACTGCGAATAACATGGTAGATTCGTTAGGCAGGATTTTACCGCATTGTTTCTTAGGTTTCACTTAGAACTTTAACGCAGATCGAAAGGATTGGACGAATAAGAGAAGAAAAAGCGCTTGTTTTTAATGTAAAGTCGCTGAAGTAAGAGAAATGGTATGATGATTGCTTTGTATTATTCTCCAATTTTCTGGTTCAAAAGAAACGACACTGTGTTAGTATATCTTAACAGCTATCCATTTGTGTACATTATTATTTCATGGTTTGATGAACACCGTGATAATTTCAGCCGATAAGCGACCTCGCGTCTTGGGAAAACTTAAATTTGTCCGTTACGGGGATCGAACTCACTCCCCCTCAAGTTCTGGATTACGTTGTTCTCCCAACTAAGTCACATGAACGAAATGTATCGCTGCAGATTTGTCGACATGTGCTTTATCTCTGTAGTACATCACGTCATCTCTTATTTTTTTTTCTCATTGAAACGAAGAAAGGATTTGTCATTAATTCTAGACGTTGTGTGGAACAAACATCACACATTTTTCGAAGAATTCTAAGGCCAGTACATACATTTTTACGTTCGAGTCCCTGACAGAGCGTCAATGTAAAACACCAATTTATCCATGACGGAGACCGAAGTCGCGTCCCCTCACTCCGGAGTAAGTTGCTCTCCCAACAAAACTACACAAACGGATTGTATCGCTGTAAATTTGTCGTCTTGATACGTGCTTTACCGCTGTAGTACGTCACAGTCTCTAAATTTGAGACCTTTGGTCATAGAGAAGGAGAGTCAGATCCACAGGGAAAGCGCATGAACCATGCTAAATTAGGGACTTCAAATCACCAGACTGAACTAGGACCATTGGTCAGAAGTCAGCGCCTCTGACCATTCGGGCACTAGGGAGGCCTGGACCTCCCTCCCTAATGCGTATAGTATAAGTCTACACTGGCCTGACACTGTATGGCATGCTGGTGTCAAGAGGGCCCACACGCCGTGCTTGGGATACAGTTGTTGAAACACAACATGCCCTGGGTTTCCATTTTTCTTTTTTCTTTATAAATTGGAGACATCAAACATCAACAGCAGAATAAGACAATATGCGTTTTCCACAAAACTAAGCTCAATCTCACCAACCGTGAGGTTTTCTCTCAAGATTAGTGATCTGTAGCATATAATGACTAGATCTTAAGTTTTGCCCTCAGCCCCTTTAACGTCAAACAAAATCAGTACAAACAAGAAAGATGACACCGAATTTTCGTGTGCAATAAGCACGTCTTTTGAATCCGTTATGACGCAAATGAAATTTATCAAAGCTACTCAAACTCAATGGAACCTGTATGGAAAGCAATAGTATCTGACGGAAGAAAAAGTTTTTCAATCGGGTTTTCAATCCCTCTGATATTGTCGTTAACGGAATCGTGAGCTCACGCCCTCTGGTTGCAGACTTGCTTTAAGAAAAACATGAATTTATGTGAGAAACGTTTCGCACATGAAACTCTCCAACACAAAAAGAATTTTTCAAATCAGACTCTTAGAAACAGAGATATCGACAAAAACAAGATATGAATCTACGCTCCATGGCAGGAAAATATGCATTACTTTAAGAAGAACGTATTCTCTACGGTTTCTCGATTTGAGCAGTATAGGTCCACGAAAGAATGTTTTCAGTCAAGTTTTCAGGAGTTCAGATTTTGCTGCAAATACATAAGCAGAAATTAACACTTATGCCCCCCTATGAAAAATATTTCCCATCAGGTGTTGCATGCGATACAGGAAGAATATTTCAAATCGGAGTTTTAGAAGCAGAAATAACGCAGAAAACGCAATTTACCTTTGCGCCCCAATCGGAAAGTCTATGATTCACTTAAAATTTTTAAATTGAAATTTGGAAACACTATCCAACAAAGAAGATATTTTCAAATCGGACTCCTAGAAGTAGATATATTGACAAAATAAGATATAAATCTACGGCCACTGGCGTAGAAACTATGCATTATTTTAAGAAGAAAATGTTTCTAAAAGGTTTATCGACTTTAGTAGTATCGATCCACAAACAAAGGTTTTTCAATCGAGATTTTCAGATTTTGCTGCAAATACATCAGAAGCGGAAATTAAGACTTACGTCCCCTGGTGGCCAAACCATTTTTACAAAAATTAGAAATTATGCGCAAAGTATTTCCCATCACGAGCTGTATCTGGTGCAGAAACAATTTTTCTAATCGGAGATTTAGAAGCAGAGATATAGAGGAAAACGCAATTTACCTCTACGCTCCCTAGCGGAAAGTCTATGAATTACTTGAAAATTTTGAAATTACATTAAAAACGTGTCACACTGAAAACACTATCCAACAAAGAAGGAATTTTTCAAATCGGACTCCTAGAAGTGGAGATATTGACAAAAAATAAGATATACATCTACGCCTTCTGGCGGAGAAACCATGCAATATTTTAAGAAGAAAATATTCCGAAAATGTTTATTGACGTGAGTGGCATCGATTCACGAAATAATTTTTTCAATCGAGATTTTAGAAGCTCAGATTTTAATGGCAAATACATCAGAAGCAAAATTTAAGACTTACGCCTGGCCAAATTATTTTTTACCGAAAATTAGAAATTATATGCCAAAGAATTTCAATCGGGAGCTGTATCCTCTAACGAAAACATTTTTCAAATCGGAGTTTTAGAAGGAGAGATATCGGGGAAAATATAATTTGCTTTTACGCCCCTAGCGGAAAATATATGAGTAATTTGAAAAAGTAACTATTCCTAAAATACTCTTCGACATAAATGGAATCGAAAGATAAAATAAGTTTTTCAATCGGATGTTTAGATGCAAATATGTGGAATAAGACGTATTTTTAAATTCGACATCAGGTGTGCTTACGCCCTCTAGCGGCGAAATTGTACATAGTAAAAAAAAACGAAGTAAAAGATCATCTTTCGCATATTTCAAGCTTCCCAATGCAAAAAGAGTTTTTCAAATCGGACTAATAGTTGCAGAGATATCGTGTCTACAGACGGACGAACAAACCGATAACATAAGCACGATCTTTTTTTACAAAAGACGTGCTAAAAAATTACTTAAAACATACCAACAATAAAAATACAAAACGTTTTAGGCATGACCTCCTGTATAAGTAAAGGTCGTCAGTAGAAGAATTCACTAACGCCCAAAGAGGTTATGTTCTTTGTTCTCCCAAGATGACCACACAACTTACTCTGATTTAAAATAGGACACAGACGGAGACAATTCCGTGCCACAGAAAAAACCATGAAGAGACTCTCAACAGCTACCATTTTGGCTCTAGAGATCTTGATGAGGTACGCGTTATAAGCGTTTCTATGACATTGGATGGCAAAGCGGGAAATAATAAGACTCTTCAAGCTTTTGAGATTTTTAAGAACGCACAAAATACACAGCCTTATCAGAGTGATATGACAACCCTCGCAATTACAGTGTACCTGCCCAGGCGCGTCACGGAATACACGTGACAAGGTCGACCACACGGTGGTATAAGCGGCCGGTCAGGACAGATGAGACATAGTGCTTTATGTGAACACAATGGACACAGGTATTGATTTGACGGACGTTCAAAAAGGAATGATGATTGGCTATGGTGCCAAGGGTGGAAACATCTCAGAAACAGTAGACTTCGTGGGCTGTTTGCAAGGTGCTGTAGTAAGGGTGTACCAAGAATGGACCTCTGGTACACCGAGTACCTCGTGACGTCATAAGTGTGGAGCCCCAAAAGCCATCAACCCCAGAGAAGAACGTCGCCTCTGTCTACTCCTAAATGGCAATCGAAGCGCAACAGTGCAGCAGTTGACCATGCAAATGAACACTGGTGCACACAGGTGGCCCCGGTAACAGTACAGCGAACCCTTTTAAGCATGGGTCTCCATAGTCGACGCTGCGTGAAGGCTCCCATGGCAACCCAGGTCCATCGGCAACGACGCCTGCATGCAGTTCGCATGGAACTACCGTCATTAGACAGTGGAAGAGTGGAAAAAAGTTGCCTTCTCCGACGAATCGAGGTTTCTACTCCACAGAAGTGACGGGAGGTGGCGAATACAGCGTGAGACACAAGAGAACCAAAACCCGGACACCCTTGTCGGTGAAGTACAGGGCAGCGATTGCAATGTGCATGTCTGCAGGATAATTTGCTGCCATTACCTAGGACCGATGGTACCACTGGATGGGTCCCTCAACGCCAATTACTACCTGTACATCCTCGCTGACCACACGTATCCCTTCATGTTGGATGGTTACCCTGGTGGTGGTGATGCATTTTCAACGTATACCTTCATGTTGGACGGTAAACGTCCAACATATGAAGGGAACAGGACAATGCTTCGTGCCATGTCGCTATGGGGATCCGTGACTGGTTCCAGGAACACGACAGATTCACTTTCCTTCGGAAGTCAATATAACGTGCACAGTCGAGTCACATTATTGTGACCACCTTATACTTTTGACGTCAACAGCGCGTAGCCAATGCACGTGTCGTGAGCTGGCTTAGAGGGTATACATGATGTGCTGTAGGTATTCTGAAGAAATATCACTCGTTGCTGTCATGGATAAAAGGAGAGATTTATCATATTTGCAAAAAAGGGATGATCATTATTATTCGCTTTCGTGCCAAGGATGGCATTATTTCTGAAACAGCGCAATTTGTGAACTGTTCGCGTGCAACTGTGATTAAAGTGTATCGTGATTGGAGAAATGGCACCATTGCGAATAAGCGAAGTGGAATCTGCGGAGCACAACGTGCCATTGATGTGAGAGGTGAACGTGGGCTTTGAACTTGCATGAGGGCCGATTGACACGATACAGTGGAGCAACTCACTGCTCGAATGAACCAGGGGGCTCCCGGGAGTGTGTCTAAAATGATAGTTCAACGAACCCTGCTGCGTATGTGGCTCCCATGCAGACGGATGGTCACTGCACCTATGCTAATGAAAGTGCATCAGCAGAAAAGGCTTACATTTGCACGATAGAATCGGTATTGGACCTCCGCTGATTGGCCAAGGATTGCTTTCTCCGATGAGTCACGTTTTCTGCTTCATCGAAGGCATAGGCATAGACGTTGGCGTATAAGGCGGGAAACATCGGAGAACAAACACTCTTCAACCACTGCTGGATGAATATCAGCTGGAGATGGGGTGGGGAGGGGCAACGTTATGGTCTGGGGAATGTTTTCGTGGAAATTTCTGGGTCCACTCATAGCTGTGTTAAGCACTATGGACCGAATTCCTTTATGAATCCATCCTTGCAGACCACGTATACCCATACATGCTCATTGTCTTCCCTGGCGCGGATGGGACCTTCCAGAACGACAATGCTACGTGTCACACAGCTAGCAATATCAGAGAGTGGTTGGAAGAGCACGATAAAGACTTTCAAGTACTTCCCTCGCCCCTTAATTTCCCAGACTTAAACCCAATTGAGCATCTGTGGGACCTCCTCGATCGTGTTGTTCGCTCTATGGATCCTCCACCACGCACCCTCCAGCAGCTGTCAGATGCCTTGTAATCGACATGGCTCCACATACTTGTGATCACTTTCCAGCACCTCACTGAGTCACTCCCAGCCCGCTGGCTGCTGTCCGCGCTGCACACGTTGGTTACTCTGGTTATTAGCTGGTGGTCACAATAATGTGACTCGACCGTGTATAACCTATTGTCGGTTGTAGCTTTCGAGGCCGCTTCTTCCTGCTCCCGAGGAGCTGTTCTCCCATTTGAACAATGCCCGAAGGATTATCGCTACAACAATGGCGATTGGGCTCATACGACACCACAGTAGTGCGTTTTCTGCTCCATGTTATCTAGTACGTTGCAACCTTGTGTGCACTTTTTCCAATGACCGTAGGGGTTGTTTGTTGCTTGAGGAAGAAACATTCATGGGCATTTACCTTGCACATGTCCCACACAGAATTTGGGCCAAAAACTATGATCTCACGGTACAGATTCTTTTATGGCCATTATAACTGTGAGACCTGTGGGAGGATAGTCTTCCAGTGGCACTCTACTTCGCTTAAGTGCTGTTGGCATAATTCACCTTTGGATCGGATTGGGTTAAATCTCCATATACATTAATAATACGCTCTTGAACACAGGCTGGAGGAATTTCATCTTTCATTAAACATTTAATCACAACTGGGTGCTTAATATTCACAAATTCCGGACCCATTTCAAATTAAAGTAACCAATCTACAACATGAAAAAACAATTAGCTAACAGGTGTCTCTATCTCGCCGTTTTTGTACACTAAAATGGTAAAACGATGAAGAACAAGGCTGTTACATTTCACGTGCTATTAGGTTAAGCAGGGAATTCGAAAGTTTGAAAGCCCTTCTATAGTGAAAAACCTTTTCTGTCGGTGACGTTTTCGAACCTACATCTTCCTACGCCGGAGTGGTTGTTCTGGCATGGCGTAGCTGTGCAACTTGCCTTTTATTTGTTGTTTCTTTATAGGAGGTTTAACGACCACCGTGAGCAACTCAGTGGGCTATAAGCAGTCGCCCGTCCCGAATTTATAGCCACTGGTTCCAGGGAAGAGAGCCAGCACCGTAAGACAACACGTAACATCCATGCCTCACCGAGATTCGAACCCGGACGCATCTCGGACGAATGATCAGAAGCCAGCGCTTAGACAACTGCGTCACTAGGGCTGCCTTGCCGTTTTGACTTATACATTTTTTTTTTTTTTTTTTATTGGAGGTTTAACGACCACCGTGAGCAACTCAAATGGGCTATAAGCAGTCGCCCGTCCCTAATTTTGGGTCACTGGTTCCAGGGAAGGGAAAGAGCCAGTGCCGTAAGACAAACACAACATCCATGCCTGACCGGGATTCGAACCCGGACCCCTTACGGACGAATGATCAGAGGCCAGTGCCTTAGACCACTGCGCCACCGGGGCGGCGACTTATACATCACCTCAGTAGAATGTCACATATATCCTTCCTTGAGAAAGGCGGGGACAAGAAACGTCATGTTTCGGGTCTGCCGATAAACTATACTTGAAGGAGCTCACTATAGAAGAAAGAATTTCCATTAATTCCAGACGATATGTGGAAGAAGCGTCGCATCATTTACTAGTGAAGACTCAATCGTGCTAAAGTTGTATCTCTATATAAATTTCAGCCGTCTGTACACGATAATAGTAGAGTCCAATTCAAACTACCGATAGGTTAAACACACTTTAATGTAATGAAAGACAATCTAAAATATACACACACACGCATTAGTCTTTCAGGTCATTTATCAGTCGTAAAAAGTAATTTTCTCGAATCTCATGGCCAGGAGATTTATTTTTACGTTCGGATACCGATACCGCGAAACAACTTTTCTCTCCGTGGAAGTATTCGAACCTACTACTTCCTCCTCCGGAGTGTCTGTTCTACCGATTGAACTACACCAACAATGCATACCGTTGTTAATTTCCGTTTTGACTCATGTGTCACCTCATGACCATCACACTTCGTAAATAACAGTTGGTACCAATCTAGCTATAGTTATATGATACCGCTCTTTCTTAATTTCCAGTAATTATTGTCTTAGCGCCTTTGTAAGGTTTTCCTTTTTTATTGGGGTTTTAGCGACCACAATGAGCAACACAGTGGGCTATAAGTGGCCCCACGTCCCTAATGTAGGGCTACTGGTTCAAGGAAGGGAGAGAACCAGTGCTGTTAGGCGAACACAACGTCCATGCCTCAACGGGATTCGAACCCGCAACCATCTTGGACGAATGATGAGAACCCATCGCTTAGACCACTGCGCCACCAGGACGGTAAGGTTTTGATTGCGAGAAACTGATGCCTGATTTCTTATTGCTCCAAAAGTGATGTTTAACTGATTGGTTTCTTTTGTCGTAGAAAACCACTGTCCAAATTGACTCTACGGAAATGAAGTTCATTTAAGAAAATGCAAATTAAAACACTAGATTTAGATAACCAATCTGCATTGCGTGAAAGAAGGCCAGGAGTAACCCTGATAATAAGATCAGGTATATCAGTCGAGAAGTATAATATGAATGAAGCAAATTAAAATTCAATAGGTTATAATCATGTTGCAGAGAAGTATGACGCATGATTGCAGACATTTTGGAGACCCCCTCACTTTTTTTTATCGACCCTGAAAATTGCATCGATGCATTTTCTGAAGAAGTAATGTATGCAAATTTGAAATTTTGGGCTTAACTTAACGAAACCTCTGTCAGATAGGAGTACATTCATTGTCTTATTTTTTATTTAGCGTTGCAGTTTCGCGAACACACAAAATGGTAAAATATTTTGCGAATATATTGATCCTGTTCTTCCCTTCTGAAGAGCTAAAAATTTTACACACATATCTGATATATAGCGCAGTTAACTATTAATAGACATATTTTATAAATAGCCAATCTTTCATGGCGGTCACCAATATAGTGGTAATATTTAGCCTTTCTGATTAACTTGGAATTCCGCGACGTCATCCTATGCCAGGGTCTCTTGTGGGTTTGCTCTCCGTCTCAATGTTGTATTCCTTGTGTTACATAACCGTTATTTTTAACAACCCTTGCTTGTACAAGATCTGAGTATTACGCTATTGAATAATAGATGTCTAATTTGAAAAGCAGCTTGTATATGACATATCTCAGAGAACAGCCAGTTTGTTTGCCTAAAGAAGATTTTTTAAAATAATCAATGCAAAAAAAAACCTGATATTTGCTGAAAGGAATTTTAAAGTTCTGGATTACATTTAAATCAGTCAAGTAACTATCCACCGAAATCTTTCGGAAAAAAGTTGTTTTCTGAGAAACGCAAACTGGTTTGTAAAACACGGCTTTGCTAGAGAGACGTGCGTTAGCCCGAGTTTTATGTTAATGAATTTTACCCGTGCAAAATGATCTATAAAATGCTAAGTACTTGGCTTTTGTTTAATTAATTTGTTTGCGCGATTGGGAATAGCAGTTGTTAACCCGATAAACATCTATGGCTAAAATGAATCACCCTGCAAATAGAAGGGACAGCGTCGTAGGGCAAGCAGTCCATATTTCGTCCGGGATCAAATCTGATGATTAGATAAAAATCAGAGCTTCAGGCAACTTTTGTTTAATTATCAGAGTTAAATTTATAGGTCGTAGTGCCGACCTTTTTCTCCAGAGGGAATGCAGGTTTTTCCGATTTGTCAAGACTTGAAGTTTTCTAAATATTTTTCGTAAGTCTTACTAAACAGCCACAAAGATGCGGTAGTACTTTACACTGCAATCACGATTAGAATTACGATGAAGTTGAAAAGTTTCACACTACCTGGGCCTGACCATTCCGAGCAATATTCACTGAGATGATGGAAATCATCCTATTTCTGATTCCTGGGCAACCTGACGCTGTCACCCTTTTTGCTAGTGGAGGATCCCACAGCTTGGCAGTCATATAGGTAGGAGGTCATCACTGCATTCCCATTCACTGTAATTAGTTGTCAGAATGGATAAATGTCTTATGTTGACAGTTTGATGCCTAACACATGGGCCACTTTATCGATGAGGCCAATGACGTCTGTTTAGCACAGTTACTACCTACCGGATAGCGACAGTGGCACCAATCAACAAGGACTTCAACGACATAAGGGCCAGAAACACGTACATCAAGAACATCAGTCGCAATAGGTATTGGAGAGCCGTCCACCCACCAAAGGTCTAGTGCCGACGTACTTTACGCCTCACCTGGTCGAAATAACATCGGCACTGGAGCTTCTGTGTGACTGGCAAAACGTATCATGCCGTGAATGCCATTTCCAGGTATTTCACGCAGACGAGAGAGGTGATGATCTGGCGGAAACCGCACGAAGCAATTGTCCCGGCATATAAACAAGGAACCGTTCAGGCTACTGGAAGTTCGATGTGTTCTGTGGCATGTTCAACCACCGCACGTTGTGATCTATGGTACATCTAGATGCGTTATTTTTGAACGATACACCTCACAAGCCCATCCTAGCGGTTTGTGTAAATCTGTTCATAGTCATCGTGCATTCACATGGTAATGGACATTTCCAGCAGGATAGTGAGCCGCTCCACTAAGCTTGGTGATTAACACACGGTTAAAAGATAATTTTAAAGACGTTTCCACACAGGAATTTCCTCCCAGTTAGCCGAACTTGAACGCAGTGAAAAATCTTTACGATGCTGTTGAAAGGTCTGTTCGAACTTCGGATCCTCCATTCCGGAATGCGCCGAAAATATGGACAGCGGTGCAGCTAGAATGGTTTGAGACACCCGTGGAACACTTCCGTGAATTAATAGACTCAATGCCTTACCGTGTGACTGCTCTGATCCGGTCGAAAGATCAGCTTTCTGATTATTGGTAAACTCAATGCCTCGCCGTGTGACTGTTCTCATACGAGCGACAAATCAGCTTTTTGATTATGGTAGACTCAATGCCTCGCCGTGTGACTGCTCTCATCAAGGCAAAATATCAGCCTTCTAGTTAATAATAGATCCAATGCCTCGCCGTGTGACTGCTCTCATCCGGGAAGTAGATCAATTTTCTAATTATTAATAGACTCAACGCCTTGCCGTGTGACTGCTCACGTCCAGACGAAAGATCATCTGTCTAGCTATTAGGTAGGCATTCCACGAGTTTTGTCCACTCATTGAACTTTAAGTGTAGGGGCAACGACTTAATTGCATTATCACAGAAACTCGGCATTTCTAAATATGTTGTTAACACGATAAAAAGTGTTTAGCTGTTAGAGAAACCTCAGCAATGTTTTTCATTTATTCATTTCCTGAGAAATATAAATGCGCATATTTTGTGCAGGTAGGACATCGCACCAAATATATTTTTCTCTAAAATAAACTCGTTAACGAAATGACTAGCACAAGATATAGGTCAACTACAGTGGTTGATATACATACCTACAAGATGTACGTCAACTACGGTGATTGATATACGTACAAGATGTAGGTCAACGTCAGTGGTTGATCCTCAGGGATCTTTCTATTTCAAAATCTTCTGGAACAACGATGATTAAATAAATATTTAATATAAAGTCATCACTGATATATTTGAACCACCGTTGATTACTATGATAAATTTCACCTCTGATGTTCTAAACAAAACTCGCCGAACTAGAATCACAGGAAATGAAGTTCCTTCTTCAAAAATCTAAGTCAGAAAAAGATAAAAAGAATTGGCTTAGAACTCCACCCGTGTTTTCATGCAAAAGTGTGGTACAAATCACAATCTTACGCTAATTTTGAGGTTCACGTTCTGTCACGCGGTTGAAGAAAGATTTGTTAATAATAACTAGACTTTCAAGGGTACAGTTCGCTTCCATGTTTTCCCGTTTCGGGGTTTAACTGCGATCTTGAATAACTTTCCTTGCTATAAGTGCTTTAATAATTTATTGTGCTAAAGAAACCGCACATTTATAAATCGACGCTTTTTATTACTCTAGTAATTTCATAAACAAAGAAAAAATTTAAACTTCCAAATCTAGACTTTATTTTGGAAGAAGCAAATCGAAATTAAAACGCATTGTGTTGTGTTACGGAGGTTCCAATCAATGCAGTTAATTAGGATTTTCCATGCGCAGGATTAGTTGTCATATGAGTTTATATTTTAAAAGTTTATTTGAAAAATTGTCACTAATAAGCTGCAGTGATGATTCAAATGTTTCATACAATTTTCATCTTTTTCTCTTGATTTTTGTGTCTGTTTCGGAGCTTAGTATTCACCGGGAGCACAACCGTAACGGCCAGCTGCTTCCCGTCCCCAATTTGGTGCCAGTGGTTTCATAGAAAGCGGGAGACACAGTGCAATAAGGCGAGCAAACTACCCATGCCTACTGAGGGACTCTAACCTGAAACCAGCTCGGAAGACTCGCCACAAAGTTAGACTCAGGACCACTCGACCACAGGAGTTCCCTCCAGGGATTCCCTCTTTCCTCATGTAAGGTATTCTTGTTGGATGAATAAGGAGTCCGTTTCAACGATATTGGACAGTCTGTGAACACGATAACCGTAATCAACCACGCATTGCATGTAATTTTCCAGACGTAGCATTTTCTTTTAAGCCGCCATAATAGTGTATTTGCAATTGGAACTATGCATGCTGTACCGAAATCCTCATCAAAAATTTGCAAATCGGATTATTGCATATAAGTATGCATTTTATCCTTCAACGTTTTTGAAGTGCACTGTTTTCTCAGTTCAGAAAGCAACGAAAAATTTCCTATAGAACCAAATCTGGGCCGCAGAGGTCCAACCGCTGGCTTTTGACCGTTCGCCCGAGATGGGTCAGGATTCGACTCCCAGTGTAGCATATATGTTTATTTGTCTTACGGCTCTGGCTATCTTCCTTCCCTGGAACCTGTGGCCCTAAATTAGGAAAAGGCGACCGCTTATAGCCCAGTGACTTGCTCATGTTAGTGGTTAAACCCACAGTAAAAAAATGTCTGTTTCTACAAATTCTTTTCACAAACCTCATTTTGCACCCAATAAACTTATGCACTTCAGAGTTTTATGGTGAGCATTTTTTCAATCGTTAAAGTAATTTTTTTTATTGCAAACTCTTACTATACACTGTAAAAACCTCTCTGGAATACTTTCCAATAGACCTGTTCGTTAAGCCACAAAATTCGGTGACGACCACTGTGTTTAATTTAATATGCAGTAAATTTAATGTAAAACACTTTAATTTCTCTTGGGAAATTAAAAACGACGTATATTTTATTTACGTGGTAAATTAAAGAACCTGTTTCAGACTAATATCGCGAAATTTGAATATACTACATTTTGATGACCGAATTTATTTCAGGGGCTATTAGAAAGATCAATCCTGCGTCTGCTTATTTCTGTAAGAATCACTTCATGCGGGATTTGAAATACCACTGGGTAATTACTGGGTTAAAAAATGCACCTTGTAAAACCACATTATTAGGCGTATAAATCAGTGGAACTTCATGCGCAGGTATTTTTTGTTTGCTTGTTAATTTACTTACTTCTTTCACTTTAATTACGATGGGTTAGTTTATTCACATTACAAAAGGTTCACACAGAAAATGATAATGATATAAGCCCGTAATAAGAAACTTTTCTGCCAACCATGATCATGTACACCGATCAGCCATTACATTATAACCACCACCAGCCTAGAGAAATGAGCGCGCCTGGAGACTGAACGGTAGCGCAGATGAAGTTCACAGAGCAGTATATACACAACCCAAGGACCGGCTTCCGGTTAGTAGAGTGTTTGGAGTCAGAATAGGAAAAGCTTCCGATTTATCTGAGTTTGATAAAGGACAAATTCTGATGGCCAAGGCACCTCGGAACTACGATCTCGGAAACGGTGCGGCTTGAGGGTTGTTCACCTAACCACTGTAGTGGATACGTATCAAAAGTCGTGAACAGATGGTCAACCGACGAACAGTCATCTATCCATATGTCGTTCGCAACTCCCTGATGCCAGATCGGAATGCGGAGACTGTCTCACATTGGTTTTTTTTTATTGGAGGTTTAACGACCACCATGAGCCACTCAATGGGCTATAAGCAGTCGCCCGACCCTAATTTAGGGCCACTGGTTCCACGGAATGGGGAGAGCCATGGCCGTAAGACAAACACAACATCCATGCCTCACTGGGATTCGAACCCGGACGCGTCTCGGACTAATGATCAGAAACCATCGCTTAGACCACTGCGCCACTGGTGCGGCGTCCCACATTGTTCACAGCGACCGGAGGGCCACATTGGGACAAATCACCCGCAGCTGAAATGGTGGTGTTTAGCGCAATATGTCACAGCACACAGTTCATCGCAGCTTTTTGCGCATGGGCCTGCATAGCCGAAGACCCAGGAGGGTCCCCATGCTCACTGCACGTCATCGTCAACAATGCATAAAATGGGCCCGAGATCATTGAGATTGGATCGCGGATAATTGGAAAAAAGTGCCTAGTCTGAGGAAACAAGATTCCTGGAGCATCACGTAGAAGGCCGAGCGCGGATACATCGCTTACCAACAAGAAGGCATGTCACCTGAATGAACTGTTGGGCGAAGACAGGCCGGCGGCGGAGGTGTTATGCTATGGGCGAAGTTTTTCCTGGCACACTTTAGGCCCCATTATCCAAATAGCACAATCCCTGAAAGCTGTCAGGTATCTGAACATTGCAGACCAACTTCACCTATCCATGTCAACTGTGGTTCCTGCTGATGATGGCCATTATCAACAGGATAATGCGCAATGCCGCACTGCCAGAATCGTCAACGAGTGGTTCGAGGAACATGCTGGTGACCTTCTGTTAATGCCCTGGCCTCCAAATTCATCTGACATGAACCCAACACAACATTTATGGTTCGGCTTGGAAAAGCGGGTTTTCCCTAAATCAACACCACCCCGAAATGTACGGGAACTGGACGACCTGCTGTTGACAGTATGGTATAAGATACCCCAGAATACCTATCGTCACTTCATGGAATCAATGCCTCACTGAGTGTCCACTGTGTTGCGGGCCTGAGGGGGTCCTACAGCTTATTAGGTAGGTGGTCATAATGGAATGGGCTCATCAGTGTATTAGATCAAATGTTTGCTGGAAGAAAACCCACACATTCTTTATTTTTAGCACCATGAACTAATATTTGCCAGAAGTTTTTGATACTTTCTCAGTTTTCATACACGGCTGTAACTCGCGCTAGTTTGCAGATGGTTTTCGAAGGTAATGCAATGTTACAGGACAGTCCATTACTCCGCCCGAGACGTCGGTCCAGGATACATGGATCTGACGCTCAGCTTCACGGCATCACAGAGCTTCCACAGGATTTTAATCAGGGTCCACTGGATGCATCCAACGTCATATGAATGTTCCTGGAGCCATACCTGTAGGGTTTCGTTCCCGATGGGGCGGCGGTTTGTCGTTCTGGAATAGACCATTTGGCCGCGAGTTGCGCGAAGGCCATGAAAACGTGTAGGTGAGCAGCCAGCACATGCTGGAAGTGTATAGCTGCTGAGGACCTCTACAGACGCAATAGGCTCCCGCAAACCATAGCAAATCCTCCACGGCCTTAAACTGAGCTGAACTGGCACGACCGGGCCATCGCCTCATGCTGTCAACGCCTCAGCCACAACCTCCCGTTAGCTCGATAAATGGGATTCATCTAAGCAAACGAAGCTGCGCCACTATGCGGGTGTGCAGTTTCGTAGTTCCTGGCACTAGGCTAGACGTAATGTCCGATGACGAGCGGTCAGCACTGGCACATGGGTAGGGCGTCGGCTCCCGTAGCCCATAGTATGCAGCAGCGCTCCCTGACGCTGCTTGCGCTTCCAGCATCTAACCTGGATGTTTTTGCGCTGTCAATGCCAAGCAGTCGGTCTATACGTGCCTAAACATTCTACCTCGACCCCGGTCATCAGTGCAGTGTCGTCGACCACCGCTTTCTCTCTAAGCGCTGATTTTTCCGTCGATGGTATATTCGCGGTACACCCTTGATACGGTTACCCTCGGTAACCCTTGGACATTTGCATCTTGGGCACTAGAGTGACGCTTCGGTGTTTCACCGATAATGCGTCCACGATCAAAGTCTCTCAGACTACCATGTTTGCTCATGTTCGTAGATTCCGAACCACTGTTGGGAATGCCTGTTGTTCGCCTATTCATCCCCTACGTTCGGTTTTGGGTCTCTTCCACTATGTGCGGGGGAGCCCATGTCTACCGATTAGCACCCCTATTTCTAATTGTTTTGTCTACTGAATACATCTGTTCTGTTTGATTTTAGCCCAGTTTACTAACCCCGAATTATTCCGTCCCAGATTTTTCAAGAAATAAATTGCTTCCATCATCTTCAGACCAATCTATAGTGTATATTTACGTCTATTGTCGCCGCCACGGTGGCGCAGTGGCCTAAGCAATGGCATCTGGTCATTCATCCGAAAGGGGTTTCGGGTTCGAATCCCGGTGAGCCATGGATGTTGTGTTTGTCTTACGGCACTGGCTCTCTCTCTCTCTCCCTTTGCTGGAACCAGTGGCCCTAAATTAGGGACGGACGACTGCTTATAGCCTATTGAGTTGCTCACGCTGGTTGTTAAACCCCCAATAATAATAAAAAAAAAAAGTCTGTTTTCGCATAGGCCTGCAGGTAACCAGCTCCCGGTCTTACTATGGCTTTTCAATTTATTGAGTCAGGAAAACGTTCATAACACATTGGGAAAGAAGCTTCGTCTAAGCAGAATCATCAGATAAAGATGTGGAGTTTTTCCCACAGTCGGGTTCAGTAGTTCACTTTATTTACATTTTAAACAACTTCATTCTCAACAATACGAAATTTTGGGTGCTGAGATGTACTTCTCAAGCTACGTCTAATAATTTGCTAAACTATCATTACATATAATTCATTTTAAAATGTTTCCCAAAAAAATTCTTTTCGGTCTTTAAAATTTTGGACACTAGTGCAGCTTATCTCAATTTTCTACTTCCTGTTGGAGTACAGACATACAATAACAAAGACAGTATGACACAAATTGAACTTCGAGAAATGGAAATCAGACATTCATTTACCCGTAGAGAAAAGATCCATACGTTTCATTTTACTTTGCTTTTTCAATTTAAAAATGCCACGGGTACGCTTTTAGTTATCCCGAGTAAAGAGATGCTGTGAGAGCTAGCACATCTTTAGCAAAAAAAAGTTTTCAAGAAAGGGATAAAAAATTAAAGTAAAATAAAATGCAAAGCGCTGAGTAGGGCAATCACAGCGGAAATTTTTTGCGTAGAATTTGCATCTTCACGTTTTATACGTAATTGATGTTTACAGCCAAGTTTTTCTGCACAATTTGCAGATTTGCTTCTTGACTGTTTTATAAACTTAATATTTCGATACTTTCTAAGGGATTTTTAAGAAAATTTTGGGGAGCTTCTGGGCTTTTCTCGTATCATTCGTTTATGAAGATATTACTGTTACAATTTTCTTCATCTACTGGCTAATGGTGATATTATGCTCACAAAATTGCAAAATAAAAGGAATCATCTGTCTAAAGAAAACAGAATTCTTTCGTTCATGAAATTCACACCGAATATTTGAGATAAAAACAAGGTTTATGTAAAATTTACCTTCATTCTTAAATTTTTATTCTCATTTCACTTTTCCAAGGAAGTCATATCCCATTTGTTAAACAACTGTTTTGTCTAAAATATTTATTTCAAAGGCCTCCCATAATTTAGCCTAGGAAACGAATTTGGTTTCGTGCCGGAGCGTGAGAACCTGTGCCATAGGCCATCTACCAAAATATGAAATCATAACAAATGTGAATAAAAATCAAAAATTTCGAAGCTCAGATTCGTTGCAGCATCAACATAAATAATTTTTTTTATTTTGAGTTTAACGACCACCGTAAGCACCTCAATGGGATATAAACAGTCGCCCGTCCCTAATTTAGGGTAGCTGGTTCCAGGGAAAGGAGAGAGCTTGTGCCGTAAGGCATACATGACATCCATCAATCACCGGGATTCGAACACACACCTATCTCGGGCGATTGGTCATAAGCCAGCGCTTAGACCACTACGCCAACGGGGAGGCAACATAAAGCATTAGTGTAGGCACAAAGTATATTAGAATGGGCGTTTCTTTCCAGGTGGCCGAGTGGTCAGAGGCTTGGGCGTCTGGCAATTTTCTTAGTACTTGATCCTGGATATTCTTTTCTTTGGAGTCGATTCAGCTGTTTTCAGTTGAAGCTACGCAACCCAGATTTCCATTGGGTGCAGTTTTATATTTTTGATTTTTTAGGTAAAAAAGAGCTTCTGCATTGTATTGGCCAGTTCATTTATTTTTTTTATTAATAAGAATTTAACAGGAAAAGCAATTTATATTTCGGAACTTCCAATTTTGGTAAAAAAAATGCCTTTTATTCGCTGAAAAGTGCGATTTGCATAAATATAGACATTGCATTTCTTTTTTTTTAAGACGAAATTAATGCTAAATGCCTGCAATCTTCCTGTTGGCGCCACTATCAGCGTATCTCTTGTAAACCGAAATATGGTTACCCAGATCAGTGAGCAGAGACAGTACACTTCTTCGAAATGCAATGCATGAGGTCTCTAATAAAAATAATAACACCGATAACTTTAAATGCAATGATTTATTATTTATGATTTATCATACAAATCATTTTGAATTATTTTGAGAAACACTGGGTATATAGACTTCGGTGATGCAGACTTCCCCACCGAAACGCAATTTTTACCCCATGTAAGTACTGCTCAGTGGCGTATATTCGAGGCTAGCTAGACTAGCTGCGAAGCCTAGAGAATGCACAAATAAAACTGAATTAAGTATACACAAAAAAAATTCAATTTTCAACGGAATTAAAATATGTCGATGCTCTCGGTGCTTAAAAAACCGCGTGCGGATTAGCTTCTTTGACACAGTCTGGCGAGCGAAAACCAACGGCATAAGGCAAGCAGCTCTTCCAGAGTCTTCGCAGTTCTGATGCAAAAACCTTAAGTACAATCGCCTACTAGCGTTTCCATGACAACATGAATCAGCTGGTAGAGGGGAATGGGCCATTGCTTTGGGAAACGGATCGTTCAGAAAAAGAAGAGTTAGACTATCTCAGTCACTCGCATACGCCCGCCCATAAGTGTTTCGCGAGAGTTGTTTCAGTTTTTGTGAAGTGTCAATGAATTAAACTCAGAGATATTATATCTTAAGTTCGTGGCTTTGTTGGATTCGAACTGTTTTGATAAATTTTGTGAAAGCTTCCCTGAACATCTACTGTCAGACCTTAAAGAATTTTATGCTTCAAAATTTTATATAGCTCGACTAAAAAATGAACTGAAGTTGTTTTATATTCCCTTGATGAATACAAAAACAAATCAGTAAGAGACATTACGTGTTACATAAAGTTGAATAAATTGGACATAATGTTTAGTGAGGTGTACATATTAGCAGACCTCATATTAAACTTTCCATCAACAACTGCAAATGCCGAAAGAAGTTTTTCAGCATTAAAAAGAATCAAGAGAGCAAACAAAAGGACGTGTACATTCGAAAAACTTGGCTGTTTTGTCAATAGGGAAACACGCTATTTTTAAATATGAAACAGTACTCGGAAGAAACATTTTATGAAAACGTAGCACTCAAGTTCACACAAAAGGAGAAGAATGGAGTTCATGTACAAATAAAGTATTCAGGAGAAGAATGGAGTTCATGTACAAATAAGTGTGAAATCCTAATTCTCATAATTATTTAGTATCATGTTAGCAATGTTACTTCTATTACTTAATTAAAAATTAAACTTCGCAATTTAAAAAAAACCAGTATTGGGGGAGGAGGTGGGGGAGGTTGCCCAGGTCTCGGACCCAAGATGCGCCAATGTTACTGCTGTACATCTGGTGGGATATGAAGGGTGTGCTCTATTATGAACTATTGCAACAGAGTCAAACTGTTACTGCTGATCACTACAAGCAACAATTGCTGCGATTGAACCAGGAAATCTGTCGAAAACGTCTATTCACAGGCAAACGATTGCGTCTCGTGAAATTACTTCAGGACAACGCTATGTCGCATGTCGCGAAATCGATCAAGGAAACGTTATTGACTTTTGGTTAGGATGTTGTGGAGCACCCGGCGTATAGTCCCGACATAGTTCCTTCAGACTATCATTTGTTCCGATCGATGCAACATGGTTTGTCTGCTATACGGTTTTGGACATATGACAAAGTGCAAAAATGGGTTGACGACTTTATCGCGTCTCACGGCGAAATATTCTTCATGGCTGGAATCCGTCAGCTGCCCGACCGATGGCGGAAGGCGATAGATAATATATCAGCATATTTTGATTCGAAAAGTTATTGTTGTTTTCTCTCAAATTACATGTTGTGTTGTCTTAAAATGCTTTAAAACGTATTTGTACACTTAATATATAAATACATAATGTGTGTTATATACCGCAGTTGCCTCCCCTTACTATTACTTAAGTCAAATGCGGCCCATATGTGCCAAAACGTTGCCGACTCCTGTTTTAGGCCCTGACACTTGACTTTTGGTCAGTGTGGACCCTATCTTGCGCCCCATATACGGCATAAATGGTTGGCTTGTCTTACCACACTGGCTCTCTCCATTTACTTGAATCAGTATGCCTAAATTAGGGACTTGCAACTACTTTATAGCCGTTAAAGTAGTCAAACTCCGAAATAAGTAAATAAAAAGAACTCACAGACAACAAATACTTTTTTTTCTCATCACGTTTCGACAAACACTTCGTTTTGCTCATCTTGAGTTTTTCGCCCTATATGATTTTCATCAGCTTTTAATTTTTAACTCCTAATTTTGATCTTTCCTCAAAATCACATTGCGATCATTTTGCTGGTATTTATGTGCTCGGTGACAACTCGTGTAAAAAATGGATCTTGTCCTGACAAATGTATATTTAAGTAGATGTCAGGAGGCACTTAGGGGAAATGCATTGATCATCTGGCCATGTAATCAGTTGCGTAAGGAAAAGTCATCTAATAGATCCGAACGACGGGCGTGACCAACGTACCAATCAATCTTCGGCGAAATTCGGGAAAATAACGTTAGGCTCTTTTCTTACGCTATTAGGCGCCACAACTAGCCATGGATGGTGAAAACATCCCGGAAAAAAAGGCAAAGCCGAAAGCTTCGTCAAGAGATCTCCCGAGTTTTCTCCTTAAATGCCTAAATCAATAGCATTATCCTGTCAGCGAAAAAAAATTTCAAATTGAAGGCTTTGATCCATAAAAAAATTGGCTATCTCAATCTTATTTGTATAAAGAAAGCACTTGCTTTATTCTTCTGCAAATAATAAAATTTGGCAAAATTTAACCGTGCACAAGTCTAAAACTTATATGTCTTTCGTCAATTTATATTAAAAAACTGTATATAGAGTAACCAGATTAATTACATTAAATAACGAATCTTATTTACTAAGCGAATGAGGTTGTTTTAAAATTCTCCATTTTTGTCATTGTACAGATGTGAACCACACTCTGTATGCAATTCTACTGGAAATCATATTAACAAACAGTGAAGCCCTTTAATGACTTTAACCAATTTAATCTGAATTAAAAATATTGGGTGATATATTGAACACTATTTCAAATATATTTATATTGAATATTGTTTCAAATATATTTATATTGAATATTGTTTCAAATATATTTATATTGAATATTGTTTCAAATATATATATTGAATATTGTTTCAAATATATATATATTGAATATTGTTTCAAATATATTGATATTGAATACGTTTTTCAAATATATATAAATTTAGGAATGTAAGATCAGGTGATGAGCAACATACTACAGCCTCTCCTTGACAAATCAACACCGCCTTCTGGTGGTGCATCCATGACAAATCAACCACTCCATTTTGTGGTGCATCCTGTTTCCACTAAAGAGGCTCTGATAACTATACCATCGGGATTAGAGGAAATGCTTTCCCACACTCACCAACCCGCTTGGCCAGTGTGGCGAGGTACGGCCAAACCCCTCCAAAATGACTGCACAACATAAATCTTGGCCCTCAGTCTCCGGCAGCTCGAATGTACCTGGCCAAGGCAGCGGCCAGTGCGACATGAAGGCAGAGGGTGCTAAGAATCCCCGGAGGACCGGACTGGGCAGCCATCTGATGCTGACCTTGGCTACGTATAATGGACGCTCCTTATCTTCTGATTCAAGGCTTCTTGAATTGGAAGAGGAACTACAAAGGATCAAGTGGGACATCGTCGGGCTAAGTGAGGTAAGGAGAAAAGGAGGTCTCATTGAACTGAAAAGTGGATATCTCTTCTACTATCGTGGGACAGATACTGGCAGAACTAGTGGTGTTGGATTTATAATAAACAAGAAACTGAAGGACAAAGTTGTAGAAATTGAAAGTTCCTCTGACAGAGCTGCACGACTCGTTATCCAACTCTCGAGAAGATACAAGGCTCAGATTATTCAAACGTATGCACCCACTACAAGTCATCCTGAAGAAGTGATTGAATAATTTTATGTGGAAATTCGTCATTCAAATAATAAAGGCAAGCAACACTTGAAGATCATTAAGCGAGAGTTCACTGCGAAAATAGGGCAACGGCAACAGAATAAAACTTCAGTAGGTAAATTCGGACACAGCAACAGGAACCAGCGTGAAAATACTCTCGTAGAATTTGCAGAAGCAGAAAGTTTTTTCATCAAGAACTCCCTTTAAAAAAAAAGCCGCAAAGGAAATGGACACTAAGGCATCCCAATGGGATGCCACGTGAAATTGATTTCATTATGTATAACAAGAAATTTGTCATGGAAGACCGCAATGTGTTAAACAAGTTCAACACAGGTAGTGACCATAGAATGGTAAGACGGAAGATGCACCTCAACACTAAACTCGAGCGTGGCGAGCTCGTAAAACAAACAAAGTGTATTGACATGACCAACCTTAAAAAACATCATAATAACTTCAAATTGGAACTGAGGAACAGATTCTCTTCTCTAGAAGGTCTAATATCAGATGAAGTGGACATCTTTGAATTTAGCAAAAAACTAACCAAGGCGCTCATGGAAACAGCAACAAAAATAGCTGGTACTAAGAACAAGTTACATACGAATAAAAAAGGAGAGAGATGAACACAACTAAAGGATATATAACTTCCAAAGTGGAATATATAGAGCTATGCAAGATGGTACGAAAAAGTATGACTTGAGATGTAAGAAAATTCAACTGTCAACTAGTGAGGAAGGCAATTGAAAACAACCAAAGCCTGAATAGAGCAAAGGGACATCTCAGTAAGGGACGAAAACAGATTATGGCTCTGAGAAAAAAAGATTGTTCTGTAACAAGAAATAGAGGTACAATTTTGTCAAGAGTGAAAGATTTCTACTCAATACCATATGAAAGGGATCATACATGTCCTCGAGACATTACGAAAGGTACCAGTACCTGAGTTCTCCCAGTCCTCCCAGCAGAAGTTGCACATGCAATCAAAAACATGAAGCGAGGAAAAGCTCCAGGAGAAGATGCAATTAACACAGGTCATACAAAAAGCAAGTGGAAAAATTGAAACAGTGCTCGCCCAAGTTTTCACTCGATGACCTAATGAAGGGACGATTTCTGAGGATTGGAACAACGCTACAATGATCTTGCTACATAAAAAAGGTGACATTGAGGATCTCAAGAACTACAGACCTATAAGCCTCCTATCAGTGGTTTATAAAATATTTACTAAAGTTCTTTCACACCACTTGAAGGTGACACTGGATATGGCTCAACCGAGAAAACCAGCTGGATTCAGGAGTAGCTACAGCACTATAGATGATATCCAACTCCTGAGAGAACTAATTGAAAAATCAAGGGAATATTAACTTCCAATATGCATGGCTCTTATCGATTATGAAAACCTTTGATTCGGTGAAACCATCATCATTTACAATAGCTTTGAAACCCTGCGGTATTGAAGATGTAAATATTATTAATACCATCTATGAAAATGCAAGTGCAAAGATTTTGCTATTTGAGAATAAAGCACCCATAAAAAGTGGAAAGGGATTGAGACAAGGTGACACCATATCTCCCAAACTCTTTAAAGCCGCTTTGGAAAATATCTTTCCATCACTGAACTGGGAAAACACAGGAATAAAGATTAATGGAGATTATCAAACTCCTCTTCGTTGTGCTGATGATGTAGTAATTTTTGCAACTACCCCATCAGAGCTGCAGAGTATGATCCAAGGACTTACTGACAAGATTAAAGAAGTGGGATTGAAAATGAACTTTCAGAAGACAAAAGTGATGTACAAGAAATGAAGATTTATCGATTGACGGGGAAAAGTTGGAGATAACCAATACCTAAATTTATCTTGGACAGCAGATATCAAGTGAGGGTCATATTGATATAGAAATTAATCGGAGTATAAAATTTGCCTGCAGAGCTTTTGAAAGAAACAGCATAATTTTCAAGAGAAATACGCCATTATGTCTTAAAAGAAAATTGTTTGATCAATGCATCCTTCCAGTGCTTACGTATGGTGCAGAGACGTGGACCTTAACTAAAAGAGACATACAAAGGCTGCAGACAACTCAAAGCAGCATGGAGAGGTGCATACTTGGTGTAACCAGGAGAGATAAGAAGAGGTACTCGTGGATCAGAAATATGACAAGAGTGGAAGATATCATGATGACAGTAAAATCCCTGAAATGACAATGGGCCGGACATACTGCCAGAAGGACAGACCATCGATGGACAGCCTAAATTTCAGACTGGATTCCAAGGGACAGGAAAAGACCCAGAAGAAGTACACATGTGAGATGGTTGGATGAAATTCGAAAGTATGGGGAAACACCATGGAGGAGACTGGCATAAAACAAACCGTTGTGGAAGAAACTTGGAGAGACCTTCATCCAACAGTGGATTGGTAATGGTTGACAATGATGATTTTTTTTTCTTTTTTTTTTTTGATTGGAGGTTTAACGACCACCGTGAGCAACTCAATGGGCTATAAGCAGTCGCCCGTCCCTAATTTAGGGTCACTGGTTCCAGGGAAGGGAGAGAGCCAGTGCCGTAAGACAAACACAACATCCATGCCTGACCGGGATTCGAACCCGGACCCCTTCCGGACGAATGATCAGAGGCCAACGCCTTAGACCACTGCTCCACCGGGGCGGCACAATGATGATGATGATATATATACACGCAGTCGAGTCATAGTATTTTGACCAGCTCCTACTTTTGACGTCAACAGCGCATAGCCAATGAAAGAAGGCACGTGATGTGAGCTAGATTGGAGAGTATATAAAGGTGTGCTGTCGGCACTCTGAAAACATATCACTCGTTGCTTTCAGTGACAAAAGAGGCGATTTATTAGACTTGTACAAAGGGATGATTATCGGGTTTCGGGCCAAGGGATACAGTATTTCTGAAACAGCTCAGTTTGCGAACTGTTCGCGTGCGGCTGTGGTTAAAGTGCATCACGATTGGAGAAATGGCACCATTGCTAATAAACCACGTGAAAACAGCGGAGCACCACGTGCCATTAATGTGAGAGGTGAACGTCAGCTGCGAATGTGCGTGAGGGCCGATAGAGCCGCTACAATGGAGCAACTCACCGGCCAAATTAACCAGTGGGCTACAGGAAGTGTGTCTACAACTATAGTTAAGCATACCCTGCTGCGTATGGGCTCCGATGCAGAAGGATTGTGACTGCACCTATGCTAACGAAAATGCTTCAGCTGATAAGTCTTACATCTGGACGGCAGTATCGGGATTTGGCCTCCTCTGATTGGCCAAGTATTGCCTTCTCCGATGAGCCAGACAATAGGACGTGTGACACAACTAGAAATGTACGAGAGTGGTTGGAAGAGGACGATGGAGATTTTAAAGTACTTCCCTGCTCCCTTTATTCCCAAGACCTAAACCCAATTGAACATCTGTGGGACCACCTCGATTGTGTTGTTTGCTCTGTGTATCCGCCACCATGCATGCTCCAGCAGCTGTCAGGTGCACTGCAGTTAGCATGGCTCCACATATTTGTGAACACCTTCGAGCACCAGATTGAGTCAGTCCCAACCCGTCTAGTGGCTGTCAGCGCTGTACACGGCGGTTACACTGGTTATTAGCTGGTGGTCACAATAATGTGACTAGACCGTATGTGAGTAAAACGCTGGAACATTGGTATGGGAACATACCATTCGCAGAAAACTTCATTCCATGGCTTACTGTGGTCGTGCGCCTGCGCATAAGCCTTTCATCTCCATTCGGAATGCTACTCGTCGGTTAGCATGGGGTAAAGAACATTTATCGTGGATCGTAGATCAATGGAAACGGGTCCTATGGACTGATGAATCCAGATACACGATCCATCAGTCTAATGGCCATGTGTGGGTATGGCGGCAGCCGGGGGAACGCTATTTGCCACAATATACTGTTCCTACTGTTAAGTTTGGAGCTGGCAGTGTACTCGTGTCGGGGTGTTTTTCGTGGTATGGTCCCGGTCCATTGGTTATCTTGAACAAACCTGTTAACCAGCACGTATACTTCGATGTTCTGTGCAATTATGGCCTACCAACTCTGTGGCAATACTATGGAACCAAACCTTGTTGGTACCAGCAGGATAATGCACCGAGCCATAAAGCAAGGACTGTTACTGCGTGGTCGTGGTTTGACGATAATTCCGTATCGTGCGTGGACTGGCCAGCACAGATCCCTGATCATAATCCCATAGAGCACCTATGGGATAAATTAGAGCGCCGCATAAGAACTTTGGAACCAAGGCCTACTACTAAGCAGCAGTTAAGGCAGCATTATGTACTGAATGGAAGCGCATACTTATCGCTGTGTTCCAAAACCTTGTCGAAAGCATGTCTCGATGGGTCAGTGCATGTAGTAAAGCCAAAGGTTGAAGGACACTGTACTAATGAACGCCAATAAATGCTATGTTGTGTTTCTATTCTACGTGTTTCTGTTGTGTTGCTCTTCTGTTGTGTTTCTATTCTACGAGTTTCTGTTGCGTTGCTCTTCTGTTGTGTTTCTCTTCTAGGAGCTGCGAAATGCATTTTGCATTCGAATGATGTAGTAAAGGTAAATCCCATGTAAATACACTGCTGTCCACCCAAAATGCAACTCCAAGAAGGAAGCATCCGATTGACATGAAATTCGCAGCATGCGTCGCCCGCGAAAGGACATGCAAACGATTAGCATTGCAGGGCATATGCAAATCATGTGCGCCCGGCACGCCACCGAGATGCACTATAAGAAGTGTGCACTGAAGGCGGGGTGTAAGTAGTGGAAGTGTGTTTGGCTGCCGGACCAGTGCGTGGGAAGCTTCTTGATGCCTCATCGCCGAACACGGCTGTCATTCCAGCTCGTTTCGGAGTTCGACAGAGGACGAATAGTGGCTTATCGTGACAGCGGTTTATCGTACTGAGACATCGACGCCCGTGTGGGACAACATCCAGCCACAGTGAGGCGAGTATGGATTCGGTGGGTGCAGGAGGAACGGACGGACGGACCGACGTGAGCGATTGCCGCAGCCACGGCACGCCACCAAACGAGAGGACCGGCATGTTGTGCGGCGGGCATTGACGGCTCGCACCGTCTAATCACGAACGTTATCGCAGGAATTAGGGTGTGTTGCGCAACAACATGTGTCAGCACGTACCGTTCGACGTCGTATTCAGGAGCGGGGACTTGTCGCACGGCCTCCGCCGCTCTGATCACCATTGACGTTACACCACCGGCGAGTACGGTGGCAGTGGGCCGTTGAACACCGCATCTGGACTACGGAATGGCACGACATTGTCTTCTCCGACGAATCCCGCTTCTACCTGCAACACCGCGATTGTCAAATCCGCGTGTGGCGGCTACCGCGGCGAGAGACTGTATGACGCCTGCATTATGCATCGCCATACCGGTCCGTCGCCTGGCGTTATGGTTTGGGACGCAATTGGATATGACACCCGCACCCCTCTGGTACGCATCGCCGGTAAACTCAACAGCCACCGTACCATCTCCGACTTTTGGTCCTCCCTTACTTGCATGACCCGCCAGCGGCCACGTTTCAACAGGACAATGCATGCCCACACGTGGTACGCATCGTGCAACAATTCTTCACGGCCCACCAGGTGTCACTGCTGCCGTGGCCCGCGTGTTCTCCCGATATGTCGCCCATCGAATACATCTGGTCGCTGATTGGCAACCGAGTTTTCCGACAAGCACCACCCACGGTTACGCCTGATGAACTGTGGTAACGTGTGGAAGCAGCTTGGACCGACATACCCCACGCCCACACCTAAAGCCTTTTTCGTTCGATGCCGCGGTGTGTAGTGGCCGTTATTGCCATCCATGGGGGTCACAGGAACTATTGATGTCTGCGTGTTCCACTAGTCGCACGGGCTTGTAAGCTCAATCGTTTCATCTTTGTATCTGTTGTAATGTGTCCAGTAAATCTGGTTTTGCTATCTCGTGTCCTTCTTGGTGTTGCATTTTGGGTGGCCAACAGTGTTAAATTAAATTAAAAATAAATAAAATTGGTGTAGCAATGACCGTAATCACCTCAATATTTTACGTTTTCTTTTATTTTTTTGTTTAGTTAAGTGACATTGCTCCTTCGGTTGAGGTAAAGTTGCGTTTTTTGTTCGACTTCACCACACTTCTGTAGGTCAACCTACAACGGTCAACCTACAACATATGTTGTATCGTGGCGTAGACTTAAATATCATCATGAGAATTAATATGAGTCATGAAAGTTCAAAAACTTATGTACTTGGAAGTTTTAGCTTTACGCTTTACACCTCGAAATGTCCTGTCTCAAAATTTCTTCTTATACGGTTACTTCCATTTCTCAGTTGGTAGCCGAAAAATTACTTCGCTTTTTTACCTTGCTGTTTTCCAGAAGAGAACTGATGCACAGTTGAAAGAAAATGTCTTGAAGTGTATTTTTGGATTTGAGATCCGTGGACTTCATGAGACATGTTTATTACGTCTGCCTGTTCATTGGCCTTCGTCTTCATTTTTGGTTTTAGTAAAATTCATCCAGAAAGCTGTATCGTACTGGAAGTAATGATACTTCATATTTATCAATTTGAATACAGTGCCAATAATGTTTGCCAATAAGAAGGTATATCGAAATGCATTTTTACTATGCAAAACACGAAGGTAGACCAATGAATGAAATACGGGCTTACACCTTTGTACAATACAAATTTGGAATATGTGAACCCGTTTGTTGGTGTAAATATGACATGGTTGCTAAGTCATATCATATCCGAAAACTTTAAAATTTCGTCGTCCTGGAGCGGGACTCGAACACGGGTCTCGCGGATAGCGCTCGTGAATGCTAACCATTACACCACCAAGAACGACCAAGTCTCAAGTTTCCGATTAATTTGAATATAACCATCACAGGATTGGTTAGTCGAAGCAACCGGCATTTCTTCATTTTATTTTCATTCATTGGTATTCTGCGTCTCCGGGCAATCACGGGAATGAATTCTAAACCTCCAGATTAGCGATATATGAATGCCAGTTGCTTCGACTAGCAAATCCTGAGATGGTTATATTCAAATTAATCGGAAACTTGAAACTTGGTCGTTCTGGGCGGTGTAGTGGTTAGCATACTTGGACGCTATCCGGGAGACGAGGGTTTGATTCCCGCTCCAGGACGACGAAATTTTCAAGTGTTTGGATATTCCTTAACATCCATGTCATAGTTACAACAGTAAACGGATTCGCATCTTACAAATTTGTATTACACGAAGGTAGAATTTGAAATATATAATATAACTAGAATGGCAAAATATTCAGTTAGATCAATCAACAAGTTACAAACTCTTTAGGGGAAAATTGTTGCGTAGCCTTGAAATTCATTGCCTAATTGAACTGATTCCCCTACAATTTAAGTGATAGATATTGATTTATGTCTACAAATGAATTTGAAAGTATTGATAAGAGCCAATTAAATATTATTTCCCAAATGATCCATATTTCTTTCTATGGCTCAAAAGTCTGAAAATATTGTGGACCTGGTCATATCAGGTCATATCTTTATATTAAAACGTTTCAAATAATTTCAGCTGAAGTTAAAAGTGTTATCTATAATGAAAAAGTTGTAATTTTAGTTGTGGAGAAGAAATGTTTGCATATTAACACATTAAAATATTGCTATACCTTGAATGATATTTTTTCCACTATATAAGATGTTTAATACGTTTCATTGTACCGTAATTCGCGTTCTGTGCAAGATGAGCACTTAATGCACTTCTAAGGTAAGAAACGTTCATAAGTTCAGCACTCACGGTCTGTACTAATAATATATTCAAATACAGTTTTCCTAACTAAATGAACTTTTACGCACTAATATCGGTGAGTAAAACTTTTGTAATAATGCTTTAGCACCATACGACGATTTGTCATGAGATTCACAGAAGAGTAGTTTTTCTGCTATTCAAACTTTTCGCCTTTTCATTGGAAAAAAACAAGTAAGTTTCGTGCTAAATATGAATTAATTTGTGCACGATATATACACTGAATTTTGCATGAAAGCATGCAAATTCAGTTCATAAAAGTATTTGTTTACTCTATGTGACGTCTGCTACCTATTTAGCTTTCCGGTTTTTGCTTACTTAAGTAAATCTTGGCTATCTCATTAAGTATCCTGCACTGAAAGTCACCAGGGAACCTCCAGGTGTTAATTTTTTACGTCGCTCTAGCAGGTAACCAAGGAGACGTAAATATAAACAAGATCATTTATCCGAACGGCTGAGATAAATGTCGCAGAGCAGCATGGTGTGAACATCCTTGATGAAATAAAAAGTTCTCGTTGTGCCATTGAGCTCCATCGTAGAGTCAAATTGACAACGAATTTTCAGAGAGTGTTAAACTCATGCTTCAAGTTGAGCTTCAATCTATCGATTTGAATGCTTTCACGCTTGAAATTTCTTCAATATGAGATTCAACCCCGTCTGTTGTCACTATTCCTTTTGCTAGAGTAAAATTGTAGCCTGATTTATCAGATGATGCACCGTTTGGAGGCGTCGAATAAACGTCTTATTTTGAACTTCGTCCTCTGAGTCTACATATTCTTAATACCATTCTTTTCATAGTTCATTGAACATAAAGTCCTACAAAGCGTTCGCAACTTCGAATGTCATTTTGTTCAGGAATTACACTTTTCTCCAGATTCATGCAGAAAGTTGTAGTTTCAATCTAGACTACTTCTTCGTTTAATACACAGTGCGTCAAATAATTTTTAAGACTGGGTCTGTAAAATGAAATAGAAACAAGAAATTATAATTTGTTTTGGTTTGATATTCAAAGTAAGTCCCTCCGGCTTCAATACACTTGTTACAGCGATTTAATAATGATTCGAAAGCCTGTTCCAGTTCACTTTGGGAATTGCCTCCAAAGCACGAGTCGAAGCTGTTTGTATGGTCGAAATATCATCAAAATAACACACTTTTAACGTCATTTTAATATTTTGGGAACAAAGAAAAGTCGCAGGGTGCTGAATCAGGCGAATACGGTGGATGATTCAACACACAGACGTTATTTTTCGCCAAAAACCTACGAAAAAGAAGTGAGGTGTGACTGGGTGCATTATCGTGCAACAAACACCAACTGTTTTCATCTCGATATTCTTGACGAATGCGTCGAATTCTGCCCATCAAACGCCTCAAAACATTTAAATAAAACACACCAGTAATTGTTTGTCCACTTGGAACAAATTCTTTGTGGATATTACCCTTACTATCGAAGAATGTAATGAGCATTCTTTTGATTTTCGATGGAACTTTTGTTTTTTTGGCTTGTGGCGAGTTGTTTGACTTCCATTCCGCACTTTGTCACTTTCTTTTAGGATCATATTTAAAACCCCATGTTTCATCACCAGTAACAATCGATTTTAAGAAGTTTGGATCATTTTCAGCGGCTGAAATGATGTCTCTGCAATGTGCACTTCTCCTTGATTTTTGTTCATTGGTTAACGTGTGTGGAACAAATTTAGCACAGACTTTTGTTTTGCCCAAATCTTCATGCAGGATAGTTCGAATCGTTTCTTAGTTGGTGTTTAAAGACTCTTCCATCATTCTCAGTGACGCACATCGATTGTTTGCCAAGAAAGCAAGCACTTTTTCAATAATCTCAGGTGTCCTAGATGAACTTGGTCTCCCGGTATGCTTATCTTCTAGCGTCTCTCTTTCGTCCAAAAAACGTTTGTGCCACAGGAAAACATTTGATCTACTTAAACAAACTCACCGTAAACTTGTTTCATCATTTGGTACGTTTCCGAGGCACTTTTACCAAGTTTTGCGTTAAATTTAATAGCAGTCCCTTGTTCCATCTTAATAATTCAACATGAAAAAAATTTTACTTCTCTAATGAACGGCCGTTTTGTTTGAGTTACTTTAACAACTGCGCAGTACTTTTGGCAGAAAGCAAGCAGATGGTTACGGTTTATAAGGCATTCGCGATTACACTGGTGGCGCCACAGTAGGCTGAAATCTAGCGCCAGTCTTAAAAATTCTTTGACGCACTGTGTACATTCAAGCATCTTAAGCCTTTTTATCGGGTGTATGTAATTTTTTGGCATTCATTTACAAATTAGTTCCATTTTTTTAATACACTGAAAATGTATTTATTAAGAGTATCTAATATGATGTTTGTACGTAGGATATTTCAAAAATTTTGCACACTGCGCATGTGCTGCTCGTAGGATGATGCAATCGCTCCAATCATTGCGCCAGTTGTGAGTCAGATTTCAGTATACAAAGTTGTGTCTACGTTTGCTCGCTAATTCGTTCGTGTTTAGAAAATTTATTTCTAGAAATGGAGGAAGAAATTGAGTCAGGTCATAACTCGCATAGCGGCCAGCGATCCTACATTAAAATTTGAACATTTCGAGGAAAATCCCCTACCGAAATTCATAAAGCTTTGAGTGAAGTTTGTGTGATTAGTGTGGTAGATCGTAATATAATGCCACGGTAGACTTCTCGTTTTCGCCAATGTCGGGAAAGCATCGAAGACGACCCAAGCAGCTGCCGGCTATCAGATATAACGGACGACACTTCTGTGATTATCGCCAACAGCATTATGGAAGAAAATCGACGGAAAACTTTTGAAGAGATTGCATGTGAAACAAACATGTCTGCCGCTTCGGTTTTCAGAATCACCACTGAAAACTTACAGAAGATAAAAGTGGCTGTCAAATGGGTTCCGCATAATCTGAGTGAAGGGTAGCAAGCAGTACGCAAAAGGATCGCAGAGGAATTGCTTCATTGTTACTAGGTAGCAGGCGAGCAGTTTTTGACAGAATTGTTGCTGCAGACTAAACCTGAATACGAGATTTTAAACCAGAACTGATATATCAGTCTGCTCAGTAGAAACACCCAGAATCACCTCGCTAGAAAAGAAATCCTTCGCCAAAAAATCGAAGGTTAAACTGATGATGATTATGGCCTATGACTATGGCCTATGACCATGTTAGAGTGATAGCAACAGACAGGGTGCCCGAGGGGACCCTGGTGACAACAGAATACTACAGAAGGTTTCTTCAAAATGTTTTGCGCTAAAGATTCGGAAAAGAAGGCCCGACATGCTCGAAGCTGGTGTCATCATTTTGCACGACAACTCAAGAACACATGCTTCCCGTACAGTAAGAGACATTCCGGATAAGTATAGATGAGAATTGCTTCCCTACGTGTCATACAGTTCTGACATGAGCCAACCATACTACGACTTGTTCCCGAAAGTGTAGAAAGTACTCCGCGGGGAACAACTCAGAATGTTTCCAATGAGGTGACCAGAGTAATCCGAAGCCTCAACAATGGAGGTGTCCTGACTGAAATACCCAAAACATGGGCCACTGTCATAAAGAAACACGATATTACTTCGAATGCCTGTATAGGTATGTCGTGAAATAAATTCGTTTTATGAGAGATAACCCACATTGTGCAAAACTTTTGAGATGACGCGGGTAATACCCCATTTTCTGTATTAATACAAGGTTTTTTTCTGGTCAGTATAAGGTTGTCAGATTTTCCCTCATACATGTAGTTTTCTGATGTTTTAAACCATGATTTATTAACATACAGTTAAGGCAAAAGGTATTTTACGGATAGCACGCACCTTTTCAGAAATCTAACGAGCGAAGAAAAAAATTATATTGAGCATAAAATAAAATTTATTAACTAAGAAAGATCATATGGTCTATCGTATTTTCAAGCCTTCTATGAAAAGTAAGGGCATAATTATTCGTATTTTGGACCGAAATACAAAGAAGGGAGGTCACTTTAAATTAAGCATTTCCTCTCAAGTTTAAAGATTACTTTATTTAGAGACTTAGGAGAAATATTTGTTATTCGAAGTATTTGAATGAGACTCATCTTTCTTAATTTCCACAGCTGCAAAATTAGATTCATTGCGATTAATCTAAAACACAATCACGCATTTTTTCTGTTCCCCCGTTCCTTCCTCATATAATTTTTACATGTTATGCAAAGCACACAACCAAAGTCTGTCGTACAAAAGGAGAAATGCTGAATCAAAGTGAAATTTGCATCGCATCCTTACGCAGGTACACTTGAAACAAAATCTCTGAGATTCCTTCGTCAAGAGAAATCCAATTAATCATTTATAACTGGGGCTGTAAAATAAATGAGATTTTTCCTAAAGGATTTCAAGTTAATAAAATTTGAAGCTTCCTTTGATTAAATCAGATCAAACTCGTCTTTTCTTGCATTTTAAGACGGCGAGATTTCATTTTTCTCTCTTCTTCATTTACTTTTCTTTTCATTCTTTTTTTCCACAGGGGAAGTTCTGCCCAACGCATAAAACAAAAATTTACATTTAAATTGGATTTTACCATGAGGTGAAATATGGTCTTCCGATCGGAAAGTCGATAATGCCTGTTTACTGATACCTCTGATTTAAAATGTTTCATCAGTTGTAAACATTTTTAAATGAGACAAAACAAGAAGTTATGACGACCTGTACGAAAGATAATTAGGCATGCGGTCTTCTGGATATGCATATTAAATTCGATTTAACATCGTTGACTGTCGGCGAAAGAATTCAGGAGAAAGCATGCAGTAAGCATCAGTTGTTTCAGGATTATTATGCATAACATATGATATTAATGTTTCCGAGAGCAATGTGATAGAAAGAGAAAGTGAGATTTTACGACACCACTGAAAGTCTGTATTTGACAACAAAAAATTTCAGCACACAGTATTTGAGAAGTCAATTACAACGTGCACTTAAAAACAAAATTTAAAAAGCCACTAAGAAAAAAATAAACATTAACCGGATTATCATTTTGCAACAGCTTTTTCTACAGTACTCCAAAATCTGCAAGTATCCACGTTAAGCTGAGGACTTTTAGGAAAAACATTATCACAGAAAATGTTAGTGTAAAAACTTCGGTACACATTCTAATGAAAATTAATTTTTAGCTAATGCAGTGTTGTACCTTGAGATTTTACACTTCAAAAATTGATTTTGTTAAAGTATAAAATTCATGAAAACTAAATACTTTCCATGCGAATAGTGCGTGTATTTTCAGAGAATATCAGATTGTTTATATTCTTTCTATCCAGTATGTGTATTGCCAGAAACCAGTACATCCAGACAAAATCAAGATGCACGCTTTTTCTGAGCGTGCCTGTGGAAATAATGGAGCTACAGAAACTTACAACAGCACGAATAGTGAGTGGAAAATGTTATCCTACTCCAGAATGAATTTTTGACATAGACCGGAGAATCACTCATTTTTCCCGGGAGCATGGAGGGGGAAAATGTTGACGGCCTTTGCGGCTAATCACCCATTTTAAATTGGGGCAACTGGATCTTGCGAACGGAAGTAGCTAAGCTTAGAACAGACGTTCAACCCCCGCGTCATGCTGACTTAGACCAATTGAGCAGACTTAGCACAATCTTGCACTTCTCGGACACAAGAGCAGCGGATGGACTCCGCAGAAGGTTGAGAAATCTTAAATTAGCCTCTTGGAAACCACCAAAAGAAGACTTATTTTCAAATATGTTTCCAATACCATCAGAAAATAAAAGCCACTTTAAACAAATTTTTCGTGTTGCATTCAGCAATACTAGGTGGGAAAAATCGAGATAGGTAAAAAGAGGAGGTAAATCAATGAAAAGTGAAAGATAAAAAAAAAATAATGATTTCCATAGCATTCTGATGCCATGGATTACGAGCAAACTCGGAATTCTGAAGGTTTCTCCCCCTCTACTGGCAGATTATTGGGGATTTTTATGGCAGAAATAATTTATTAAATATAAAACCCAGCGCCATCTGGGTTAATAAGAAACTACTTGCAATTCACAGTGTCGATGACACACCACTTGGAATTTAAGCTAAACGAATCTCATGAGCAGAGATTCTTGAAGTCTTTAAGTGTCGTTTACTTCCAATTATACACTGCCGGACAATTGCTAAGGACGGATGACAATAGCAACGATAGCAACCATAAAATGGAAGGCAGGAAAATGTGGAAATTAGCATAAGTGCGGGATACAGTAAGACGTGTTGTGCGTATCCACATTTTGGATTGCCGAACTTTTTTGTGACGTCATAGCGCTGATAAGAGATATAAAGGATTTGACGCGTATTGACCGTTGTTGTTCAAACGCAAAGTTGAAAGGGAAAAAATCAATTGACGAACTTGCAATTTTCAGTATGTCTTCCCGACATCACCTAGATGATTTTACGCGTGGCCGTATTATTGGCAAGAATGAAAAAGGGCGAAAAATAGCAGATGTTGCCAGGGAGTTCGACGTCAGCCACAGTGTTGTTTGAAGGCTTTAGAAATCATTTCAAACAAATGGAGAGTGTAGCAAACGTCACGAGGGAGGTTGTGTTCGCAGTACGACACCTGCAGAAGATCGGCACATAGTGCTATCAACAAAAAGACACAGGCGCAGCACAGCTAGTGAGGTAGCAAATCAGTTTATGGCTGCTACTGACAAGAGGATCTCCCGAAAAACTGTCGCCGGACGTTTCCATTAAGGAGGACTATACGCCCGCCGTCCTGTTGTGTGCATCCCATTGTCCAGACGTCACCGTACCGCCCGTTTGCAATGGTGCCATCAACATCGCAATTGGACTGATAACGACTGGTCTGCTGTCCTCTTCTCAGATGAGAGTAGATACAGTCTATCGTCTGATTGTCGACGACAACTGATCTGGCGTGATAGTGGTACTGCATATTGTCCAGCAAACATACAGGAAAGGGACCGATATCCGACATGTAGTGTCATGGTATGGGCTGGCATGAAGATCAATGGCCGTACGTACCTCTATGTGCTTCCAACTGAGACTATGACTGGCCAACGATACATTAATGATGTTCTGCTACCTCATGTTCGCATGTTCCGTGGTGCTGTCGGTGATAGATTCATTTTCATGGACGACAACGCAACATGTAATCGAACAGTTGCTGTCCAGGAGTGTCTTGAGAGCGAGGATATTCAACGCCTCGTATGTCCAGCACGTTCTCCAGATCTGAATCCCATTGAAAATGTGTGGGATGATTTGGGGAGGAGTCTTGCTGGTCGCCAATGCCCTCCAATAAACAAGGACACCCTCATCCCTGCACTGACAGAGGAATGGGATAAAGTACCCCAATAACTGCTTGATAATGTTGTGCAAAGCATGACACGACGTGTGGAATCTTGCATCGCCCTCCATGGTGGCCATATCCCGTATTGACATCTTACGCCGGAACGCACGCGGACAGTAATTGCATTTTTTTCACGTTTACGTATTCTGCACAAAATGGCCTGTTTGTCCCTTGAACACGTTCCAAAGCCTTATGGATTTCAGAGCACAATAAATTGTCTTTCTTGTAATGCCCTGGCACTCTGACATTATTTTATTTCACTTGGCATCCAACCACACTTATTTTTTATGCGCTATATAGCCGTTTATGATCCGTCCTTAGCAATTGTCCAGCAGTGTATATTAAAAAATTTTGGCATTATTTAATGAAGATATAAACATTCAGAAATGGTTTCTTACGGTTTAAATAGTTGGTAATGCATTGAATCCAAGATGTATAAATAGTTTGGAATGATTCTATTTTTATTTTAGTTCTTGATTTTTTTAATGACCACCGTGAGTAACTATATAGGCTATAAAGCAGTCCTGCGTCCCTAATTTAGGGCAACTGGTTCCACGGAAGAGAGACAGCCCGTTCCGTAAGGCAAGCTCAGCATCCATGCTGCACAGAGATTTGACAGAGACCCATCTTGGACTAATAGTCAGCGGCCAGCGCTTAGAAAATTTCACCACTTTGAGCGGCAGTTTGGGTGTTAACAAACCACCGTGGGCAACCCAATGGGCTATGAGAAGTCAACCGTCTCTATTTTGCGACTAATGGCTTTAGTGAAGGGACAAATCCAGTGCCGTTAAAACAATCGTATCATCCATGTCTAACTCGATATTTGAATGCGGACTCATCTTGTACGAAGGAGTAGGAGACAGAACTTCTCACCATTCAGCAAACATGGCGATATTTAAAGCTTTTGGGGAACAAATATTGGGTTGGTGCGAATGAAATGTCCGGCAAAGGACCAGCACACGTGGACAGCGAGAACGGAAAAGTTGGACAGCTTACCTAGGCAAAAAAATCCCCCTCGGCATCGATAAATAGTTGTTATCTGTCCGGCAAGGCCATGATCCCACAACGAATAAAGTCTTCTGGATTGGACACGAAGAAGTCGTCAACTACACGTTGAACCTCGTCTGTCGTGAACTGCTTGCAGGAGAGTAAGTGATCCAAGCAACGAAACAGATCATAGTCTGTCGGAGACTAGTCCGGGAAATAGCCAGGATGAGGTATTGCTTCATAGCCCAAGGCACTTTGCGTCAGCACCGTTTGCTGTGTAACATGAGGGCGGATGTTGTCCTGGAGCAGAAGAACACCGTGTCTGTTGACCAAAACCGGTTGCTTCTGCGGCAATTTCCGGTGCATCTGGTGTAATTCAGCACAATAACGTTCTGAAGTGATGGTTTGGCCTCTTGCCAAGAAACTCCGATAAATTATCCCGGCTGTGGACTAATAGACAAGGAGGATCATCTTCTTGGTGGGCTCTTTGTCTGGTAGTCCACAGCCGAATAGGCTTAGGATGCCATCCAGAAGGCTGTGTCTTGCTTAACCATTGCGCAGATCGATTCCGATTATCATAAAAGCGCCCACTTCTCGTTGTAGAGGATGATTCGATGCACTTGAGGTTCCTGTTTATTCCTGGAAATCAGCGACGTGCAGACTTCCAAACGCCTTGTCTTTTTGGCAGTTGTCAACTCATGCGGTAGTCAGATGTCCATCTTTTAAACCTTATCCAGCGCAGCCAGACGCCGAACAACTGTCATGTGGTGGACACCTACCTCTGCCGCTATCTCACGACACGTTTAGTTGGAGATCCGCTTCAACCACAGGTAACAGAACATCATCAGAAACAGCAACAGGGCGGTGACCACGAGCTTCGTTTTACAGGTCCGTATCTCGGTTTCGAAACTTCACAAACCATCACAGAGTGGCTCGTTCGCTGGCTGTATTTTTTCCAAACGCTTTGTTAACGTTTCGAACGGCAATTCCTGAAGAATGGCCCAGTTTAAATTCAAACAGGAAAATGACTCTCAAATCTGGCGTCTGCATGTTTCTTTTGGAAGTCACGTTGCGTCTAAACACGCCTGAACCTTATTCTTCACACGCGTGCTTGACATGCTTAGTAACACTGTGAGGTAATACCCTCAACACCTGTGGGTGGTTCCATTCCGCTGTGGTTGGGGCCTGTCTCCACTGCTCGTTCGCGCCGGACATTTAATTCGCATAAACCCAATAATTTCGAAATAAAATAATGAGGTATTTGGACTTATGAGATATAGTATAACAGCAGTAAAACGCTTAAACCGTATTTGTGGCATTATGCATATATTGCCTCTCTAAAGGATTGAAAACAGGAAACTAATTTTATTCATCTATTTACCGGAAGTAACATTATCATCTCTCTCTGTGTCTCAGAAGAAGAAATATTTTTGTTAATGATTTTAGGCTAAAATTCGTCCTCATCGTTACCACTAAATCGCTCTAGTTCAAACTAAATGCTTCTCTTCTACGGAGTGTGATTATAAAGGATTTTTTCGTTCCTTCGTAGAATTTTGCTTTTCTACATAACGACGTACAGACATCTAAAGCAATGTAATTCAAATTCTTGAAAACCTGAATTCCACATTGTAATAATTTAGCATATAGTATATTTTTGCCTGACGTAATATCGATAGCATTTATATAATTAGTTCGCGCTCTCTCTTAGTATGTTAAGCAATTTCTTGCACTTGCGTAAAATAAGCATGGCGTCATTACAAATTCTGATCATGAGAAACTAAAACCTGTTTTGTGTTGAATGATATTTTCATTCCGAAAAGATGCCTACCTACGAAACAATAGAAACACTCAACTTACCAGTGACTGGTTTTTATCATCGTGATCAAGATAATCTTGTGGAGTTCAGCCCTTTCAGAACCTGATACAGTTTGGTAATTAGCAAAGAAAGGAAAAGGGAAAGGTAGAAATTGTGCCCAATTTCCATGTTAGGTAAATTTGACAACCATAGACAAAGAATGACTCTCTGTTTTTCACTTCCGAAGAGACTCAACCATTTTTAGCACTACTGAGTATTAAGAATTTCCTTCACGAGCTAAATAATGATTTTCATTTAGAGAACTACCGTCAAGATACAAGTCGCGGGCTAACCAATTAAAATGTTCTCGCATTTTAGTTTTCGTCTTTAAATGTCATTAGCTTGAATATATTGATGCTGCGCAGAAAAAATAATGTGATGATAGCACTATACGAGGTATATATTTCACCTCTACTCTGAGGTAAATTTCTCTAGTGGTGTACCATACCCACGTCCTACAGCGATCTATCCAGTTCAAGGATTACTATCACCCAAAACAAATGTTGCCACCTTGCTCAGTGGTCAGATGCGCGGGATTTCGGCCATTCGAATGAGATGGGTCCAGGTTTAAATCCCAAGTAAAAAATGGTTGGTGTCGTTTTCCCCATTTCTGCTTCTGATCGGTTTCTATAACTATTTGTGTCTAAGACTGCTGGTATCTTTTCCTGCTCAAGGGAAACATCATACCCGTGAACAAAGAAAAACAAAACAGATATGACACCTAATTCTCGGTTATACAAAGTACGTCTTTTGGGACTTTTCCGAGAGGACAGGAAATATTCCAAGTGGAATACAAATTTGGAAGATGTAAATCCGTTTATTGGTGTAAATATGACATGGATGGCATTTGACTTAACATCCATGTCATATTTACACCAATAAACTGATTTACATCTTCCAGATTTGTACTTTACAATAATGTAATCCCGTATTTCATTCATTGGTATCTTCTGCGCCTTCGGGCAATCACGGGAAGGAATTCTAACTTCAAGATTCGCTATATATGAATGCTGGTTGCTTCGACTAGCGAATCCTGTGATGATCATATTCAAATTTATCGGAAACTTGGTAGTTTTGAGTGGTGTATTGTTAGCATACTCTGGCGCTGTTCTGGAGACGCAGGTTAGATTCCTGCTCCAGGACAACAAACTTTTAAAGTTTTCGGATATTATCTGACTTAACATCCATGTCATATTACACCAATAAACAGATTAACATCTTCCAAATTTGTAATGCATAATGGTGTAATCCCGTATTTCACTCACTGATTCCAAGTGTGGATTTTCAAAAAGTAAAAACCTTAGCGATAATGTCTTAGCGCCACCTAATGGGGAAGCTGCTCATTGTTTGGAACGATTTGAGCAGTTCCACACACTAAAAAAAGCAGTTTCAAAAAAAAAATTACCGGATTATTACAGTTGATAAAATATTCACAAGTAGAAACGGATACTAACAAACACCAGAGATCTGCAGAGATCTGTTGAAGGAATATCGCAAAGTATTCGAAAATCTTTCTCTTTAGTAGACAATATCTGAAGCTGAGGATGTTTTTTTTTTTTTAATAGAACAAGTGGAAAAGAGCTATGGAAGAAAATGTAATTTAACTATACTCCCCTTAGAGCGGAAGTTAAGCTTTATTTGACGAAGTAAAAGGAAGGGAAGTGTTTTTAGAGTAAATTATATCCTACCGAAAAAAAAAAACGATTTTCCCCAAGATAATTTTAAAATCGGAGACACCTTTTTCACACACGCACAAATACAGTATGCATCTGCAGGGTGTCCCACTCGCTACCGAACCCGGCATTTCTTTAATAATATTAACACCAATGAAGATATTGCAACGGAATTTCAAGTGAAATAACCTCATTTTGCAAGAAATGCAGACGGACGACATATTTCAAATACGTGCTAAAAATAGGTATATAGTAATGCGTCAATCTCAATCAATGCCGTTAATAACAGCTTCGTTGGCTCGTTCTTTTTACTTGCATATAAGAACTTTCAAAACTACTTAGTTAATTACAGGTTTCTTGAAAACAAATTTATTTTGATTTTAATTAAAAGAAAATGATTCGAATTTTACCATTTCAGCGTTTAAAGGCGAAATACATTGTAGGACATTTTACTTTCTTTTTATAATCATTTCATTATAAGATGAAAATGATTTTCCCGATTTGAACTGCTGCCAATAGAACATGTTCATATGCTTCGTATATTGAATTCTGAGCCAATCTCAAAAGATACGATATGCCATATTCCGGAGTTCAAGTGATTTTGTGTGTGTCCTATCGCTGGGTCATGAACATAAAAATATGATCACAGCATATGCACTCAAAGAATATTTCTTCCAGCAAGAAATTAAATTGTTCTTCGCGCTAATTTTCCTGAATATGGTAATGTATTCCAGACCTTTCATTATCACGAAAGCCTGGTCATATACTTAGGACCAAGTAAAGGCAAGGAGCCTTTGGGACGCCTGTATTTCTAATTACATTTCCCAACTAATTAATGACTCGATCAACATCTTTCAGTTTTAACGCAGGAATTTCCTCTTATTCTAATTTACATTAGCATGATAAATCAATTCTTTCCTCAAAGTAACTAAAATATATTTATTTTTATCGACACAAATATAAATCAGTTAATTCAGAGTCAATTCTACATTTTTCTATTGTTTTCTCCTACATTTGGACTACGGAATCTAAAGAAAGTGTTGCTTCCCTATTTAGATTAATATATTGCCTAAACATAATAACAATAATAATGAGGTTCAAACTTAGATATATTATAGTAAAAATAATAAGGTTCAACCTTAGATGTCCTAGAAAAATCAAAAGTGTTGGGAAACTGCTGGCCACCAGCTGGTAGTGATGGGTCACTGCTGGCCACCAGCTGGTAGTGATGGGTCACTGCTGGCCACCAGCTGGTAGTGATGGGTCACTGCTGGCTGAAATCTGCCACTCAAGGTACGATAGTGATCCGTTGGTGGCAGCCATTCATGGCCCTGCATCATCGCCGTGAATTACGGGCCTCCGCGCAAGTGCCACTAGTGACCCGTAGCTGGCAACCGAAGTAACCCCTACAGGAGTTTTTTTTTTTTTTTTTTTTTTTTATTGGAGGTTTAACGACCACCGTGAGCAACTCAATGGGCTATAAGCAGTCGCCCGTCCCTAATTTAGGGTCACTGGTTCCAGGGAAGGGAGAGAGCCAGTGCCGTAAGACAAACACAACATCCATGCCTGACTGGGATTCGAACCCGGACCCCTTCGGACGAATGATCAGAGGCCAACGCCGTAGACCACTGCGCCACCGGGGCGGCCCTACAGGAGTTCGAAGCAGCCGGATTGCACATGCGCTGAAGCAACAAGTGCACAGTCTTTTGTGGTACCAGTAAGTTGAAGACGACGCCCTCGCCATCATGTTGCTTTAACGGATTTAAAAAAAAATGCCATACGTAAAGAGACGAATTAATTTCCTAACGAAATACCGCGTCGACGAAGATTAATTATATAATTTTCCTCCGACAGTAATATACTCTAAGAAATGGTCAATTACTTTCATGTATTTACAGAAATTCACTTTGTAGCAAAATTTCTGCTCTAACACACGAAGAATCGAGAATACAAACAGACTCACTTACTCCATTCCCATGAATAAGAAGAAATAATTTCTGTATAATCTTCATACACTAAACCGCTTTAAACAGAAGTCCCGGAAAAACATGAAAAAATCGTTGTGTTGGAAAAAAATAAGAATTTTCAGAGTACAAAATTAATATTTTCGTTACAAAATTATCTAGTATTTGTAAGAAAAAAGCAACGCTATGTGAACATAATGTACTCCTCCATGCGTTGAACACACAAGATTAGAGGAATTCGCTACTAGAAATAACCGGAAGCAAAATAAAATATTCCTATTTAGAACAAATGTAGCTTCGGATCGTGGAAATAAAAGATACAACGTTAAAACTCTAACAGAATGTGAGATGCATGTGTAAATATATTAATTAAACAACCGCCTTTCAAGACCAGAAGGACAGCACAAGACTTTGGAAAATGTCTTTAAGTTGGTACACTCGTTGAAAGTGAGTGAAGTTCCCTTAAATTAAAAAAAATTGTTAGGTGAAAAAAATTAATTTATGAATTATATGCAACGTACATTTACGAAAACGAACTCGCAATATTGCGAAATCAAAAAGAGAACCCTTAGTTTCGCTTCGCGCGGGAGAAACGCACATCTCTAAGCAGACGGTGACGCGTGTTAAACTAGTCTAGTGCTTAGAGCATCTGCTTCGCAAGCAATCCGTTCTTGGTTCGATGCCAGTCAGATCTATCGGGCGGTTTGCCGGACCTGTCGAGGAAATTTCCTCAGCTCCGTTACATCATGTAGGAGTTTCGTTGGAAAAAACCAGTTGTGTGTGCCTTGCTGAGCTATGATTATCTTTATTTTTTTACTACTACTGGAAAATTGACGGACAAGTTTCGGCAAGCCATCAGTTACGTCACGTGATTGCCGGCTGACACTGCCGGGATAGTGACGGACCACATTAGACTAGCCATCATTTATGGTACGTACTAACAGGGCCTCTTAAGGGCCGCTTCTGGCGCCCTCAGCCTGTTATGGATAATTGATGGCACTGTTCTGGCAGATGACAAATGATGGGGAGCCAACTGTCAGCCAGCTGCTGGCCTGAACTGGTGGCCCATCTGGTGGCCACCGGGACAATTTTATTGACGGTTAAGGTAACCGCAACATAGTGTTGGGCCAGTGCTAGGAGCCAGTAGTGGCCCAGTGCTGGTCCATCAAGACTGTTTTTTGCTGGGGTATAATAATAACAATGATTATAAGGTTCAACTTTAGATGTAAAATAATAACAATAATAATGTTCAACTTTAGATGTAAAATAATAACAATAATAATGTTCAACTTTAGATGTAAAATATTCACAACTATAATAAGGTTAAACTTTAGATGTAAAATGATACCAATAATAATACTGTTCAACCTTAGATGAATAATAATAAAAATAATGAGGTTCAGCCTTACATGTATAATAACAAGTTTCAATCTCAGATATATAATAGTAACGATTATAATAAGGTTCACTCTTAGATCTAAAATATTAAAAATAGTGATAAGGTTCAATCGTTGATGTATAATAATGGAATTAATAAGGTTCAGCCTCGGATGTATAATAATAATAAAATTAATAAGGTTGAAACATGAATGTATAATAATAATAAAAATAATAAGGTTCAAACTTGAATTTATAATAATAATAATAATAAAAATAATAAGGTTCAACCTTGAATTTATAATAATAAATGTAATAATGTCCAAACTTAGATTTTTAAATTTGTTTAAATTGATTTTGTATAAATATCACTTTGTGATATAAAGCTCTTATTATCAAGAAGCAAGAAAGCAAGTTTCCTAGAGATGCTTTTTACTGAACTGTAAAACATTTTGCTAAAAATTGTAAAAAAAATGAAATTTTAAATTTACTTAGTTTTTAAGTCTTTGTGATCTGGTGTTCTGCAACCTAGAATTCTGTTTATTAGAAATTCAAGACACGAGTTTTTCGTCCTTGGTGACTCGTGTACATTCTGGTTGTTCTTATGGTTGGACTTCTATCGGTTCCATACAAACAGTGAAACCAATTCGGTAACGGTTGATAATTGTTACACTTAATTTTGATGTTAAGAAAAACATTTTTCACTAAAAGAAATTATTTAATCATATATGTACTTTCAATAGGTTTATAAAGTATTCATGAGAGTGTGTCATTACAAGATTTATATGCAATATTTTGATGACCCAAACTACTTAATCTAATGAGCTAGAGGTAACAGGTAGAGTAAAGAGACCTGATGTCTTGGAGCCGATGAAAATAAATGAAGACGTCCACATTATATGATGAGTAAAAATACATATGGGCAAATATTCAGTTTTCTTTGTCCCAAAGTTTCAAATATGCCTGCAATACGCAATCCGCTTTTGTGTACAGTAATATAAATCACAGAGAAAATGTTTTACTTGTTGGTTCTTCTGCTGTATGAGATGAGAGCATTTTTGTACAAAAAATGTTAAAAAAACGGAGAAAACGAAACGAAATAAAACTTCCTCACCTGAGAGAAATTGGTACGTCATAATCATATGACCCCGACGTCATCGTAGTTTCCAGCGGCACCAAAACTCCGCGGAAATAGCAGAAATCGAGCGATCCACGGATTTCGAACTTGCTTCTAATACTTAGATGCTCAAAAGGTTTGTCAAATTTCAAAACAACTGATAATCCCAAAGGTGTTTGAAGCTATTCTTGTATAAGGTTGAAGAAAACAATGTTTAATCCAAACATGCTTTTTTTGTTCTTCGTAGACCATGGTTTCACGCTAGTTGCTTCAACATGCTTGACAATAAGGGGTTGATGCCATGTCGTTGTAAAGATAAGAATTTTGATATATACACTGACGGAAAAAAAAATCCCAACACCACGAAAAAATAGTTGTAGAGCAAATGAAATGGCGGCAATACATTTGTATAGGTAACATATTTAATCGATTAAGGTTTCAAGATCACAGCTTATTCTAAGCGCGAGAAGAGCCATTTTAAATGTGAAATGCTGGTACATTAATAACCGGTGAAACCGCCAGAATGTTGAATGCAAGCACGCAAACGTTCATGCATTGTGTCGTACAGGTGCTGGATTTCAGTTTTTCCATGCCTGTTGCACTTGGTCGGTCAATACAGAGACGATAATGCTGGTTGGAGGTGACGCTGGAGTTTTCGTCCAATGATGTTCCCATACGTGCTCGATTGGTGAAAGATCTGGTGATCTAGCAGGCCACGGCAACATGTCGACACTCTGTAGAGCATATTGGGTTACAACAGCGGTATGCGGGCGAGCGTTATCCTGTTGGAAAACACCCCCTGGAATGCTGTTCATGAATGGCAGCACAAGAGGTTGAATCACCAGACCGACGTACAACTGTGCCGTTAGGGTGCGTGGGATAACCACGAGAATGCTTCTGCTGTCATAGGAAATTGCTCCCCAGACCATAACTCCAGGTGTGGGTCCAGTGTGTCTCGGCCGCAGACAGGTTGGTTGCAGGCGCTCACCTGGCCACCTTCTAACCAACACACGGCCATCACTGGCACCCAGGAAGAACCGGCTTTCATCAGAAAACACAACAGATCTCCACTCCGTCCTCCAATGAGCTCTAGCTTGACACCACTGACGTCGCAAACGGCTGTGGTTTGGAGTAAGTGGAATGCACACAACAGGGCGTCTGGCTCGGAGCTGTCCTTCAAGCAAACGATTTGTAACAGTTCGTTGTGTCACTGTGGTGGCAACTGCAGCTCGAATTGCTGCCGCAGACGCAGTACGATGCGCCACGGCCATACGCCGTACACGGCTGTCTTCGCTCTCAGTAGTGCCACGTGGCCGGCCGGAACCCGGTCTTCTTGAGGCAGTACCTTCCCTTGACAACCGCTGCCAACAATCATGCACAGTGGATACATTCCTGCCAAGTCGTTCTGCAATATTGCGGAAAGAAAATCCACCTTCTCGTAACCCTATTACACGACCTCGTTCAAACTCCGTGAGCTGTTGATAATGGCTTCTTCGTCTTCTTAAAGGCATTATTGACTAAACTCAACACCCTACGTCGAATCTCAACGATAACTAACACTCACGAACGTTACAGCGCGTATTTACAGCAAACCTGCTTTGCATGTTCCGAGGGGCGCTACTAGCGCCACACGTATGCGCCGAGCGCAAAATTTGCACAGACGTCATCTTACAGATGTACTCTCACCGCCTACCAACTGTCGTTTATCTAACACAACCCCTTCTTGGTGTTGGGAATTTTTTCCGTCAGTGTATATGAAAAGATTCCAAAATATTAAGCTTGATGGTTGAAACTGGTTTGACGATAAGTTCAGCTTCTTCAAATAGAAATGTGTGATTATTTTCATGAAAGTAAATAAAGTAGCTGTAACCTTGTTATCGAAGTACCATAATAAAAGTTCTATTGCAAGGATTAACTTACCAGCCAACCGGATTTTTTTTAAACTTCTGATTTTTCTATTTTTGGTAATCTCAATGAACAATATTTGGAAGTAAGTAGGATCATTGCCACATATTTCATGGAAGTTGTATCATTGGCAAAATTTTAGTGGTTACATAACTTTTTAGCAAGCGGAAATTTTCATACTTTCCATTTCTTTTAAGGAAACCTTTCTGGAAGAATTGCTTTTGTAATCAAGGCTTCCTGACTATTTACGCTTGTTAAATTTTGGCACATACTTATGATTTCGTATTAATGAAGTAAATAACATAAATATTCAGTGGAATGATTTTGCGTGTATTTTTCATTAGGGAATGTAATGAGTATGTGTCAACAGCTTTGACATTGAGTTTCATTATTGCATTCAAGAAAATAATTTTACTTACATTAGGAAAATCATTCACTATACACAATGAGCTGCCACTTTAGTAACTTCCACCTGTTATTTTAATATGAATGAGAAACAAGTGTCGTAAGATTTAAGACACACATTTAGCGAGATTGGTGCATAAATTGCAAGTTCAACTTTACATTGCCTATTTGAGGAAACAAACTGTGACATCAGCCTGATGAAGCCATCCGTGATGGTGAAAGCTAACATTTATTGTCTATTTATGTAAATATATATTACACCAGTTAAACGGATTTGTATTTTCTAATTCTTCTTGGATTACTGGTGTATCCCACCCAACCTCATTTCTTTACATGACATCAGTTATTTATTTATAACAATATGGCAGCTCAAATATTTATGACAATTTGAAATAAAAAACCAGCATTGTTCACCTGATAGTAGCAAATCTAAAAAATCTATCCTCAAGCTTTTTTAACTCTAATTCCTGCAACGGCTGGGGTTCCTTTTAGGAAAAGTCAAGAACAGAATTTGTGATTCATGAAATTATATTAGTATATTTATGGCATTTTATTCTTACAATGCAATAAAAAAACCCTAAAATGAAACCTTCAATAGTTAAATAGTTGAAGGTTTCATGTCGATTTCGTCTGGGTCACCACACACACAGTATTGTATTACATACAGTTTTCGCATGTAACTGTTACTTCAGCAGCTACATAGCGTGTTGATTTAATTTCCAAAGATGTGTAGCTTTCATTATATCGATTTTGTAGATATATTCTAATAAAAATTCAAAGTAAGCATCATGAGGCTTAATTTATAAATCCCAGTTTACGCGTGACAGGATTCCGTGAAAGAGTCATGATATTACTGTTCCCCGAGATAAAAGTTAATGACTAACGATAATATGAACTAAGAAAATAATATTAATTTAGCTTCTTCACAGTGGCACTCAGGCCGAATAAATTGAATAAGTTTCGGCAGAACTCTCCTCGGATGATCTGAAGTTCTTTAACGCGAGTTACACTGCACTGGCACGCACGCAAACCCACTTTATGTTGCAGCTTTTCTTTTAATTCTTTTCTAAGCGACAACAAAGCTGCCAAAAAAAAGGAACATCGCTAAAGTTGGCTTCTGCGTAAGGTTTTTCTCTGGATTTACTTCGCAAACTTCTGTTCCGTGCAGTGTTCACTAGAGTTCATGGGCGTATATAAAATTTAATTTCTCTATGCTTTGGTCTGCTGACACGAAGTATAAAAATTCAGTAACCTGAACACGTGCAAACTTCATTTCAAAACAAATTTCGCATCCTGGAAAATGAAGACTGAATATCTGATAGTCACATCGAGTTTTAGAAAACTAAACGTATTTTTATCTAAAATTATACTTACGTTGCTGGTTTCACGAAATCCCTAATACGTTAATGATTTATGTAGTTTAGTTTGAGGTATGTTACCCAAAATTAAACTGAACTCAAATCAGCACAATTTATTGAACCTGCACCCAAAGTTCGGAGATAAAAAGAAGTAATGAATCATCGAAGGAGTCACACAAGGGACTACAACCGAGTTTCGCCCCCCGAGGAATATATATATATCATCATCATCATCATCATTGTCAACCATTATCAATCCACTGCTGGACGAAGGTCTCCCCAAGTTTCCTCCACAACGGTCTGTCTTGTGCCAGTCTCCTCCATGTCACTCCCGCATACTTTCGAATGTCATCCACCCATCTTCCATGTGGTCTTCTTCTGGGTCTTTTCCTGTCCCTTGGACAGGAATCCAATCTAAAATTTCGGCTGTCCATCGATGATCTGTCCTTCTGGCAGTATGTCCAGCCCATTGCCATTTCAGGGATTTAACTCTGATCATGATGTCTTCCACTCTTGTCATTTTTCGGATCCACATGTTCCTCTTCTTATCTCTCCTGGTTACACCAAGCATGCACCTCTCCATGCTGCTTTGAGTTGTCTGCAGCCTTTGTATGTCTCTTTTAGTTAAGGTCCACGTCTCTGCACCATACGTAAGCACTGGAAGGATGCATTGATCAAACACTTTTCTTTTAAGACATAATGGCTTATTGCTCTTGAAAATTATGCTGTTTCTTCCAAAACCTTTCCAGGCAAGTTTTGTACGCCGATTAATTTCTTCACCAATGTGACCCTCACTTGATATCTGCTGTCCAAGATAAACGTACGTGTCTGTTATCTCCAGCTTTTCTCCATCAATCGATAAATCCTCATTTCTTGTAAAAGCATTGTACATCACTTTTGTCTTCTGAAAGTTCATTTTTAATCCCACCTCTTTACTCTTGCCAGCAAGTTCCTGGATCATACTCTGTAGCTCTGATGGGGTAGTTGCAAAAATGACTATGTCATCAGCAAAACGAAAGTGGGTTAGATAATCTCCATTAATCTTTATCCCTTTGTTTTCCCAGTTCAGTGATTGAAAGACATTTTCCAATGTGGCATTAAAGAGCTTCGGAGATATGGTGTCACCTTGTCTCACTCCTTTTCCAATTTTTATGTGTGTCGTATTTTCAAACAGCCTAATCTTTGCACTTGCATTTTCATAGATGTTATTAATAATATTAATGTATGCATCTTCAATACCGCAGGTTTTCAGAGCCATTGCAACTGCTGATGGTTTCACCGAATCAAAGGCTTTTTCATAATCGATAAAAGCCATGCACAATGGAAGTTCATATTCCCTCGCTCTTTCAATTAGTTCTCTCAGTACATGGATATGATCTATTGTGCTGTAGCCACTCCTGAATCCAGCTTGTTCTCTCGGTTGAGCCATGTCCAGTGTCACCTTCAAGCGGTGTGAAAGAACTTTAGTGAAGATTTTATAAACCTCTGATAGGAGGCTGATAGGTCTGTAGTTCCTGAGATCCTCAATGTCACCTTTTTTATGTAGCAAGATCATTGTAGCGTTGTATATATATATATATATATATATATATATATATATATACTTAAGAGCAAAACTGAAGACTAAGGAAAAAATTTTAGAATTTAAAACGAAGGGTGCAAAATAACCTGAAAACGACATGAAGGCAGGTGTATGTGAATCCCCGAAAGTACGGATCAGATTGCTAAGAGAGATTTGTCGCTATGTCTTAAAAGAAAAGCGTTTAATCAATGCATCCCTTCAAGTTCTTGCTTACGGATAAAAAAAATGGGCATTAATTAAAAGAAAAGAAATATAGAGCATACAGGTAACTAAAAAGAGCATGGAGAAATGCATGCTTGGTATAACCAGGAAAGAAAGAGGAACACATGGATCAGGGAAATGATAAGAATTGATGTCATCATGATACACGCAAATCCCTTGAAATGGCAATGGGTTGGACATATTGCTGTAACTGACCAACGTAGATAAAAAGACCTTGAAGGACGACTGGATGAAATTCGAAATCTCGTTGAAATGACTTGGAAGAGACTGGCTGAAACCAGAAAGTTCGGAGGGAGGGGACCTTCATCCAGCACCGGAGAAATAATTGTTGATTGTACACGGTCAAGTCATATTAATGTGACCATCAGCTAATATCGAGAGTAACCAGCGCGTGCAACACGGACAGCAGCTAGACGGACTGAGAGTGACTCAATAAGCTGCTGGAAGGTGTTCTCAGGTTTGTGGAGCCATGCTGATTGCAATGCATTTGACAGCTGCTGGAGGGTGCGTGGTGGAGGATCAATAGACCAAAAAACACGATCAAGGTGGTCCCACAGATGCTCAATTGGGTTTAAGTCTGGGGAATTAGGGAGCCAAGGAAGTACTTTGAAGTCTTCATCGTGCTCTTCCAACCACACTTTAACATTTCTAACTGGGTTACATTTCACATTTTAGTGCTTGAAGGTTTCATCCGCCACAGGAAAGACAATCAGCATGTATGGGTGTACGTGGTCTGCAAGGACGGATTCATAACAAATTCGGTACATAGTGCCTTTCACAGGTATGAGTGGACCTAGGGAATGCAACAACATTCCCCAGACCATAACGCTGCCACCACCAGCTTGTGTTCTTCTATCAATGGTTGCAAAGTGTTTGCTCTCCGATGTTTCTCGCTTTATACGCCAACGTCCATCCGTTCGATGAAGCAGAAAATGTAACTCATCAGAGAAGGCAATCCTTTGCCAATCAGCGGAGGTCCAATTCCGATACTGCTGTGCAAATTTAAGTCTTTTCTGCTGATGCACTTTCGTTAGCATAAGTGCGGTGACCATTTCGTCTGGATCGGAGCCCCCATACGCAGCAGAGTTCGCTGAATTGTCGTTTCAGACACACTTCCGGTATCCCCCTGGTTCATTTGGCCAGTGAGTTTCTCCACTATAACGTGTTGATCGGCCTACACGCACCTTCGCAGCCGACGTTCACCTCTCACATCAATGGTACATGGTGCTATTCAGTTTTCGCGCCGCTTAATCGCGATGGTGCCATTTCTCCAGTTACGATACACTTTAACCACAGCAGCACACGAAGAGTTCCCAAACTGCGCTGCTTCAGAAATACTCCCATCCTTTGCCCGAAAGCCGATAATCATCCCTTTTTGCAAATCTGATAAATCGCTCCTTTTATCCATGACAGCAACGAGTGCTATGTTTATTTAGAATGCCTACAGCACATCTTACATACCCTCCGAGCCATCTCACGACACGTACTTTTTTCATTGGCTACGCGCTGTTGACGTCAAAAGTAGGAGGTTGTCATAATAATGTGACTCGACTGTGTATATACGGTATATGCGTGTGCCCAGTGACATCTTGCAGATTCGTATAAAGCATTAACGAACTAAGGCTATTAATAATATGATGTTTTCCTTTTTAAAAAAATTGAAAAATATTTTTCTAAACTGTTTACACTAACAGGTCTACACTGTAGACACCTACGAAGTATCATTTGTGATAATTCTTAAAAAAAAAGTAATGTCCCAAAGATGAATTTCAGGTGCTACAACTTGATCAACAGCAGATCCGCATCGAGCAAGGATTTTCTTCAGGTTTTTTTTTTTTTTAATCTTTTTTTGTTCCTTGGAGAGCTTAATAAATGACGGAAATGACATTTCTTTGAGAGAAAATGAGTACTGATTGACTACCCTTACTTCTTACAGTTTCCACTCTGCAAATGGAATCTAGAATGGAACACCGACACGTGAGGGGAGAACGTGTAAGATTAAAATATATATCACTACATCAAGCTAGTAAGAGTGTGAATCTTTCCTTCTACATACACAGTCACTAACTGTTCTACCTTTGTAATAAACCCACGCAAATTATTGTGCTTTTCCGAGAAATAACCACAATTCCGTGTGTTTAGAATAGGCGGCATGCTATATATGCATGCTTTATTTTGTTAGTCTTTATACGCATAAATGTTAGAATGTGTGACGTACTACTGAGGTGCATCACGTGTCAAGACGACATACCTGCAGCGATATATTCAGTCGGTTAAAACAACTGGTTCCGGAGCGAGGAGGTACATGTTCGATCTCAGTCACTGACAAATTTGTGTTTTCACAAGAGTAATTTTTTTCTTTTAGATGGTTACTTTTCTGTTCCAATCTTTCTTAAGAAGTAAGACACCGTAAGTGTCTTTCTTCCTGCATTGAACTGCACACTTCAGATATTTGTTGAATTACAAATAACAGATTACACGTAAAAGGATGTGAAATCGGAAAAACGTTGACATTAAAAGTAACGCAAATGAGAGGTTACGATTTTAGCTACCAATTCACGCTGTTTTATTGCATTCTTATTATTTTTAAATTATATGTTTTTTCATGTATAAAAATATTTGCAAATAAAACAGTTTACGAAGAACATACTAGTACTTTATTTTTGTTACCTCATATTCAGGCGCGTATGCATATTTTTAGGTGAGTGCGTATGAGTGAATGTAATACTTTACATTTGACATACATGTGGTGACATATAACACCAAAACATGTGGAATAGCATTGATTGTGACGTGATATCTATTTGGCCTTTGGAAGCATGAAAAATTGCAAGGGTATTTTGTTTTTATGCGGGTCGCTGATGTTTGACAAAAATTAACATCAGACAGATAAATTGTTCTTTTCTTAGATGTATAAGACCTCGTGGGTTGAAGTTTTAAAACGAATTTTCTGACGGGGATGTAATTTAAACGAATCTGCACAGATGTGCATTGAGCCGTGTAATTCAACGAATTTTCCCACCTCATTGCAGGAATAGTTTGGTCATAGCAGGAATTAATTGCTTTATTTCAAAATGCATTATGAGAGAACATGTTATTTGAAAACGCACTGTACTCCGATCGAACTTATTGCCAAGACCTCAGTCGTCTTGCGGACCATAAATCTCCGAATTCTATTTTAATTTGAATTCTTAGCTTCCAAAAGAGGATTCCCGTTAAAAGCAATGCATGTTGGAAGCATCTTCCTCAGCTCCTATTCCTTTTGTTGAGCTGTTACAACACCAAGAGCGTGAGGATGAATGCAAAGAGCACAAGAGCTGTTTCAGCTGGTTGTCCTCCAGAATGCGCTCTTGAGAATGAGCAGCCATATGTGTAATTAACATTGACCGAGGGACTATGAGTCTCGTGCGAAATCGCCTTATGGAAAATGATTAATTTGATACCGATTTATTTTAATCAGATCACGCTATTAATTATACTTACAAATGACGACTCAAAGGAAACTAATTAACAGCAGGCTGAAGTCAGCGCTATGCATTGGTATTCGAAGCAGCATTTTAATCAGACTTGGTGTATCCTGTGAGGAAACAGTTTCCGACACGGAGAACTAACAATTTACGTTCAGATTTTATTTGCATCTGAGTCAGGTTTTCCATAAGAGCGAGGGCGTTCGGTTTGTGTCCATTTTCTCGTATCTTGGCCTGCCAGCAGAAGGAGCAGAAGATTTGCAAACACACCGAAGATGAACTGAAATTACGGCGATAATTGTATTTCATAAGCATAACATTACTATCATTTGAAATCTAATCTACAAAACTAATTGTATGAGTGTGTGTATACTTCTACATTGCTTAATAATTTAAGAATTGATTTATAAACCCATTTTAATGTGAATGAAAAATGTTCCACATATTTTTGGCAGCATACACTTTTATAATTCCGTTGTTCAAAGAACTAAAGAAGAAAGGCAAAATGGTATAATGCATATCAATGATTTTTTTCATATCATGTAACAATTAAAAACCGGTCTCCCTAAAACACAAGAATTAAAGACCGGAAGTTTAACAGAAGATCACATTACTTCTTGTGAGATAGCAAAGAGCGAAATCAGGACAAAGGCTGAAGTTTTAACTGATGCACACACACAGCACTACAGATAGAGTTATAATACAATGGCAAGTATAAGAAAAACTTATTTATCAGCTCCGGTTGCACAGTGGTCTTGGTGCTGGCTTCTGACCTTCCGTCTGAGTGGTACCTGGTCTTAGTCCCGTTTGAAGCACAAGTGGTGTCCTTGTCTTACGGTACTTGTTGGCTCCCTTCTCCGGAACATTTATCCCCAAATTAGTAACGGGTGACAGCTTATATTCGTTAGAGTTGCTCATGGTGGTCATAAAACCCCGTAAAAAATTTATTTAAATATATATTAATACAGCTGTGATCCAACTCTAGACGTAATGATTTTTGTATGTGTCCCAAAACACTTTTTAGTAAACTTATCTTAGAAGTATACTGGTAACTCTCACTATTTCCCCCGAAACTTTACCAAGAGTTCATAACACAAGAAGGATGATTTTACCGTTACATCATGCTGCTCCGAAGTTCATTCGAAATATATTCCATAGGGTTGATGTTGATGCGGTGCTCAGATCCCTGCAAGGCTTCAATGCCATGAACGTTGGAGCATTGAAAAGTAAAGTTTCAAACTTTTTTTTACATTGTAAGACGTACCAATTGCTTTGAGTGATAGTTTAAGACGAAATACTAATTGCTCTATGGCTGGTTCCTTTGTTCCTAATCCATCCATCAGAAATAACCCATCAGCTTCTTAGTTTGAATCACACATTGAGGTCAAAAGATTACTTTATACTAACATATTGATTTAAAATCGGTCAAAAAAGATTAATGCCTCTTAGTGTGTAGTCCATATATCATGTGTTTCGCATCATTCCATTTAACTTGTGCCTTATTTTGAGTTGTTAAAATTTTGGTCAACCGCAAATACCTTCCTTGATAATTTATTATAAGTAGGTCTCTCTTCGTGTTCTGAAAACAATTATAGGCTTATTTATGACGGTCGGTATTTTCAAAACTAGGTTGTGTACATTCGGTTACAGAATAAAACTTTTTTTCATGACACGTTGGTTGTGCGTTTCGGTATATTTTGCATGAGGTTTCAAGTAATATGAACATTTATGGATATAAGGGGCCCGCCTTCTTCAATGTACCGTCACTGTGTTCGGAGATCTAACAGAAACAACGTCATAGACGAAATGCACCATCGTTGTCTCATGCGGAATTTGAATCGTCGCTCACCAAGAAGAGTTACCCAGAAAACCGCCATCTTGACTATTTGGCCTGAATCCCGCCATTTCTTTAGGTTGACCATTGGCGGTCTGTCCTTCTGGCAATTAGTCCAGCCGATTGCCATTTCAAGGATTTTACTTTCTGATATCCCAGCCCATTACCAAAGATATGTCTTCCACTCTTCTCAATTTTCTTATCCACGAGATTCTCGTCTTATCTTTCCTGGTTACACCATGCATCTGTCCAAGCTTCTTTTAGTAACATATCGTTGTTTGTTTTTTTTTTTTGGGGGGGGGAGGATGTCCATAACTCATCACGCTGGCCAAGCGAGTTGGTTAGCGTGAGATAGCATTTCCTCTAATCCCGGAGATATAGTTTTACCGCTATTTAGGGGTGGTCAGAGACCCTTTTAGTTGGAACAGCATAAACCGCGAGATGGCATAGTTGGCATTTATCAGGGAGAGGCTATCTTTACCTTCCGCATCACATGACCTTGCATTCCTGTTTATAAAAATAAAAGGTGACATATTAAGGAACAACATCCAGTTGTGTCTCAGAAGGGAGAGTATAAATAAAGCATATTTCCAATATGTTATCATGCCTTTACAGAGTTGAAACGACTCTGCTATCATTCTCACTTTGCTAAGGCCACTCAGCTATCATTTTACACTATTAAAATTATTACCATCATTTTATACTACCGAAATTACTTAGCCACCACCCTTAGTGTCGAGCGTACTTAGTCGTCATTCTTACACTGTTGAAACCGTTTAGCTATTCTTCTTTCTCAGATCTTACACTGTTGCCCTTCTTTGGGCCTAGTGAATAAGGATTCAACCATATGCGAGACTACTGTACTAATAACTAGACCCTAAATCCATTACGGTAAATTGTTACATCAGTTAATAAACAAAGACATCGCTCTTTCCACGTTTTAGCAACACACATCAACCGAATTACAATTTTTCGGTTGCTGTGTGTTGCTAAAACGTGGAAAGAGCGATGTCTTTGTTTATTCACTGACGCCACGTATTTGGAGGATTTTCACTTTAGATCTTGTCCTTTGGATTTAAATGCTATAATTGATATATAGCCAGCGCCGTTAACGCCCACCAGATGGAGACGTATCAGTAGCTGAGCCCATCTTACGGATTTATGATGTCAAAAGCTGACAAACAAAACACACATAGCGCCATGGATTGTTTGCCACCGTATTGTAAGGCTAACGCGCTAGGCTGGATATCGAGAGATCCGGGATTTATTTCCCCGGCGGTGACCGAATAACAATTTTTCCGGTTGCTGTGTGTTGCTAAAACGTGGAAAGAGCAATGTATTTGTTTATTCACTGACGCCCGTATTTGGATGATTTTTACTTTGTTACATCAATTATCAGAACAGGGCCGACATATGAATCACTAAAGTATAAAAACATAGTGGTCTTATTATTTATTTTCAAACGAAATCGCAATGGTCTTAATGCGAGTAGGATTCTCAATTCTGCCACCACAGAAGAAAGTTCCGACTTTGAAATAAGAAAATCGGCATTGATTCCCACAAGCTCCGTCTATATTTTATTCAAATGACTATGCAGATATGCATATATATTACTTACATTTCAAATCCGCGAACATTTTCCATTCGGGAAGCAGTAACCATTAGCATTGCGTTAATTTGCATTTGTGAAATTTCGCCGCATGTTTACATTGCGAAATTAGAAGCTCGGTGGCAGATTGCATTCATATTCTTCATCTCAGCTCTTCGACAACTGCGAGTTCGTTCAATGCAATACGGTAAACGACTAATGAAAATTTATTGCTCAATGGAACCATACATTTCCGTTCCTATAACTGTAATCTCATTTCCTTCATGCCGAACACCTGAGATCAAACATAATACTCTTTATATGGAATGCACTCGTACTTGTATTCTTCTGAGCGTGAAATCTAAATATCAATTTCAGAATTCTGAAATGTCAGGTTTTTCGCAGGTGAAATAATTCCGTAAGGATAACAAAATGTCATCTTTAGCATAAGAACCAATTTAAATGCAGTCGAACAAGTGATGAAAGAAATACCTTCAGATATTGTAAATAAGTATAATACCAATATTTAAATGTAAAGCATACGTATAAGTGAGAAAAACCACTAGCAAATTCAACCAAAATATTAATGACTCCTTTCATATTACTCACACGAATATCAATATTTTATATATTATGACATTAGTATCAAACGAAATACCGATTTCGTCGAATATCGTCTGATTACTAATAAATTTTTGATACACGTATAGAAATTGTGGAAGAAATATTCTTCCCAAGTACATATAAAAACTCTAGGATTATTAACACGGCAATCTGAATATCCTCAATTGTCTAATTTACTGTTCAGCATGTAATATTTCATCAGAAAATTTGAACATTACATCTTAGTGCAGTGTCAATAATGCTGTAGTTGTTCCATGTACTTACGAAGAATATTTCTTCCAGTAAATCATTATTTGAGGTGTTGGTAATTTGTTAGGCTACGAGGAAGCATCTGGTTAACTGGTAAAAATCTGAAGTTGTTCAGTTTCCTAAGCGGTAATTGCTTAGTTTCAAATACTTGGAAATTCATCAAACGGAAGTCATCGCTCCTTCCACGTTTGTAAGTGAGTCACGGAAACATTCTCATCGGCCTCCACCGGGAATTATGCGTCTGGAGGAATTTGAGGCCGTTGTGGTGCAGTGGTAGCATGTCCGGCGCGTAAATCGAAGACCTGGGTTCAATTCCTGGTAGCGGCCGATGAAACATTTTCATGACTCACTTATAAACGTGGAAAGAGCGATGGCTTCCGTTTGATGTTCCTAATCCACGTCAATTGTGTATTAATTATTCATTCGCCTCCTAGTTGCTTGTTCAGTTGCTGCTTAGCATCTCTGTGAATCCCCAGCATTGTGCGGGGCTCCAAGAAGCAACCTGCCAAATTGGCTTGGCAGTTAGTGTGTGTGAGTCTGGAGGAATTTGAGGCCGCTCTGGTTCAGTGGTAGCATGTCCGGCGCGTAACTGGATGACCCTGGGTTCGATTTCCGGTGGCAGCCGATGAGAATTTTTCCATGACTCACTTATAAACGTGGAAAGAGCGATGACAGTCGTTTGATGTCACTAATCCACGTCAATTGTATATTAATTATTAATTACTTGGAAATTCCTGGTCTCGTGTTGTGTACGTAATAGCATAGTCAAACGGAAATAGGGAAAAGACCGGTGTGTGTGGTATGTACCCGCATCTAGTTATATGCCTACAATGTCATTTTCTGAAGTTATCTCATTCGACTTTAACTTCATGCAGCATCCTTTTTCTCCTTTTGGGCTTACTGTAACGGCTTTTTCCAGCAGTAATGTTACATGACATAATTCCGACACTGACAAGTGTCTACTCCTTGTGTTAGAGGTAAAACTCTTGTTCAATCTTATATTCATAAAATACTGAGCAAATGGTTAAAAAGTGCATTCAAATAAAATGTTTTGTGCATATCAATCTATATATGAATTAATTCAAATCATATGAAAAGTTTCAAGGACCTTATTAGTGGGTATCTAGCCAAGAATCTCGTTAAAATATTTATTAAACAATTTTGCCCCAACAACAAGGGAGAGGTGACTGAAAATGAGTTCGCACCACTAGATTAGGCAAAAATGAAAACGACAGCAGCACTCAATACACAGTTCAGTTTATTATGGCACATGGAAATTTGTTCTGGAGATTAAGTCACGGGGAATCAATCACATGATACCTAATTATTAAATTGTATATAGTAATTAAGGATTCTCAAGTCCTGATGTTCTACTCTACGCAAGAACAACTGATTTGCCAGTCTTGACGAAATAATCATATGCATGGATGTACTCAATATCACTCAGAAACATTTTCCACAAAGGGAATTATCACTCAATCAAATCAACCTATAGTGGTCCTTTTTGTACGAAGCTTCGTTCCCGTAATCGTGAAATGAAATAAGAGCAAACGTAACAAACAATTTTAGATTTTTTATGCCAGCTCCATCTCAGTTCAATACCTTTAAAGTGACGCAATGTTTATCTCCTCACTCTCCGAAGCAAAAATGAGCCTGACATTTTCAGTTTTCCTGTGACGTCTCTCATATGTTCCCCTCTCACATGTTTGCAAACAAGTGGAAACCAAAAAATTCCACTCCAGTTCACCCACCAGCGTTATTCACGGGATTTACAGAATCAAGATTATATGTCTTCAAAATGCAGGGGTTTACGTTATTTTCTCTCTGACAACTGCTAGTAATCAACTCAATTATATCTTCGCCTTGTTCTTCTCGTCCTCATTAATCAAAACACACAAACCGCTGATATGACAGCCATAAATATTCGTAACCTAATTTTTATTACATTAAAAAGGCGGATTTACCGTCATCCATGTTGATGCTCTTTGGAACGTTTAAAGATTTTGTCACATAGGAGAGGCAGTCGAACCCACATGCTCCTATTTCAAATTCCGCTGTTGTAACGATTACAACAACTGGAAACACTGTGTGTGCGTGCGAGTTCAAAACACAGACAATTATACGGGGATTTAAATAAACGAATAAAGGGAGTGAATGGAAACAGACGAGTAGCTGAGAGGGATTTCGAGTGTGTTTTCGTTTTATTCAAATCCAGGCAATGCACTTGCAGAGTTTTCTGAGAAGTCCCTTTAGGATTAGCAGTTAATTCCGAATTTTCTCATAACAGAGATTTTTGTATAAATAACAGAAAATCTTTACCTCGAATACATTCATCCTTTTGGGATACGAAGTATCTCAAAGACTTATTTTTCTCCATGTGTGACACAAAAATAGTGCAACAGCAGTTTGATACAAGTTGCAAAGAGCAATGAATGTGTTCACATAATTACGCATTTAAAACATTTTGATGATAGAAAATTTACTTTAATGACTTCTTTTATCAAAAATAAAGAATACAGTAAAACCGTGCGTTCCTCTGTTAGAAACATCAATACGTGAGTAAACCAGACTTGCAAATCGATTGTAAAGGATTTCGATTAAATATTGGGTTGGTGCGAATTAAATGTCCGGCACGAACGAGTAGTGGAGACAGGTACCCACCACAGCGGAATGGAACCACCCACAAGTGTTGCGGGTCTTACGTCACAGAGTTACTATAAATAGCTAGCACGTGTGTGAAGAACAAGTTTTGGGGCCGCGGGTGACCTAGTGGTCAATATTTGTGACTGCCACGGAGAAGACCTCGGGTTCGATCCCAGACCGGGACGAACGCTCAAACCATTAAATATCCACCGTGCCATCGGATAGGCACGTTAAGGCGTCGGGCCCAGGGTACTCCCCCCGGTAATAGATAAGGGCGTCTTCCTTCCCCTTTCTACCTCGCTTCCGTGTCACTTTCCTATCGGGCAGTGTAGCCCAAATCTCCTAGCTTCCTATTTCTAAGAGTTATTTAAGACCTGATGTCAGACACTCCCTTCCTTAAAATCTTCTACATATGATCTGAATCTGAAGAACAAGTTTCAGGCGTAGTTTGTTTGGACGTATCGTGACTTGCAAAGAATCATGCAGACGCCGGATTTGAGAGTAATCTTCCTGTATTAATTTAAACTAGGCCATTCTGCAAGAATTGCCGCTCGAAACGTTAACAAAGCATTTCGGGACAACAGAGCCAACGAACGAACAGTTCGGCAATGGTTTATGAAGTTTCGAAGCGGTGATACGGACCTGCAAATCGAAGTACATGGTCAACAACCTGTTGCTGTTTCTGACTATGTTATATTACGTGTGGTTGAAGCAGACCCCCGAAAATCGGGTCGTGAGATAGCAGTAGAGGTAGGTGTCAACCGTACGACAGTTGTTCGGCGTCAGGCTGCGCTGGGTAAGGTCAAAAAGCTGGACATGTGGCTGCCGCATAAGTTGTCAACTGCCAACAAGACTTGACGTTCGGAACTCTGTACGTCGCTTCTTTCCAGTAATAAACAGGAACCTCTACTGCATCGAATAATTCCCTGCGACGAGGAGTGGGTCCTTTATGATCGGAAACGATCTGCACAATGGTTAAGCAAGGCACAGGCTGCTGGTCGGCATCCTATGCCAACCCTACACACCAAGAAGATGATTCTCCTTGTCTGGTGGTGCACAGCCGGAACAATTCATCGGAGGTCCTTCGCAAGAGGCCAAACCATCACTGCGAAAAGCTATTGTCTTGAATTACACCAGATGCACCGGAAATTGCTGCAGAAGCAACCGGCTTTGATCAGCAGACATGGTGTTCTTCTGTTCCAGGACAACGTCCCCCCTCATGTCGTACAACGAACGATGCTGACATTAAATGCCTTGGGCTATGAAGCACTGCGTCATCCTGCATATTTCCCGGACTTGTCTCCGACAGACTATCATATGTTTCGTCGCCTGGATCATTTCCTGTCCGGTAAACAGGTCACGGTAGACAACGAGGTTTTTAACGAAGTAAATTTCTCCGTCATTTTTGTCGACGTCGGGGCTCGAACCCGGGTCCCCTCATTCCGGAATAAGTCGCTCTACCAATTGAACTATGCGGAAGTTCGTCCTGACTGCCATCTGCCTTTATGTCGTGTGCGTCCTGCTGGCAGGTACGTCACAGGTTCAACGTGCATTTGATTATTTCTTCATGTCCCAGCCACAAGACTTTTTTCGTTTCGGGATCATGTCATTGCCGGACAGATGACAACTATGTGTCGATGCCGAGTGGGATTATTTAGCCTAGAAAAGTTGTCCTACTTTTCCATTCTCGCCGTCCACGTGTGCTTTGCCGGACATTTCATTCGCACCAACCCAATATTGATTATAAAGCATGGAAAAGAATGAATTCCAAATCGAGCAAAATTAATTGAATCACTTTCCTATATACGTTATAATATTGTTCCAATTGTTTTTAATATTTTGGTGGAGTGTTCAAAAGGAGTCATATGCTCAGTAGAGGTTGGGTAGAACCCCGAATTAAATACTCTCTATGGTTAAAAATTCTGTCTTTGACCCTCTTCTGCATCACTCAAACTTACCGAAAGGTTGCCCGTTCTCTGCTTATAAACTAAATACTCTGATGCCATTGGTCAATAAGTGTATTTTGTGACTTTGGGAAAAGAACTTAGCTAATCTACAACCTTGCAAGACCTTTTTTTTTTTTTCGAAAGCTTTGTTTTTCTTTGAAGTTTGTATGGTATTTATTCTAATGGTATTCTTCCATTTGTTATTATACTTAATAAATCTGATGACTTAGAATGTAAATAAATTTTTTATATAACTCTACTCTTAGCGGTTACAATGTTTCTAGTCGTTGTATTTTCAGTTATCATTAGGGATAGGTAAATTTCGGCATAAGAAAAATAGAAATTTCGCAAAAAAATATATTTTAAAATCAAATATTTCGCAATTATTCGCAAAACCTGAAGACACAAAAAATGTTTTTGAAAGTTGACTTAGTTTACTGTTTTTCAAAGTTCACTTAGATTGATTTTCAAAGTTTACTTAGTTTACTGTTTTTCAAAGTTTACTTGCTGGTAGGCAAAGTACCAAAATACTGAGTTAAAAGCTAACGACATTGCAATAGTCTCTATATTCTCTTCCTTTAGCCTTTGCATTCTGTCAGTAATAACGATGTTGCACACACTGAAATGTCTCTCAGCATCCACGCTATTAACAGAATTATGGAGGCTTTGCATAGTTTACGTAGAATCATTTTGTTGCTTTTAAAATATGTATGACATCAACAGGAGTTTCTTGGTTGACTACTGTAAGTAGCTGTATGTGAAAATGATTGCTGTCCAGTAATAAATTTGCGTTTAAAGATGTAGTGGGTGTGGTCGCGGCGACAGATGGGCAAAATAGTATGCCAATATGCTGTTAAGCTTCATTTGTTGCGTTGGATGTCATGTGGAGAGTCAATTTGCCTTTCTAGACGAACATTACAAAATTTGCACATCACGATATTTGTATCGCTTAGATACAATCCCTCGTGATCAAACTCTTTCACTCTACCAACTAATTCCTTCTTAGGGCAGCCCATATTGACATACTTCTATCAAACGGATCGCGAGCGTTGTAGTTTGTAGTCTACTAGCGAAATGCAAAAACAAACATGTGCTCATTCGTATTATTTCAAAGCCAGCCAGCCAGCCAGCCAGCCAGTGCGACTGAGCGGCGCTAGCTGACTCGCCGAGAGAGAAAGAGGCGTGGCCAGGGGCTCTCCGGGTAACGAAGGCTGAGTAGGACACGCATGGCGAAAGTGCTGCGAGAAATTATGTCCTATGCTTTAAAAAATGTTAATTATTGAGATGTCGCGGAAAAGTAGTTAAAATCAGATTTTCGAATTTATTCGCTTATATTGCCAAATTTCGCATCAAAGTATCATTTATGTTACATTAAAAAAACAATCATAGTTACAAAGTATCAATTATGTAACATTAAAATGCAATCGTAGTTACCAAGTATCATTTATGTTACATTAAAATGGCATCATAGTTATCAAGTATCATTTATGTTATTTTAAAATGGAATCTTAGTTATCAAGTAGCATTTATGTTACATTAAAATACATCATAATTACCAAGTATCATTTATGTTACATTAAAATGCAATCATAGTTACCAAGTATCATTTATGTTACATTAAAATGCAGTCATAGTTACCAAGTAAAATTTATGTTACATTAAAATGCAGTCATAGTTACCAAGTATCATTTATGTTACCTAGAAACACTCGGGCCCCATCTCCTAATGGGTTGTTTCTCTTCTGCGTTTAGGGGGAGTAACACCAACTCTAAGCCGATAATGTACTAAAGGTTAGTTCAAAGTGTTCTATTTTGGGGCCACTAGCTCCAAGGAGGGAGGAGAATCAGAGTTGCAGGAGAAGTACATACCCTATGCCCATCCGGTATTTTAAGCTAAATGACTGGCTAGAAGCTCACGCTTTTGTCTAGTCGGCTACTAGGTTAACTTCCAGATATTCAATTTACTCCAGTATTATACGTTGTTCAACAATAACTACACACACGTCCCAGATCTAGAACTTCGTCAAAAGCAATGTATTCCAACACGCGTGCTTTAGAAAAATATTGCAGTCTTATTCGTTTCCTGAACATGTAATTTATTTCTTATATTTGATAGTAATTCCCAAAGCAGCACTTTCTAGTTCTTCTTTGAAAAAAATTGAATTTCTTCACAAACTAATGGTACGAGCTGGGTTCTCACTTTCAAATGCCAGTAAGAGCGAACACTAAATCCTCTTAAGGCAAAGAAGAATATTGAACTATTGCTTTTAATGTATCCCAGAACGACACGGATGTAGGCAAAAATACCCCCGGAGAAAATGCCCCTTGAAACAGAAAAGCGGTAAAAATACCCCCGAGGAAATGCCCCCAGCAGATCAAACACTCACATCTCCCAATATCATGCATTTTTGCAGTTACCTTTGACGCTTTCTCCGTTTGTTAATAACAGTCTACACGCATTAACTGCATGCGGTGAAATAGAAGAAAGGAAGTCATTCTTGCAGCAATACTAAAACGATTTACTTGTGCCATCAACTAAAATCCATTGGACAGGGGAACCTCGGATCTTCGTCAATTTATTTCTTCAAATTAAAGTACAATTCTCGCTTGGCTTACATGGAACATTTTCTCGAAATTCGTTTGGAGTTCCCAATTCAGTTCTCAATATAGGCCCAGAAACGGCAATCTTTATACTCCCCCTTTGAACTTTTGTGGCCAGTTGCCCTAAACTCGTATAAACCGGCATGAAAATTCAGACAAGCAAAAGAGTTCCTTCCCCTCGTTGGCCACCTTGGAAAACTGCCACACATAATTCGGAAATTTAGAAAACTGCCCCACTGGAAAAATTGTCACACATTCAAAGCGTTCTTCGGGGGAACAGCAAATTTGCCCGGCCCCTTAATGAAAAACATGTGGCAATTTTTCAAGTTGTTTAAAGATGTGTGGCAGGGTTGCCGGTAAATTGCCGCACTGGGACACTACCAGACATCAGTGTTCCTGTGTGGCAGTTTACAGTGAACCGTTTGTTCTGGGGGTAGGAGAAGTAGAAGAAGTACATAAGCAATGTAAGGGGTTTTTTTTCGGGGGTATTTGTAAGGGGTTCTTAGAGGTACAAATACCCCTGAAAAAAACCCATTGTAAGGGTTTTTTACCGGGGGTATTTGTACATCTTCTCAGTTTTCAGGGGTATTTTTTCCGTGGTTATTTTTTTCTGGGGGCATTTTTAACGTTTACCGAACGACATAGTGGAAGTCATTCCAATAAATTTTGTTGCATTATCTCATGTAATTTTAATCTATACTGAATTTATATCGAGATTACACGAATAAGATTCGTCTAATTCAGTAATTTCTTTACCACTCTGCACTTTCTGCTTAAAATTATTCGTTACGCAATTTTTTTGTAAATAACCGTCCTTAAGAGTAATTTATTATTATAATTCTGTCAATTTGCTTACATTTACAATCAAGAACATTAATAAAACACGCAATCAAAAAACCTGCACATAGTTTGGGTTATTTAGATCTGGTCCATCTTTAGGAATACTTCCCTTTCCCCATATTGATCTTTTCATTATTTCCTGAAGCGATGCCGAAAATAACTTGAGAGAAATAATGACTCACTGTTTCCTATCAGGGGAAACTGGTTTGTCGGTTGACTGGAACGTTGCGCCCCCAAGGCTGGAGCGACCTGTTTTTCCGACCCCATCTTGTAGTTGACAATTTGTATGAGTCATACCTAACCTTAAGGCCATTGAATTAAAACAAAAACAAAAACTCAAAATCGAAATAAGGCTCTGCTTGCCTCCTTTCTTGATGGGAAGTCTTTCAGTAATCATCTTCGATCTAACGAAACATAAGATTCAGATGAATGTGCTTTCTGATGCAAGCAAAATTTCTCCCTAGTTTCTTCTTTAATTTCATTTAAACTTCAGTGACACAACAGAGTCGAAGATACTACCTATCTTTCTATATATCGATTTTGCAGTAATTTCGGTCATGTTACATTTAGTGGCAATAGTTAATTTACATCTGATATAAATGGACGTGATGCTTCATTCGTAACTTGTACTTCCTTCATCAGTAAGAATCATGTTTACCGCAACTGAGGATACCTCTGACATCACAACATGGGACACGGAAGAAAAACCATCTACAAAAAGCTTCACAAGACTTCCATGTAGTTTCAGAGTTTCTATAAATTCACAGGAAATAACCAAACGAAGAAATAAGTATACTCTTGAACTCAAACTGGGTGAGAAAGCCAGCCAAAGAGGAGACGTTTAAATGTTGAATGGCTAATTCCAGTAAAAAAGGTATGCACAGAAGCGGAAGAACAGAATAAGATAAACAAGCAGAAAAACAATCTACAGAAAGCTTTACAAGCAGAAACATTACAAAATTTGCACATCACGATATTTGTATCGCTTAGATACAATCCCTCGTGATCAAACTCTTTCACTCTATCAATATCTACAAAGCAGGCAAATGCACGGCAATTTCAGTATCTAAAAAGCAGGCAAATGCACGTCTTTAGAATCTACATGTTAATTCTATAAGGTTGTTTACTGTGAGTCCTATTGTGAAATAACGGCTAAACGTAAATATATGGTTGAGGTATCAAAAGAAAGGTCTTACCATGTAGATGTACCAGTCGAAGAGAAACATGAGATTGGGGCAACTGTTCGGGAGTTGTGGGGCGGCAAAGTTCCCATGTAAAGTCTATGGGATAAGCGTGCGGTTGACATTCGATCGCTTGTGGTTGATTCACGCGCTGTTAAAGGCGGAAGCACGGAGGGACTGAGAAAGTTCAATGTGCGAAGTCTCTTCTCAAAGCGAACCGTTGCGCAAAGCAACGCTAGCAGGCATTTGTATCAATGTTTCTCTCATTGGAACAGCGAGCACTCTCGAAGACCTGATTGCGTTATGCCGTTGGACTGTGTGATGTATATATACAATTTAGCAGTCATTCGATCCAGTTTATTCACTTAGGTAAGACGTTTCCCATTATGTAAAGATGTAACGAAACATTCCGTTGACCATGAAGTGGTTGAATGAATTTGTCAAACAAATAAAGTTTACATTTGTTGTTTCATATGAGTTTATTCTTTTCAAAAAACAAACAAACTAACAGTCTATCCCGACGGGTTTCATCTAGTATATTTAATTTGAACTAAACAATAAAATACATAAAAGTTTTATTATGACGGCAAAGTTTTTTCAGTATCTACAAAGGAACACCTGACTTATTACAACTCTACTAAATGAAGTTGCAGCAGAGGAAAGATATTTGCTGCAGTTATTTCCGAGTAAGTAATCCTCCTTCACTGTTGCATTAGTGCGAGCTCAGTTATTGACAACGCCAGTATATTCAGCTAAACTGAGGTATAAACGCAGAATACGGCTTTCCTAGTAAATAGAAGATTTCGTAGTTCATTTAAACTTCGAAATATTCTTTACTCGTATTCTTTTTTTTTTTTTTTTTTGATTGGAGGTTTAACGACCACCGTGAGCAACTCAATGGGCTATAAGCAGTCGCCCGTCCCTAATTTAGGGTCACTGGTTCCTGGGAAGGGAGAGAGCCAGTGCCGTAAGACAAACACAACATCCATGCCTCACCGGGATTCGAACCCGGACCCCTTTCGGACGAATGATCACAGGCCAACGCCTTAGACCACTGCGCCACCGGGGCGGCATTTACTCGTATTCGAACAGCATGTTACGACCATTGTATAATGAATATAGCTTCTACTAATATAATGAATTCAGCTTCTTCTAATGGTTTTTGTTTTGTTAATTATATCATGAATAAACTTTCCTGCTAGTAGTGTAGTAATAATAATGAACAAGCTTTTAACTGCTAGTAATGTTGTAGTAGTAATTAAGATGAATAAAGTCTTATGCTGGTTGTTAATAATAATCAACTAATGAAATTAACCTAACAGCCAGACAGAGATCTGACAAAACTATGAACTGAGAAAGACGTACTTACTAAGACAATCTTTTATTTGGTAAACTTCTGGCTCTCACATAAACGAAGATCTCTTTACACACGAAACAAAGCTCTCACGCACATAAACAACCTCTCTCTATATACAACAACAGCTCTCTGACATATAAACAACAGCTCTCTCTATACAACAACAGCTCTCCGACACATAAACAACACCTCACTTCGTACAACAACAGCTCTCTCTACATATCGTTGAACGCGCCTATTTATACTGGCTACCACCACGTCATGACTTACACTCATTGCCAGATCTCATTCAGCGGGAGAAATAACATCTCGTTCAGTAAGAAGATAATTTACATAGTAAAATAAAATAACCAGAGATAGTAAAAATCAAAAGGAAAGTGAATCTAGAGTATACGTTACAACTGATTTTCGAGACGGCGTGGTTAAATATAGGTAGAATTTATTTAGTTTTTTTACGATTTCCAACCGTAGGTTGATTTTTTTTTTTTTTTTTTTGATTGGAGGTTTAACGACCACCGTGAGCAACTCAATGGGCTACAGTTTTCAATTCAGAACCACCAAATCAGGTATCCTATCTCATAGTACTCTAACTTAGACCGTTGTCGGTTTTTGGAACGGGTCAAGGCCCGGGGAGTCGTAGCCCCCCCCTTCCCCCCATACATACAAAATTTTCGTAAAATCTAGTTTTCATTTCAGAACCATCAAATTTGGTATCATGAAACTCTAACTTAGACGCTAGACGGTTTTTGGAAGGGGTTGGAGCCCGCGGGGTCGGACCTCCCCCTCTCATAAAAAATTTTGTAAAATCTACAGTTTTCATCTTAGAACCACCAAATTTGGTATACTATCTTATGGTACTCTAACTTAGACGCTAGACGGTTTTTGGAAGGGGTTGGAGCCCGGGGGGTCAGACCCCCCGAATAAAAACTTTTTCCTAAAATCTACAGTTTTCAATTTAGAACCACCAAATTTGGTATACTATTTTATGGTACTCTAACTTAGACGCTAGACGGTTTTTGGAAGGGGTTGGAGCCCGGGGGTCAGACCCCCCGAATAAAAATTTTTTCCTAAAATCTACAGTTTTCAATTTAGAACCACCAAATTTGGTATACTATCTCATGGTACTCTAACTTAGACGCTAGACGGTTTTTGGAAGGGGTTGGAGCCCGGGGGTCAGACCCCCCCGAAAAAAAAACTTTTTCGTAAAATCTACAGTTTTCAATTTAGAACCACCAAATTTGGTATACTATCTCATGGTACTCTAACTTAGACGCTAGACGGTTTCTGAAAGGGGTTGGAGCCCGCGGGGTCGCCCCCCCTCATAAAAATTTCGTAAAATCTACAGTTTCCATCTTAGAACCACCAAATTTGGTATACTATCTTATGGTACTCTAACTTAGACTGCAGACCGTTTTTGGAACGGGTCAAGGCCCTGGGGGTCAGAGCCCCCCACATACAAAATTTTCTTAAAAACTACAGTTTTCAATTCAGAACCACCTAATCTGGTATACTATCTCATGGTACTCTAACTTAGACGCTAGACGGTTTTTGGAAGGGGTTGGAGCCGGGGGGGTCAGACTCCCCGAATAAAAACTTTTTCGTAAAATCTACAGTTTTCAATTTAGAACCACCAAATTTGGTATACTATCTCATGGTACCCTAACTTAGACGCTAGACGGTTTTTGAAAGGGGTTGGAGCCCGCGGGGTCGCCCCTCCCCTCATAAAATTTCGTAAAATCTACAGTTTTCATCTTAGAACCACCAAATTTGGTAAACTATCTTATGGTACTCTAACTTAGACGGCAGACCGTTTTTGGAACGGGTCAAGGCCCTGGGGTCACAGCCCCCACATACAAAAATTTTCGTAAAATCTAGTTTTCATTTCAGAACCATCAAATTTGGTATCATGAAACTCTAAATTAGACGCTAGACAGTTTTTGGAAGGGGTTGGAGCCCGGGAGTAAGAGCCCCCCTCCCATAAAATGCCGCGTAAAATCTACAGTTTTCAATTTAGAACCACCAAATTTGGCATACTCTCTCATGGTACTCTAACTTAGACGGTAGACGGTTTTTGGAACGGGTCGGGCACGGGGTCAGAGACCCCCCGCACCTAAATTTTTTTCGTAAAAACTAAAGTTTTCAATTTAGAGCTACCAAATTGGGTATACTATATAATGGTGTTCTAAATTAAACGGTAGACGGTTTTCAGAACGGGTCGGGGCAAGGGTGGTTACCCCCCCCCCTACACACAAACTTTCGTAAAATCTATAGTTTTCAATTTAGAACCACCAAATTTTGTATACTATCTCATGGTACTCTAACTTAGACGGTAGAAGGTTTTTGGAACGGATCAAGGCCCGGGCGTAAGACCCTCCCACATACAAAATTTTCTTAAAATTTTTATTTTTCAATTCAGAACCACCAAATTTTGTGTCATGAAACTCTAACTTAGCGGGAGACGGTTTTTGGAACGGGTCGGGGCTCGGGGGTCGGAGCAAACCCTACTCCCCCTTCCCCGTACAAAATTTTAAATTTCCGTAAAACCTACAGTTTTCAATTTAGAACCACCAAATTTGGAATACTATCTCATTGTATTCTAACTTAGACTGTAGACGGTTTTTGGAAAGGGTCGGACCCTGGGTTCAGAGCCCCCCCCCCCTCATACGAAATTTCGTAAAGTCTAGTTTTCAATTTAGAACCACCAAACTCGGTATACTATATAATGGCACTCTAACTTAGACGGTAGACGGTTTTGGGAACGGGTCGGGGCCCGGGGGTTAGAATGCCCTCCCCGACAAAATTTTCGTAAAATCTACAGTTTTCAAGTTAGAACCACCAAATTTGGTATACTATCTCATGGTGTTCACAAAGTATTTATTCAAGGAATGTACATGAGACGAGCAAGAGAAAAACGTCTCAAAAAAAAAAAACAACAGTGACACATGAATGCACTATTTACAGATGACAGTAGATACCTATTTACAATATATACATGACACGTAGATGTAAACAAATCTTGAGGAGATCGTACACACTAGGTTGAGCAGATATGGCAAGGGTTCAGGTAGAGCAGCACAGAGTAAAATGTTATAATATAGTCTTATGAGCACTAACTGTACTGTGCAGCGAAGGTGGAGTTCCAACAACCCCAAGGCCTCTGGGGACCATGGAGAGAAGAAGCTGGGTTCACTTGAAGATTCAACGGCACCGTTACGAAAACAAGATAAGTACATGTACATGAGACGAGCAAAAGTAGAATGACCGATAATTGTGACATAGAAATGGCATATGTACAGATGACTGTAGAAAACAAAGAGACATTATAGTAGCATGACATTCAGATGGAAATAGATGTTCAGGAATCTCGTGGAGATAAGACATACCTTGATGAGCAGGTGTGACGAAGGTTCGGATAAAGAGTCACTGAGATAACTGTTAAATAGTCATACAAGCACCAACTGTAAGATGCAATGAAGTCGGTGTCCCAGCGAACCATGGGGCCGCTGGGGACCATGTAGAGAAGAAGCTTGGTTCACTTTGTCGAGCAACGGCGGTGTGGTACTCAAGGCGTAATCGAGAAAGGAGACATTCCCGAAAAAAACTGAGCAACGCGGCACTTGCGTGAAGTACCGTAGGAGGCGCCTCCCGAGTACGACACTGTTGATGATAGACGTATATAACATGTTTCACTAGCACAAAAATGTAGGTGCAGACTACAGGGAGTCTGATTGGAGGCACAAGGTTGAGCAACAGCGTTCGGTAAGCACTGAAGGAAAGATCAGTTGTACAGGATCTTTGCGCAATCGAAAAGGCAAGATTCAGCATTGGTAGCAGTATAGTGCAATATTGATAGACATGACTAACATCTGCCTCCCCGGCGCAGAAAGGGCAGAGTGGGGAGGAAAGAAGGGTCATCCGGTGCAAGATTGAGGGTACAGGAAGACGGTTATGTAAGAAGAACCAGTGGGTGTTGATCTCTGGGGGTGTAGATAGAGGAGAGAGGGTGGCAGACCACACGGCAGAGAGAGCGGAAGACGGGATATCAGGGATAGGCGTAGGCGTAGAAGAGCGGGAGAGAGAGAGAAATCTGTAAAGAGCGGATGTGGAGAAGGAGAAAATCGGAAGATCTATGCCGTGAGCCGACAAGAAAAAGGGGATTGGGAGAGACGCGGATAGAACGGGAACGAGACCGGCGGGGGAAGCAAGATCGGGAAAGAGAGAAATAAGGGATGAGAGTAAGGAGGTGTGAACCTGAAGAGCATGGGGTAGAGCACGAATAGCAGGAGGAAAGTCGGAGAAAGAGCGCCAGAGAAAATCAGGGGTGACAAGGTCTCGGACTGTGACTACTCCGGCGCGGAGCCAGGTGGGGAAAGCAAAACAGGGGAGGTGTGGAGGATGAATGACGGAGGAGAAAAATAGAGGTTCTGAGAGTAGTTCGGAGGTTGTAGCTGGTGGAGAGCGAGACAGAGGGAAAGAGCGAAGCAAGGTGATAGCCTCCCGATAGACAGGAGGTAAGTTGGAAAGGAGGGGGCAGTGATCCATTAATAGATAGGAAAGAAAAGTAAGGTGGGGATTACGCGGAGAGACAGTGACGTCCCGGGTTGTCTCCGCAGGCAGAACAGGTGAAGCAAGAAGGCGAAGAAATGCGGACACTCGGAATGCCTGATAGTATAACCGCACGTCAAGCAGTCCAATACCGCCATTCTGAGGAGACAAGCTGAGAAGTGAAGCGTTAACCCAATGATGACCAGCCCACACGATATTGGTTTGGCACTGGGTGATTGCAAGAAGACGATAGACAGGTTGTTTGGACGCAAGCCAAGAGAACGTGCACATGGATAACAAATATGTTCGAGTGATCTGGGCACGCTGGTACAGAGAAGTGCAGAACTGTGCTTGTCTCCAGTTGGCAGCCGTACGCAGCAGGCGGGGGTGCAGTGCATTCCACGTTATCGTCGAGGCTGTAGGAGGTTTGCCCAGGTGCACTCCTAGAAAACGCTGTGAGGATGTGGACCATTCGGCTCCCCATGGAGAGTCGGTTCGACTAGCCCACGACCCACACCACAAGCCAGTGCTTTTTGACTCGTTTAGCGTGGCACTAGAACAAGAGGCATACCGAGCGTAGAGGTGGCGAAGTTTGCAGAATTGTGCATCTTGTCGAACACAAAAAGTCACGTCATCAGCATAGGCAACATAGGTGACAATATGATGGCGAGTGCTGGCGACCACTGGAGGCAGAGAAGCATAGAAGGATCTGTGAACGGAGCGGAGAAAAGGTTCGATCGCAAGAGCAAAGAGCTGTCCGGACAAGGGGCAGCCTTGCCGGACGCCGCGACGGAAAGGAATTGGCGCTGTGAGAAGGGTGGGCAACCTGACGTGGAAAGTGGCGTCCTGATAGAGGGAGAGGAGAACAGAAACAAAAGGAGGTGGAAACCCGAAACTATAAAGTGTAGACGAGAGGTAAGCGTGAGAAATATTATCAAAGGCGGATTGTTGATCGAGAGACAGCAGAGCAAGAGGTTCAGAGCGAGATCGAGCGAGATGGATTAGGTCACTGAGAAGTTGAATGTTATGCGAGATGGAGCGCCCTGGGACAGTGTAGGTCTGGTTAGAGGACAGGATGTGGGGGAGGATTGGATTAATACGGCGCGAGAGTAGTTTAGAATAAAGCTTGTAATCAAGATTCAGAAGTGAGATGGGACGCCAGTTCCCCAAGTCTAGGAGATCACCCTTCTTTGGGAAGAGGACTATATGGGCAATTGTGAAACTCCTCGGAAGGGTGGATAGGTGGAAAGCAGCGGAGAAAGCACTAAGCAGAAAAGGAAGGAGGGCTGGGAGGAAAGCTTTGTAGAAACAGAAAGGGAGTCCATCTGGGCCAGGTGCAGCCTTGGAGTTTAGAGAAGAAAACGTCTCGGAAATCTCTGTTAGCGTGGGAGGCCGGAGGAGAGAATCAGAAAAATAAGAGGGGACTTGAGGTAAAGCAGAGTGTAGACCAGATAAGGCAGTGCTGGAAGGAGGAGGAGTCTCACAAAACTTCGTTGTAAAATAGCTGCGGGCAACAGAGCAAAGAGTAACCGGGTCAGAGGATACCTCGCCAGTAGAGAGGCGGAGATGGCGAATTGAAGCAGAGGCATGACGCTTAGATTCAAGATTGGAAAGAAACTCATAAGTGCAGGCATCGGGCGCGAGATGCTGTAATCTCAGCCGCCGAATGACCTGTTGCGCGAGTGGGACTAGGAGAGAATTCAGTTCAGCCTTATACACAGCAAAAAGAGGGTCAGCCATATTTATAAGGGAAAGCATCGTACGGATGTGATCCAAACGCATCCTCTGTAGCGTCGTGATCGTAAAAGCCTGATTTCGTACATGAAGCAAGAGGCGATGTTTTACCTCCAGCCAGAAAGTCAGGGCACACGGCGCAGACTGCAGTTGCGTGCGCCATTCGGAGAGGAAATGGCGGACTGAAGAGCAAAAATCGGCGTCATCCAAAAGAGCGGCATCAAATGTCCACGGCCGGGTTGTCCTGTGCTGTGCATGAGTGTGGAACACTGTGAGAGTGATGGCGCAATGGTCGGACGACGCAGTGGGCTGACAACAGGATGCAGAGATCGCTGGAAGAAGTATGGGCGTGGTATAAAATCTGTCAAGTCTGGCCGTGGCCGGGTTTATTGCACCAGATGCACGCCAGGTATGGGAGGGTGTAGTCGGATATAAGTGTCGATGGACATCTATCAGTGAGAAATCAAAAACGAGGGACTGTAGCTGCTGTACAAGGTCTGCACGATGTTCGCGTGAAGGAGGGGAACGATCAAGTTGTGGGTGTAGAGTACAATTAAAGTCGCCACCAACGAGAACTCGGTCGGTGGCAGGTATACCAGAGAGAGCACCGCGAAAGCACAGAAAAAGCTCCGACACATAAGTGGAGGTGTTTGGCACGTAGATGTTAAAGATATGAAACCTCTCCGTTTGAATAGTGAACGTGACTTGTTGTAAGAGATCACGACAGAGATTTTTTACAGAGAAGAGAGTCATCGTAGAGCGAAAAGTCGAGCGTACCCCGACGGCAATACCACCATATGATGAACAGCTGAATGCGTGGTGGAAAGCAAAATTCCATGATCGCCAGCGGGTAAACAAAGTGGTAGGATGACAGTTCGTCTCTTGTAAAAGTAGCACGTCCGCACTCAGTGGGGAAAGGTCCTCATAGGCTAAGGCGTTCGCAAGTGGTGTCGCAAAACCGCGACAATTAAGTGACGTGACCTTGAACTTTTAGGTCCGTTGGCGGATGTAAGATGTGTTGACTTGCAGTAGCGAGAACATGTAGGCGCTGGATAAAACCCAGACCCCACGGAATGTCATCGACGTTCCGCCGAAGAGTGTGCAAAAGAGAATCAAGTTGACTGAGAACCCGAGGTAGGGCAGCTTCATACTTTAGTAAAAAAGCACGGGCAGTGGCCGTGCTGGTGGGACTCACTAAATATTCAAGAAGATCTACGTAAGGCAGCGGCTCAGCGGGGAAAGCATTCTCTTGAAGGAGATTAGTGAAGTCCTCTAACGAGGGAGAAACATCCTCCGTCTCTGGTTCAGTCCAGGCTTGTACTTGAGAAGACGAAATGCCACGTCGAGAGAAGATTGCGCGAGTAACCGGGCGATTAGACCGCCTAGTGAACAAGTGCTGGGATGAGGACGTTTTAGACTTCTTCAACTTCTTCCGTGAGGAGACACTGCGTTTGCCAAAAATCGTGGAGGAACCAGCTGGTATAGAAGTTTCTGTGCTGGAAAGGGTTTCGGCTGCTGGATCTGCAGCGCCAACGGTAAACACCGACGACATATCAGCAGGTAAATCTGTAGGAGCAGAAAGTATACGCTGCGGGGGTGCCGTAGGAAGCGTGGGAAAATTCCGATCTGTAACTGAAAGTGAGTCTGCCAAAGACGTTTGTCGACCAACGTCTGCAGGCCGACGTCGGGAAGATTTGGGTCCTGCAACCTTCCACTCGTGTGGAGACGTTGACACAGCAGTAACAGGAGGGACAGAAGGTGCCACAGCACTTGGCACGGTTACGGAAACAGCACGAGTGCAATTGGCTCGCACATGACTCTCACTTTGACAAAGGGTGCAATGCTGAGAAGTGATGATCTCGATACGACGTCGCTGTTGCCCACAGCGCACGTGAAGGACAGTTGGACAGGCCTGAAGATGAGTATCAGACGGAAAGAGCACACGAGCGGTGCGACGGAAGCCACGAATGGCTTTGTCTTCTGGGTCTCTGGGTGCCGCCGAGAGGGTTGTTATGGGACCGACTACTCGGCCGAACTTACTGAGTAACGTGCAAAGAATTGTATCAGATACCTCTGGCGGGACAGGGTAGAAAGTCACCTGCACGGGGCGGTGCGCGACTGGTTGTGGTAGTAGATGTACATCATTAATGGTCAGTCCTGCTGTCAAGACAAGGTCAGCATGTTCCTTTTTCTTGAAGTAAACCAGCACTGATCGTGGTTTTCGGGCAACATAATCTATTGCATCCGCCGGTAAAATGGATTTAAGAGCTCGGCTATAGAGCTGAAGCTTTGTATCCGGCAGCGCATCAAAACATACGCCGAGGTCCATCGTTGATTGCAGTTGACGGCCGGCCGGTGAGTCTTCGGGAATATCTATCGTTGCTGTGGATCCCACGACATGAAGATACGAATCGGGAAGGAGAGTATCAGACGATAGGAGTGACGTAGAGCCACTAGACATGGCAGTCGCATATGATGGAGGAACAGTACTTTTACTAGATGTAGAGGGCGAAACTCCAGCTGTTATAGGGGAATCTGGCAGTTGAGATGAAGTGGTGGCCGTAGAAGCGACGTCACCCGACACCTCCATAGCATCCGCGACAGGGACAGAGAGTAGACCTGTAACGGCAGTACCCTCAGTGGGAAGGCAGGCCGTAGGCGCAGGCAAGGCAGAGGAACTCATGACGTCAGTAAGGCAGTTAGAGATCTCTGCGACCAACGAAGCTGTGTCAGCAGCTGGGTTGGAAGAAGAGGAGGAAGATGGCTTCTCTTCCAAGATAAGGGCGTGAGCTTCACCCTTATCTAATGCCGCCATGTCAACGGCGAGGCTTACCGAAGAACAAGACCAACTCGTTCGAAAAATATAACTAACGATAAAGAATAAAGTAATTCACTCACCACCTCGTGAGACAAACGAAACGAAAGCACTTATCTTCAACTGGAAGATGCACGCGAAAAGAAAAAGTACACCACTCGATTAACTACTCGAAAGCACGTAAAAGACAGAGCTCAAAAAACACACATCACATCACAATCTCATGGTACTCTAACTTAGACGCTAGACGGTTTTTGGAATAAGTCAAGGCGCGAAGGGGTAAGAGCCCCCACATACAAAATTTTCGTAAAATCTATAGTTTTCACATTAGAACCACCAAATTTGGTATCATGAAACTGTAACTTAGACGGGAGACGGTTTTTGGAACGGATCGGGGCCCGGGCGGTAAGAGCACCCCCTCCCCCCAAAGAATTTTCGTAAAATATACCGTTTTCAACTTAGTACCACCAAATTTGGTATACTATCTTATGGTACTCTGACTTAGACGGTAGAGGGTTTTTGGAACGGGTCGGGCACGGGGTAAGAGCCCCCCACCCCATAAAAATTTTTCGTAAAAACTAGTTTTCAATTTAGAACGACCAAATTTGGTATATTATCTCATGGTTCTCTAACTTAGACGGTAGATGGTTTTTTGGAAAGGGTCGGAGCCCGGGGTTCAGAGCCCCCCCCCCATATATAGAATTTCTTGAAATCTATAGTTTTCAATTTAGAACCACCAAATTTGGTATACCATATCATGGTACTCTAACTTAGACCGTAGATGATTTTCGGAACGGGTTGGGGCCCGGGGGTTAGATCGTTCCCCCCATACAAAACTTTCGTAAAATCTACAGTTTTCAATTTGGAACAACCAAATTTGGTATACTATCTCATGGTACTCTAACTTAGATGGTAGACGGTTTTGGGAACGGGTCAGGCACGGGGTCAGAGCCCTCCCCATAAAAATTTTTCGTAAAATCTACAGTTTTCAATTTAAAACCACCAAATTTGGTATACTATGTCATGGTACTCTAACTGAGAATGCAGGCGATTTTTGGAAACGGTTGGAGACAGGGGTTCAGAGCCCTCCCCCCATGCCAATTTTTGTAAAACCTACAGTTTCGAATTTAGAACGACCAAATTTAGTACACTCCCTCATTGTATTGTAACTTAGACCGCAGACGGAAAGGGTCGGTGCCCGGTGTGAAGGGGGCCCATTCAAAATTTTCGTAAAAATGACAATTTTTACTCTTAAGAACTGCATACCAATACAGCACTCCATTACCGCACCTACGGTCTAGGTTAGAGGCCGTAGATAACAATAAAGTGAAAAAATATCCGGTTCATGATGTATTAAAAACACAAATTAATAAACGTTAGCTTTCACCACCAACGGTTGCCTTATCAGGCAGAAATACAATGTACTGTAAATAATGTAAATTCTTTTTGCTTCGTATAATTAAATTAACTAAATCAAAATATTTAAAATAAGTTTCCTGGAAATTTACGGAAATAGCTTTTTCATTCATTAACTTTCACCCGCTGAACTTGGTGATTTTAGAAATAGTAATATTTACCTGGGAAATACCGGGTACCCCTGCTAGTAAGAACTAAAGATAATGTTACACTTTTAGTCAGGTACAAAACAATAATTAGAAAACCCTAGGACTGGGCCTGTTTAGCAATTTTCAGTGTGCCGTGCTAATTTTCATAATGTTTTCATAGAAGTCCAAGATCTTTGCAATGCGCTTTTCTGAGGTTGGAACTATTAAGCAGACAATAGGCCTAGAGATTTTTGATAGTTTTCAGTCCTCCGAGCTGATATTTATGTAGTTTTCATAGAAAATAAAATGAATTCTGTTTAAATGTTACTCGAGCACAAAGCATTAATAGCTACGCCCGAGACCTAGACATATGCATTTACAGTAATTTTTATAATGCTGTGATTATATGAGGTCTGCATGACAAATCAATTTAAGAGTGTTACGCTTATCAAAAATTATTTAAAAGGCCTAGGCCTAGCGGCCAATAATTAGCATTTGGTGCCTAAGTGAAAGCGCAACATTATTAACTTGATTTGTTATGCAAACCTTATAAATACGACCACAGCGATTAAAAGTTACTAAAGAGTCCTTGTAAGTAATATTTTTTGATCGAGTGCAAGTACAATTTACGAAATGTCAGCAGGTCAAAATATCTAAAGTAACAATGAAATTTGGAATATTTCTTTTTTCTTTCTTTTTATTTCAGTTTTGACACTTGTATTAAGTTTTAAAAACATATATTTCTCCTATCGTATACCTTCATTGTGCTTTCAACAGAATTTCTTACCATGTTTTGGGTATTTTGTTTCGTGTGGTTGCAGTTTATTTAATGTTTTGGGCATTTCATTTTGTGAAATCAATTTTACTAGAATATGCAGATTCTGTAGTTCAGTGGTTTGAGGAAAATTATGTTCTTGGAAAATTTTGTGGAAGCAGAAGAAACAATCCAAGCAGAAGCCCTCCGCTGTTCCCGCCAACAATTTGGTCAGTTAGTGAAAACAATTTATTCGGCTTTCCCAGAACACAAAACGAACTTGAAAGATTAGACAGACGCTGGAATACAATTCTGGGAGAGAAAAAACTGTGACTGTACGAAATAATCAGTGAAATTGCGAAAGAGCAGAGAACAACTATGGCTAAAATCGAAAGAGTGATAGCCCAGATTCCAACAAATCCACCCAGAAGAGAAACGCTGGCAAGATAAAAAGGAATTCGAACTTCTTTGGTGCACAGAGACAATGTTAACATGCTGGACATTTTAAGAGGAATTTCATATAATTCTACCCTTTACTAAAATGTGCTGGTATTTCTCACTAATTGAATTATACCTTTTACTAACTTGTATTTGAATTTTTCAAGAATGTAATTCCGCCGAAGATGCAAGAATGTAAAACCAACGCAAAATTAAAAAAGACAAAATTTTCAAAATAGCATGTCAAAAACATAAAATGTCAAAAAGTAATCCAAAATGTGAAACATATAAAAATTCAAAATGCAATCCAAAATGTGAAACAAATAAAAATTCAAAATGCAATCACAAGTCACAAGCATTACAAAAATGCGAAACGCTATGTAACAAGTACAACACAAAATTAAAACAAATGCCAAAAAAAAAAATGCATACGCTTTGTAAAATGTACAAAATAAAATAAATGCCATATTCACAAGGATTTCATGACGAGTCATGTTAAAAATGAGCTTTTATTTAGACTTCAAATAATAATTACTAGCCTCTACACCTTTTTAAGTCTTTAATAAGTGCAACATCATTAACCTGACTTGTCATCAAACATTATCAATATGACCATAGCATACAATCACTTAAAAGACTTGTTAATGGATGAATTGAGGAATCACCAAGTTCAGCGGGTGAAAGTTAATGGCTGTTTATAGTTTTGTACTCTAGTAAATGCGCAACACAGTAAACTTGACTTTCTCTGAAAATTTTATGTATATGAGCACGGTTGATTGAAAACTGATAAAAGGGCTTAAGGCCTGTTTATTAATTTTTGTGCCTCAGTCAAAACGCAGTACCATAACCTTGGCATGTTATCGAAACCTTATGAATACGTCGGACTAAAAATTCCTAAAAAAGTTTACGCCTAAGGTCTTGTAACTAAAGTTTTGTGACAGGGTAAAACTGCAACATTAATAACTTGACATGTTATGTTAACGTTGTGAATATGAGCACGGCGGATTAAAGATTTCAACAAATAGCCTTCGGGATTAATGTGTTGTAGCTGAGTAAAAATGTAGCATTATCTTGATTTTCTATATAAACCAAACTACGTGCTGAAATGGCCCAACTATATATACGTATACTTCAACCATATACCGAAGCGCTGACAAGGTGAAAACAAAAGTGCAATTTTGTACGGTCTCCTAACATTTTATGGCCAGCCTACATGGAAGTGGACACCTTGATATCAAAAACATACTTTTTGTACGGTCCACAACAAATAGCAATGGACACGTCGCAATCTTTGGGGGGGGGGTTTAACGACCACCGTGATCAATTCAGTGGGCTATAGGACATTCCCAATTTTGGGCCACTGGTTCCTGGGAAGGGGGACAGCCAGTGCCAGAAGTCAAGCACAACGTCCATGATTCACCTGGATTTGAACCAGGATCCTTCTCGACAAGTGGTCAGAAGCCAGCGCCTAGATCACTCCGCCGCCGTAGCGGCACACGTTGAAATGTATTTTTCATACGGCCCCTAACGCTCTTATGGACATACTAGATTGAACTGGACGCAAATAAATCATTAATATAATTTGTACTAGCAGGGATACCAGTTATTTGCCAGGTAAATATTACTATTATGGAATCACCAAGTTCAGCGGGTGAAAGTTAATGAATGAAAAAGATATTCCTGCAATTTTCCAGTAAACTTATTTTAAATTTTTTGATTTAGTTAATTTAATTTTGCGAAACAAAAAAGAAAGAAAAAGGAATGGGAATACTTACCTTCTAGGAGACATCTATAGAACTGCCGTACATCTGGCGTGTGGTTCTGTGAATCCCGCGACACAGAAATGCAATGTACCTATGTGATGTCGCATGCATACGACTTCACATTGGCATTGATCATCAAAGGAATGGGAATACTTACCTTCTAGGAGACATCTATAGAACTGCCGTACATCTGGCGTGTGCTTCTGTGAATCCCGCGACACAGAAATGCAATGTACCTATGTGATGTCGCATGCATACGACTTCACATTGGCATTGATCATCTTTTTCTTACCGTTTTGAATTTTGAATATCTGGAACTCTCTGTTTACATTACATTATATTTCTTTCTGATAAGCCGTTCGTTGGTAGTGAAAGCTAAACTATATAGATTTGTGTTTTTAATACACCATTAAACGCATATTTTTGCACTTTATTGTTATCTACAGTCCCTAACTTAGACCGTAGGTTAGTTAGTTGGTTGGTTGGTTGATGGTTTAATGGTGCAAGGCCCTCAAAGGGCCAAAGAGCGCCTTAGAACGTAAATAGGGTATTCTTAAGAGTAAAAAACGGAACTTTTTACGAAAATTTTGCATGGGGCTACCATGACCCGGGCCCCGACCCCTTCCAAAAACCGTCTACCGTCTAAGTTAGATAACCATAAGTAGTATACCAAATCTGGTTGTCCTAAATTGAAAACTGTAGATTTTACGAAATTTTTATGAGGAGGGGGAGGGGCTCTCACCCCGGGGTTCCAGCCCCTTCCAAAAACCGTCTAGCGTCTAAGTTAGAGTACCATGAGATAGTATGCCAAATTTGGTGGTTCTAAATTGAAAACTGTAGATTTTACGAAAAACTGTTTATTCGGGAGGGGTCTGACCCCGGGCTCCAACCCCTTCCAAAAACCGTCTAGCGTCTAAGTTAGAGTACCATGAGATAGTATACCAGATTAGGTGGTTCTGAATTGAAAACTGTAGTTTTTAAGAAAATTTTGTATGTGGGGGGGGGGGGCTCTCACCCCCGGGTCTTGACCCGTTCCAAAAACGGCCTGCTGTCTAAGTTAGAGTACCATAAGATAGTATACCAAATTTGGTGGTTCTAAGATGAAAACTGTCGATTTTACGAAATTTTTAATGAGGGGGGCTCCGACCCCGCGGGCTCGAACCCCTTCCAAAAACAGTCTAGCGTCTAAGTTAGAGTACCATGAGATAGTATACCAAACTTGGTTATTCTAAATTGAAAACTGTAGATTTTGCGAATTTTTATGAGGGGGCCCTTACCCCCGGGCTGCAACCCCTTCAAAAAATCGTCGAGCGTCTAAGTTAGAGTACCATGCGATAGTATGCCAGATTTGGTGGTTCTGAATTGAAAACTGCAGTTTTAAAGAAAATTTTGTATGTGGGGGCTCTGACCCCCGGGCCTTGATCCGTTCCAAAAACGGTCTACTGTCTAAGTTAGAGTACCATGAGATAGTATACCAAAGTTGGTGGTTCTAAATTGAAAACTGTACCGCTGTATTTATTGGCAGAATTCCATTGTCATGTACATAGAAATGTTATTTTACTGAAGAATAAAGGCAATTTTGAAATGTAGATTTTACAAAACAAATTTATTCGGGGGGTGTCTGACCCCCGGGCTCCAACCCCTTCCAAAAACCGTCTAGCGTCTAAGTTAGAGTACCATGAGATAGTATGCCAAATTTGGTGGTTCTAAATTGAAAACTGTAGATTTTATGAAAAACTGTTTATTCGGGAGGGGTCTGACCCCCGGGCTCCAACCCCTTCCAAAAACCGTCTAGCGTCTAAGTTAGAGTACCATGAGATAGTATACCAGATTAGGTGGTTCTGAATTGAAAACTGTAGTTTTTAAGAAAATTTTGTATGTGGGGGGGGCTCTCACCCCCGGGTCTTGACCCGTTCCAAAAACGGTCTGCTGTCTAAGTTAGAGTACCATAAGATAGTATACCAAATTTGGTGGTTCTAAGATGAAAACTGTCGATTTTACGAAATTTTTAATGGGGGGCTCCGACCCCGCGGGCTCCAACCCCTTCCAAAAACAGTCTAGCGTCTAAGTTAGAGTACCATGAGATAATATACCAAACTTGGTTATTCTAAATTGAAAACTCCTTGATCCGTTCCAAAAACGGTCTACTGTCTAAGTTAGAGTACCATGAGATAGTATACCAAAGTTGGTGGTTCTAAATTGAAAACTGTAGATTTTACAAAACAAATTTATTCGGGGGTGTCTGACCCCCGGGCTCCAACCCTTCCAAAAACCGTCTAGCGTCTAAGTTAGAGTACCATGAGATAGTATGCCAAATTTGGTGGTTCTAAATTGAAAACTGTAGATTTTATGAAAAACTGTTTATTCGGGAGGGGTCTGACCCCCGGGCTCCAACCCCTTCCAAAAACCGTCTAGCGTCTAAGTTAGAGTACCATGAGATAGTATACCAGATTAGGTGGTTCTGAATTGAAAACTGTAGTTTTTAAGAAAATTTTGTATGTGGGGGGGCTCTCACCCCCGGGTCTTGACCCGTTCCAAAAACGGTCTGCTGTCTAAGTTAGAGTACCATAAGATAGTATACCAAATTTGGTGGTTCTAAGATGAAAACTGTCGATTTTACGAAATTTTTAATGGGGGGGCTCCGACCCCGCGGGCTCCAACCCCTTCCAAAAACAGTCTAGCGTCTAAGTTAGAGTACCATGAGATAATATACCAAACTTGGTTATTCTAAATTGAAAACTCCTTGATCCGTTCCAAAAACGGTCTACTGTCTAAGTTAGAGTACCATGAGATAGTATACCAAAGTTGGTGGTTCTAAATTGAAAACTGTAGATTTTACAAAACAAATTTATTCGGGGGGTGTCTGACCCCCCGGGCTCCAACCCCTTCCAAAAACCGTCTATCTTCTCGGTCCCCTCTGCTCCTCTTTCCCTACCGTTCTTTCTCCTCATTCGTAGCTCCCCGGTTCTAGTTACTTCTCTCTCCTCCTCTTCTCTTTATTGGCTTCTTCTTTCCCCTCCCGCACTTCCACTTTCTGTTCATTCTGCTCCTCCTTCTCTTCTCCCCGCCATCTGGACAGCATCTACCTCCCCCTTTCCTCCCCTCTTGAACTCAATGTCCATTGGCAATTTCTTCACCTTCGTCTCCCAGCCCCATCAGTACTGTTTCGCATGACCCTTCTCACCTCTCCGCAGTGCTCCTTTTGCCCTGAAGTCAGCGACGTCCAACATCAATACCTATTCTGCCCCGTTCTCCTGCCAGTCCTAAACACAGCATTTCGTCTTGCTGATCGAATTTGTGCTCGATCGTTACCATTTCTTGCATATGCTTGGCTACTCCAAACAAAGCATCCACCTACTCACTTGCCTCCTGTGTGCCGTTATATTTTTCTTCTTGTGAAGTTCACTGTCTATGCTTTCCATCTTCAACAACGCTTCCCCGCTCTTATTCCACCTCCTCAGGAGGCAAGTGCTATCATTCGGAGACGCTTCCTAGCACGGTTAACCACTCGCCTCCAAATGGAGCACTCTCGTGCTGCCTCAACAAACACCGATAGCGTTTTTCAATCCACTTGGGCCCAATCGGCTGGGTGGTTCCATATCCACAATTTGCAGTTACATCTCAACCTATAAGTGGGATTTTTGTTGTCGCCCACGTTCACTGTAACAAATCATGTTTTTACGTATTAATTTTGGTGCTTCGCTATTTGTGATTTTTCTGTTTTAATGTGCCATTGAAGATAGCTCAATATGTTTCCCATGTTCTCTTCGATAATGTTGGGTTTTATGTTGTTGTATATAATTCTTCCTTCTGCACAGTTTACTGCCCACGCAATGTCCCCTTCATTATGTTGAATATTTTTTTAAAATATTAGTCACTGTGTGTATAATTTAATGCAACAAGATGCCCTTCTGAGTACATTTAGCGTTATTTCCCCTTGTCACTGAATACTTCTGTACATATGTTGTAAATTTTGAATGTAGCATCACTGTTGCATTTCTGTGAATTAGTACCTAATGTTTAATCTTTAGTATGGTAGTAATGCTTAATTGGAATTTGTGCATAGTATAGAATCATGTCTTGCCCTGTCTACAATACTGTAGGTAAACATTTTCGTTTGTATCGCTCGTGCTTTATTGTCTGCCTCTCCTTCGCCCTACGTGGCGAAATATTTTTTTATGATTTTAACAATATTTTGTTTTACGTTTCACTGGAACTTTCCAGCTGATGTATATACCGCTGTATTTATTGGCAGAATTCCATTGTCATGTACATAGAAATGTTATTTTACTGAAGAATAAAGGCAATTTTGAAATGTAGATTTTACGAAAAAGTTTTTTTTGGGGGGGTCTTACCCCCGGGCTCCAACCCCTTTCAAAAACCGTCTAGCGTCTAAGTTAGAGTACCATGAGATAGTATACCAAATTTGGTGGTTCTAAATTGAAAACTGTAGATTTTAGGAAAAAGTTTTTATTCGGGGGGTCTGACCCCCGGGCTCCAACCCCTTCCAAAAACCGTCTAGCGTCTAAGTTAGAGTACCATGAGATAGTATACCAGATTAGGTGGTTCTGAATTGAAAACTGTAGTTTTTAAGAAAATTTTGTATGTGGGGGCTCTGACCCCCGGGCCTTTACCCGTTCCGAAAACGGTCTGCCGACTAAGTTAGAGTACCATAAGATAGTATACCAAATTTGGTGGTTCTAAGATGAAAACTGTAGATTTTACGAAATTTTTTATGAGAGGGGGTGTCCGACCCCGCGGGCTCCAACCCCTTCCAAAAACCGTCTAGCGTCTAAGTTAGTTTCATGATACCAAATTTGATGGTTCTGAAATGAAAACTAGATTTTACGAAAACTTTGTATGTATGGGGGGAGGGGGGCTCTCACTCCCCGGGCCTTGACCCGTTCCAAAAACAGACAACCGTCTAAGTTAGAGTACTATGAGATAGGATACCTGATTTGGTGGTTCTGAATTGAAAACTGTAGTGTGGGGGCTCTGACCAACCGGGCCCCTGACCCTTTCCAAAAACCGTCTAAGTTAGAGTACCCCGAGATAACATACCAAATTTGGTAGTTCTAAATTGAAAACTATATCTTACGGCAATTCTGTAGGGGGGCTGTAACCCCCCCCTCTCTGCAACCGCTTCCCAAAACCGTCTACAGTCTAAGTTAGAATACCACGAGATAGTATACCAGATTTGGTGGTTCTGAATTGAAAACTGTAGATTTTACGAAAATTTTGTATATGGGGGGCTCTGACCAACCGGGCCCTGCCCCGTTCCAAAAACCGTTTACCGTCTAATATTTTTAGTGCCAAAGAAAAACGTAATATTCCTATCCTGTCTGCGTGTCCAAACTTTATAAATTTGATCAGGGAGCAAGACGTTCGAAATCGTACGTTTTCCTGCATTCGTTTTGTATGTAACCAAAATCTGTAAACGCGACGAATTGACGTAGTCGACGAATTGACGTAGTCGACGAATTTGTCCGCGACGAATTGACGCGCGACGAATTAACGCGCGACGAATTGACGCAGTCGACGAATTGACGCAGTCGACGAATTGACGCAGTCGACGAATTGACGCGCGACGAATTGACGTAGGCGACGAATTGACGCGCGACGAATCGTCGCAGTCGACGAATTGACGCAGTCGACGAATTGACGCACGCGACGAATTGACGTAGAACCCTTATTAGCCTTTGCTGTGACAACACTCTGTGATTTCCCTTACCGACGGATCAGTCTGCATGAAGGCAAAAATGTTTTAGCCCTTTTTTTACTTCGCTCCTTCTGAACCATCTGCGCACGCGCGCACACACATGTGGATTGAGACAGTCGACTATGAAATAAGTAGATAAAAGTGAAAGATTCTTCTTATTGTGGTTTTGGATAAGAAAAGTGTTCAACATCTTCCCCCTAACCCTACATGCAATCTACAGCTAAATGACCAGGGAATAAGTGAAAATATGAACGTCCGTTACAGCAGAAGTACGAGTATGCTTTGCAAAGTCCTAATTAATACGTAAAAAATATGAAGCAACAGTTACTGCCGTTAGAATGATATGTGATATACTAAGATGTGCTTGAGGGTGATTGTAAAACCTTTACGAATACGAAATAAGAAATTAAAATTTTTGAAATTGCACGTTTCTGTGGCGAATTGCCATGTGCGCGCGGCTTGAGTTATTGAACGGATGTAGCAATTGTGCAGAACAATAATTTTCTTGATGTATAGACCTGCGAACAGTGATAAACCTATTTCATTATTTTCATGTACGTAACAGTAAATAAATATAAAACAATAAAATTGCTATAAATCAGAAATGAACATGAAGGAAATTAAAACAAATTATCAGAAACTAACTTGTTCAGGTTATAAAAACATAGTATTTAACTGATTCGGTTGTTCTCAAAGATTTCTTCCCTGTTCGTTTTTTTTTTTTTTTTTTTTTTGACGCAAAACTTGTAAAGTCAAAACCTATACAGTATAGCACTATAAATAGTATTCGTTTTCCTGTTTTGGAGTACGCAGCAGGTCAAAACTATTTTTTTCAGTCGCTTCTTATTTAAACAAGTAAAATTTCCTACGTTCAGAGAAAATTCCCCCAAGTAATCATATTTATATTAAAGGCTTGATATAAAAGGAATGAAGTTTTCAAAAATATGATTTACACGGCAATTAGTAAATTAAGCACCGAAATGATGTTCAGTGACATAATGCTCAGTGCGAAAAACATCGTGAAAAAAAAACCCATGACAATACATAAAAGGCTAGCCGACGTGGACCACTTTTTAAGTCGTCATAGCAACAACCGAGAAACAAATGTTTGTGACGTAAGATTAGCTTTTTGTGTTTTTGTGCAGGTGACGTCATGACCTACACGCTAACAGTTCACGCGTATATCACTTTGTTTTGTTGTCGTAGCGCCAAAGAACACAGCTGCTGGTGGGACGCCATATCATCCTCACATGACGTTAGAGATGCGTTACGTCACACGGTCAACTCTTCAGAAATAGGAAAACTACGTCCGGAATTTGGTTTTACTTTACATACTCTTGATATGCTTTATTACGCTGTTTACCAGAAAAAGACGAACATGTATATTCCGGGGCTCACACCGGGATATCCGTAACCGTTCCTGTTTAACGTTTTATTTAAATCTTTTTTCTTTCGTTCGAAGTTAGATTTTTTTTTTCCGAGTTCGGTGGAAGTAGAAGAATACAGTTCTAGGCTGTAAGATGTTTATTACTATTTAAACATACAAGATTTTTATTATCTGTTCATGCATATTTCTCCTAAAACTATATAATAGTCCTTAATACTTATAAATTTATTAATTTTAATACGTACGTGCGACGACGTGGATCACTTTTATTTCAGTAAGGCGAGGACAAACGTTAGTGTCCTTAGCGAACTTGACTGTTTTTTTTTTGTTTTTTTTTAGATTGGAGGTTTTACGACCACCGTGAGCAACTCAATGGGCTATAAGCAGTCGCCCGTCCCTAATTTAGGGTCACTGGTTCCAGGGAAGGGAGAGAGCCAGTGCCGTAAGACAAACACAACATCCATGCCTCACCGGGATTCGAACCCGGACCCCGTTCGGACGAATGATCAGAGGCCATCGCTTAGACCACTGCGCCACCGCGGCTGACTGTTGTTTTAAACCTTACCTATGCCGCGTCAAAAAAGAAATTTATCTCCATCATTAGATGAAGAGATTGACGATAAACGCCTCAAAGCCTATTTGCCACCCCCGGGGCGCAGTGGTCTAAGTGATGGCTTCTGCTCATTCGTCTGAGCTGGATCCGGGTTCGAATCCCTGTGAGGCATGGATGTTGTATTTGTCTTACGGCACTGGGTTTCTCCCTTCCCTGGAACCAGTGGCCCTAAATTAGATACGGGTGACTGCTCATAGCCCATTGAGTTGCTCAACGTGGTCGTTAAACCCCCAATAAGAAAAAACAAAAAAGCCTTTTACGATCGAGCCAGGCACTGCAGTCGAAAGAAAAGATGTTGACTGCCGGAATGCCGAACATGCCACAAAAAAGACGACAAAAACGCAGTGCAATTGAAAGAAATTCTGAAATTCGACGTTTGCGTGATCGTTGTACTAAGAATATGACGCCGGAACATATTGAAGCTGAATCTCAGCCCAATACAAATGTGTACATATAGCAGATTCCCAAAATACGACCCCCGAACAAAGGAATGAACGCTGCACTCGAGAGGTTCGGAGGACATAAACTAACCGACAACAAGAAACAAATGTTACTCGTCATGGGGCTTTAAACCACATAGACGATGAAGAGACTGTAGCGAGACATTCATGTGGCACTCTTGAGCAAATTTGTGAATTTTGTAAACCCAAAAAAAGACCTTCAGATGGTACATTTTCTAAATGTTGCTCAAAAAGAGCAGTAAAATTAGATCCTATTCGCACTTCCCCATTAATTAAACAATTTATGATATCAACATGAGCTTTCAAAAAACTTTATGGTTAACATACGGTCGATTAATAGTTCTCCTGCATTTGTATCGACGGGTGCACAAATGGCTCTTCCACTAGGTTATGGGTCTTATCGTTTTAGAATAAATGAATCAATCTATCATCGTGCATGAACATTTCATCTTGATAACGGTGAGCAGCGGAAATACGCGCAATTGTACATATTTAAGCCTGATGAGGCTGCTGCCCAAAGAGTGCAAATGCGAGAAAATAGTGGGGGCAATAAAGATCTGTTACAAACACTGAATACATCCATGACAGAAAATAATCCATTTATGGAAGCATGTAAAATGCTTTATGAAGTCGAGCAAGAGAGTATTCAAGATGCTCAAATGAATAATTGATGTTCCTTTTAATGTATCAATGGCTAGTATTCAAGATCGTAGAAATGATCAAAGGCGTTATAACGCTCCGAGATCTAATGAGGTTTCTGTTATATTATAGACCATACTTAAGCTCCGATTCAATTGATGCCGACGGCGAAGAAAATTCTGAACGGTATTATCGTATAGAGCTTTTATATGAGCAAACTTCATTAAGAATGCCACTTCACAGACTGAAGTTGAAGATCGGAGCTATTGTCATAGTCCTGAAGCACTAACAGGCTCAGCATGTGGTAAAACTGTTTTTATTCCACGAATTGACCTCGCACCTACTGTTATAGATCTCCCATTCACATTAAGACGACAATTCCCTGTAAAACTTGCCTTTGCTATGAACATTAACAAGTATCAAGATCAAACACTAGAGCAAGTAGCTATCTAACTTCTTGAACCAGTGCTTAGCCATGGTCAACCTTATGTTGCATTTTCAAGAGCTCGACGGTTTAATGATGTCACAGTTAAAGTATTCCATGGGCCAGAACAAGGAGAACTACTCCCAGATTCCGAAAAAAATATTCACAAAAAATATCACGTACAAAGATATCTTCCAACGTTAATAAACACTTGAATAGCAATAAGTGATTTCTAGAACCCGTTTCATTTTCATTTCAAGAGCTTTACAGCTATTTAAATATAATTGTTCAATGAAAATTATATAAAGTTGAAACAATACAGAGCAAATATTTATTTATAAACTGTCTGAAACGCCAAAATAGATCCTTTTCTTTGCTAAAAAAATTAATTTTGTGGTAAATGCAGCTTTTGAGATTGATTCAGATTAAACGAAACTGAGAGCTCGTTTGTTATTTGGAAAGCACTAAAAATAAATCAAAACAAAGATAATTTATTTTGTGGTTTACTTTACCACAATATTGTGAATATTTGGCTTTTATACATGTAACTGAGCAAAATATAAGAAGGCATTTACAATATAGATGCTGATTCGCACATAAAACTGTACAAAACCTTAGGTATCAAGAGAGTCAAGGAACCGTTTCCAGTACAGATGCCATGTCTAATCAACCGACAACTAAGCTCGTAACTGTAAAGATTTCACAAAAGCTAATGCTAATTATAGCAGCAAACAAAATGGATCTTATTTTATTTTTTAATGTCTGCTCGGCTTTCTTCCGTGACGCTGTCTGAGAAACACAGCTGAAGAAACGTGCGCTCAAAAAAAGGAAAAGAAAATACCTCGGCTAAAGCTTCTCAGTGGTTCCATGAAGTCGGAAAGTATTAAATTTATTTGCTTACATGTTTTTACACATTATGTATTAGAACATCTACACAGTGAGAGTCGCCATTTTCTAACTTTTTTATTTCTACTACTTCGGCGCAGCTTCTCTTTCAAATCTTGATAAAGCGGTAAACACGCAAAATTTAGCATCGACATTCAGCAATAGGAAGAGTAAAATATTACTAGTTGTATTTGTGACGTAACAAACTGGTTAGAGAAGACTTGAGGGTTTCTTAAACATTAACATTATTTTTTAAGATCTAACGTTCACTGACAAAAGACTTGCGTGCATTAGCATTTGCCAGTTTGTTAATAAACACACTGAATGAATAAAGATACATTCATTTTCAGGGGCAGTGTGCACCTGTCCACGACAACGTTTCATCAATTTGTGAGTGGGAAATGCATAAAATGACGCCCACGAACATCAAAGTTCATTACAGGAGAGTCATCCGGTCCTAATTTAGTACCACTAATACCTGGAAAGTGACAGAATTTGTTCCTTAAAGCAAACACACCACCCATGACTCATTCGTCACGAGCACGTCGCACCCGAACCAGGCCCAACTTGGACCATTAGTCAGGATCATTCGCTTTTCACCGCTCATCCCGTTTGAAGGGCGGTAATGCTATTTTCCTAGCCCTTAAGAATGCTAAAAGTACATATTTGGTTGATCTCGTCAGTGTGTAACCACTTGTAAAACTTGTATCAGGTATAAAACAGGTATAAATAAATAATTCAAAAAAAAATCAGAACAGCAGAAGCATTGAAAATCTATAAGGGCAAAACCCACTGAGAAGAAACTTACATTCACTAGATCTATGTAGAATTTGGAGGAAATCATTCGTTTGCAACAAATCTGTCATAAACGTTAAGGTCAACAGGGCAATTTTGGCTGTGCACTCAGGAGATAAAAGTTATATTGAGCTTTCAAAAATACCATCTGATGCTTTCGCAACATCAGTGTTGATACAGCCTAAATTTGCACGATGATACCCGCGATTTAACACCGATTTGTAGCAAACAAATAAAAATCTTAAACTTTAAAATTCATGCCGAGAAAATATACGAATACTAGTGCATTTGCTCTGTTTTTCTTATCTTCTGAGTTCGGGGAGCTAGGTTCGCGAATGTGCCTCTGTGAAGAAGCAACGATGCTTCGACTAGCAAAAATTTGAGGATATTCACGTTCCTAAGCTAAGTTTGCTTAGTCTCAGTTGCTTAAAACATCACTGTCCAGGGTGGTGTAAAGGTTAGCATACTTGAACGGAAATGGAGAGATGCGGGTTCGATTCCAGCTCCAGGAAAATTTAATTTTCAAGTTTTCTGAGAGATGTTACGTGTATGACGTGCAAGTGTTAAAAGCAAGTTCAGAATTTATTTTCTGTTTGTTCGAATATTCTATAGATTCCCCATGTATTATATGGAATACTTTTTCCTTTATTGATTTGCCACTAAGAGCGCTGACATCGAGCTAGTAGGATTACCTTCTGGCACTTTGAGAAGTTATGTTGATTCCACGTCGTTACCAGTTTCCTTCGCAGGCGAAGTAACTCTTGTACGACTTGACAAAACACCCGTTGTAAAATCTGTGTGGACAACTGACATTAGTGCTTCTTTACAGAGCAGTCTTGCTCGTGTATACTCCAACATTTAGTAGGCAAAAGAAATGCTGCATTTCTGCCGCCATCAATTAGAATTTTTTTATAGCTCTGATATTTTCCGTAAAAGGGACATATTCTGGTTTTCGTAACCCAAAATTTGCTTTAAAAAGGGAAATCCACAGTTTGAAGGGAGTAATATAGTTAGAACAATTGAAAGCTAATGTGCTTATCTGAGAAAATACTTGTCACTCAGCTTCGAGGAGGTATTAATGTGCTTATGTAGAATAGTTTAGTAAGCTTCGCAAAAAATGACCAGAAATTTTCTTTTGTGATATGAAAAACAGACCTTTGACCTTTCCTGCTTCTCTTTATTCTGCCCAATTACCATTTCCAACTCACTGAACACATTTTCACCCCTCTTCGAAATATGTTTCAGTTAGTAAGTATATCGTTCTGAGCTGTATTTGTTCCTGGAAAGAAACGTTAAAGACACAAATTTCTGTTGACACATATTTGAAAATACATAACGTATTATTATCTGTGTGTTTGAAAGTAATGATAAAAGAAATGCATTTCATGGTGATGTATTTTAATTTACCCGTTTTGTATGATTTTAAAGTACTTGCACATGTAGCTTTCTTGTTAATATTCGCCGTGTATATAGCTTTCTTGTTAATATTCGCCGTGTATAAGCAGCTTCATCCAGATAATTGAAGAATTATATAGTGAAGGAATTTAAGGAAAGCTACTAACTACTACATTCCGAATATTTACGAAGCTCATAAGCGTACATTTGATTTTTTTGTTTTTTGTTTGGTGGGCTTAACAACCCTGTGAGCAACTCAAAAGTCTACAAGAAGTCGCTCGTTCCGAATCTAATATCACTGGTTCCAGGGAAGGAAGAGAGCTACTGCCGTAAGGCAAACACAACACCCGTCCCATGCCTCACTGGTATCCGAAACCGGTGAGGTATGGGCGGACAAGTGGTCAGAGTCTAGCGCTTAGACCACTGCGAACACCGGGTGGCCGCATTTGATGTTTACCAAAATTAGAAGTTCTTAAACAATCAAGGACAAGTTTCCTCTGTAGGAAATAGTTTTGCATTATTTTTGGGCCCTTTAATATTAATATACACCCAGTTTGTATTAAAGGCTTTTTAAAACGCATTTAATAGTTCCATATGCTTTTTGAGACATGCTACGAATAATAATGCAATTTTTGAGACATGCTTAAAATTAATGCACTTCTAATTCTAACTAAAAAAACCCCTAGGAATTAATAAACTGCTATGAAACTCAAGAATTTTGCGTCATTGCTTTTGTGTGTTCACACAAGTTTGCTCTCTAGTAAAGTGTATCACCCTCTTAGACGGCTCAACTGCATCCCTTGTTTGGAAATAAAAGGGACAAATGCGAGGGCTAAGATGCCTTTCAAGGAAGATTAGAATGTATTATATAGACAACAATCAAGCTTCGGTTAATCCTCATCAAGAAGAGATGTGTGTTCGCCGAAGATTGTAGACTAGTAAGACGTATAATATTCCTCTCTCTGGAAAGAAAACGGGGGACTTTTTTATTGACTGTTATGAAAGACTATTATATTGGAACGTAAGATGCAGGACATTTTCTGGATCCATAATTTCTCATGATATGTTTGATAATATTTAGCACTATTCGTACGTAAGATATTCAGACATTTTCAGGAACAATTGCAGCACAGATACGATCCTAAAGGCCTTTTTATGAAACGATCATTTCAGGAATGACTGCAAAATATTTTTTAGGGCGATTACCTAGTACTGACGATATTCTGATTATTTTAGAGCTGCACCTCTCAATTGAAACGATGTTTAAATTATTTGAGTAACAGTACCAAAAATATAAAATTTGGCATGGCACAGCACTACTATGTCAGTCAGTTGTTCAGGTACATTTTGGAAATATGGTTTCCTATGGTAAATAAAAGTTTCAGATACCAATGTTGAAAATTCACCAAACTTTGAATGCCTACTTATTCAACCCGAGCCATTCACAGCTTATATGTTATGGGTCATTTTACAGTATCACTTTTGCCACTGGAAAAACAGGACATTTAAAGAAAAACTTAGAGAGCATCTTGACCAAGCTTATAAAAAAATTTGCAAGCGATATAATAATATAATTACCACGATATAAGTAATTTCAGCCGCTAAAAACAAGTATGTTTACTACAGATTTGTACACGAAACGTTTTTTTTTTTTTTTTGCAAATTTAGAAAGCACCAAGACTCCTTAATTTAGACGAAGAAAAAGGACCGTGCCTTTCTTTTACAGTTCATCAGGATTGAAAAGATAAATATATTCGCAAAGAAAAAGAAAAATAAATGAACAGGAAAAGCTCTCTCAGCAAATCAACTGAAATTTAATCAGAATAGGACTTCTCCAAAACTCTGCTTGAGTTTTCATTTCTTTAGGGATGAAATACGATAGGAACAGTTTTTTCCACTTTTCTTTCCTATGAACAAATGAAGTGTTCTGATAATTTATCTGAATGAAGGAATTCTAATCAATAAACTTAACATTTGTTAGACTCTGAAACACTTTTAGGGAAAATTTTTATTTCAGCCAATTATTACAGCACAAAATTTAGAACACTGGTTTGCTTTTGTTTTCTCAAAAGGAAATATGCTGTAAAGATTCCAAAGATTAAGAAGAATACATGCTAGCAGAGACACAGCATAGATTTACAGATTTAAGAAGTGATTTATGCGTTGCACAAACAATCTGCCGGAGTGTGCTCCTTCAGGCAACGTTGGAATAAATTCCTAAAGGCGAACACAACAGAAAGTTTGACGTACTTTCAGGCAAATAAAATTAGTGTGTCTTCATAAGTAAATTCAAAATTTCTGACTGCATTTATGTTTTTGATTCGATATAATTATGTTTTTGATATGATTCTAATGAAATCCGTACACGATCACTGTTTCTTTTAGATTGCTTAAATTTTGCTAATTAACCAAAATATGTTGCTTTTCTGTCGAGGAAAGGGACTTTCTGGAAATCAGTTATTCCGGTTATTAAAATGCCATGCACAGAAGTGTCGAAGCTTGTCGAGAAGTTAAATTATGGTTTGCGTAAAAATTGCACAAGTAACACATTACACCATCAGTAATTATATATATTGATGTAATACATGCGCACATTCACATATGATTTTCGATTTTAAACTTTCGGCTGAAGAGAAATAAACTATAATAAGTGCGAAGTTTGGAAACAAATTCAGTTAAAGGGGGTGGGGACAAAAAGGTAATTTTTAGTTTTAAACGTGTTGTAAATCACAGTATCATAAGCTTTGAAAATAAATAAGCGGGTAGTATGTGAACCCAAACAGACATTCCTATGGATGTGATAATTTACTATTGAAGTTTTGGCAAAACTAAAACAAAATACAGTATTTCACAAAGAAATGTGCACAATGTTTTAAGGAATGAGATCAGAGCATTATACTTCAATATGAAATGAATTTCAGATCGCGGAATTATAAGGGTAAAAGATTAATGACAATCAAATATTTTGATTTTGCTTCACATATAACCAAACAGAGTACACATATTGTGGAGTAATCAGCTAACTTTTTTAAAAATGGTTTATAAAGATAAAACGAAACTGGGCTACGTTGTGTTTGCTGTTATCGTACAAAGGGCAGCCTGAAAGTAATGCCTCGTCCCTCATAAGATTTTTATTTGTAGCAGCAAAAATATGAAACTTGGTGGCGAAATACTTGGACATATTGTTAATAATGCTAGCCTATTCAAAGTATTGTCTATCAGTTTATATGCATTTCCGCCATCTTTGAACCCATTGGTAAAATCCATTTTGGAAAAATTCCAGAGGCTGTCGTTTCATACATGAGTTCACAGCCAGCTTAACGTCTGTCACATCGTGGAAACGTTCTCCAAGAAGGGTGCTTTTCAAACGGCCGAACCGCAAAAAGTCTTAAGGAGCCAAATCAGGACTGTAGGGGGGTTAGGGCAACACCGTTCACCCCACTTTGGCAATAGCCTGTGAAGTCTCCATGGATGTGTGGGGACGTGCGTTATCATGGTGTAAAATAATACTATGAAATCGAATGGCACGTTTTTTCTTTCTTATAGCTTCCTTTAGCTTCTTCAATGTCTGCACATGGTAAGCACTGTTTATTGTTGCAACTCCTGGATGGTGGCACTACGATCAGCTGTGATGTGGTCTTTCACTCAACGCCTGTTGGAATCTGTCCCAATAGTTGGGTGTCCTTCACTCCATTGTTTCTTCGACATTGAACTTTCTCCCTCTCGAAACCTCTTCATCCATCTTCGGACATTACTGATATAGATTGTAACAGTTCCATACACCACCAGGAGTCTTCTGTGGATTTCTGTAGCCCCACATCCCTCTTTTTCCAGGAATTAAATTATGACTCGCTGCTTTTTTCTTTCATTCATGATCTTTATTCCCGATTCTGAAAAAAAAATTGTTCCCCCATTGGTAACATCATAGTACATTTCAGTGCAGTTTCATTAAAATCCCTTCAAAATTTTAAAAGTTATTAAGGAGGAGGCATTACTTTCGGGATGTCCCTTGTAGTTCGAAGGGAGGTTTCTCCATTTATAGGTCTTGTCGATTGCAGATACTAAATGCAAGTTAAGAAACATTTTAATATTTGCAGCTTCTTGAAATGATACCTTCGTGACCTGAGTAGGTCACTCTATTAAGTACTTTATAAGAAACCAGCGCTACAAACAAGTGTTTGAAACTGGCCAAATTATATAGAGGTCGTTGCACCATTAAAGAAATTGTGAATGCTTCTGAAAAAAGAACGGAAAATCATTCATCAATTTTGGACGAGAAGTGATTCGTATTTCAACGGAAAATGGGATTTGAATATCATATATTCAATAAGAACTACAATGCTATCCCACCAATCAGAACAGTGGGGGCATTCATCTAATAAAGCTTCGACGTCATCCATCAAACAAACTTCGGTGCACGAATCAGGTGCGATTTTAAAAACCGTATGTACAGAACCCCTCAAGAAGACATTGGGAACCAGTTCTCGTAAAGCAGAACCCATTATGTTTTTTACATTTCTCTTGATATTTTTTTGAAATCATTTTTAGAAAACCCTGTAAGTAATTTGAAATAATGCGACAATAAAGCACATACCATTAACTTCTACGAAAGGTAAATCAGTTAAAAATTCAAATCGTATGTAATTGAAAGGGATGAAGTGCAGTTTAACAAATAACGCAAATTATTGTGTAACTGATGTCCAATAGGATGCTGCTAATTTTTTCCGCTAGAGCATACAAATCTAGTATTTTTAAGTCACATTTGCTGCAATATCCGAATCCCTAACTCGTGCCAGTATTTTAATTGCAAAAGACGTCAGTGCGTGTTTCAAACAGATAGACAGCTCACACGTTCACGTCTAGGAGTATTCAAACTATTTCACACGATAAAAAAGCCGAATGTTAACTGTCAACTGATAATGAATAAACCTTGTAAGCTTGCAATGAATGAAAATGGAAGAGAAAATCCTAGGTTTCTTTTACTACGGAAGATGCAGAAATACATTTTCATAACAGACAACACCTTTCACAACATACAGAACGGAACTGCAGAGTAAATATACTCAAAATATTTATGTGGCTTTAATAAAATACTAAACATGTTTAGCATATCAGTAAAAGGCAAAATTCTTTGTATTAAAATCTCAGAATTTATTCTGCTTGGACAGGTTGTAGAGACGTTTCCTGCATCAAAACCAATTTCCCCGAGTATCAGCAGTTAAAATCCAAATGGGATATCCACGGGAAATTAAAAGGATTTTCATCATAGTAAAGGTTTTCTTGTAATTAAATTTAAGGATCTTGATACTTCTCTTTCACTTTTATAATTAATTCATTCCTTGTTTCATTATCACTGTTTTTGTAATTTTTTGAATTTGTGTTATTTAATTTAAATAATTTTATTTTACAGTTCATTTTAAACAAATTGGACACAGTGAAGAGTTATTATGGCCGCAAATTCTACGATTTAATGGAGATTTTATATTTTATACATACATGGTAACTACACTGACGGAAAAAAAATCCCAACACCACGAAAAAATAGTTGTAGAGGAATGAATTGGCGGCAATACATTTGTATAGGTAACATATTTAATAGATTAAGGTTTCAAAGATCACAGCTTAATATAAGCGCGAGAAGAGACATTTTAAATGTGAAATGCTGGTACACTAATAACCGGTGTAACCGCCAGAATGTTGAATGCAAGCACGCAAACGTTCATGCATTGTGTCGTACAGGTGCTGGATTTCAGTTTGTGGGATGGAGTTCCATGCCTGTTGCACTTGGTCGGTCAATACAGAGACGGTTAATGCTGTTTGGGGGTAACGCTGGAGTTGTCATCCAATGATGTCCCATACGTGCCCGATTGGTGAAAGATCTGGTGATCTAGCAGGCCACGGCAACATGTCGACACTCAGAGTATGTTGGGTTACAAGAGCGGTATGCGGGCGAGCGTTATCCTGTTGGAAAACACCCCCTGGAATGCTGTACATGAATGGCAGCACAACAGGTTGAATCACCAGACCGACGTACAACTGTGCCGTCAGGGTGCGTGGGATAAACACGAGAGTGCTCCTGCTGTCATAGGAAAGTGCTCCCCAGACCATAACTCCAGGTGTAGGTCCAGTGTGTCCCGGCCGCAGACAGGTTGGTTGCAGGCGCTCACCTGGCCTCCTTCTAACCAACACACGGCCATCACTGGCACCCAGGCAGAACCGGCTTTCATCAGAAAACACAACAGATCTCTACTACGTCCTCCAATGAGCTCTAGCTTGACACCACTGACGTCGCAAACGGCAGTGGTTTGGAGTAAGTGGAATGCACGCTACAGGGCGTCTGGCTCGTAGCTGTCCTTCAAGTAACCGATTTGTAACAGTTCGTTGTGTCACTGTGGTGGCAACTGCAGCTCGAATTGCTGCCGCAGAGGCAGTACGATGCGCCATGGGCATACGCCGTGCACGGCGATCTTCGCTCTCAGTAGTGCCGTGTGGCCGGCCGGAACCCGGTCTTCTTGAGGCAGTACCTTCCCTTGACAACTGCTGCCAACAATCATGCACAGTGGCTACATTCCTGCCAAGTCGTTCTGCAATATTGCGGAAAGAAAATCCACCTTCTCGTAGCACTATTACACGACCTCGTTTAAACTCCGTGAGCTGTTGATAATGGCTTCTTCGTTTTCTTAAAGGCATTCTTGACTAACACCAACACACTACGTCGAATCTCAACGATAACTAACGCTCAAGAACGTAACAGCGCGTATTTACAGCAAACCTGCTTTGTATGTTCAGAGGGGCGCTACTAGCCCCACACGTATGCGCCGAGCGCGAAATTTGAATAGACGTCATCTTACAGATGTACTCTCACCGCCTGCCAACTGTCGTTTATCTAACACAACCCCTTCTTGGTGTTGGGATTTTTTTCTCCGTCAGTATATATAAAGACATTACTTTTCGGCTTAGAATTTTCACATTTTAGTGGCCTGGAATTGATTGTGAATAGTTGTCTGCACAAGGAGGCATGGAATGTCTTGCCTAGCATAATGCCATGCTCGTTCAGATTCTCATGCATGGTTAGCAGTTAAGTCCGACGGCAGTTCGATAAGAAAAAGCAACCTTCATTATATTTCGTCTTTTTCGTATGTAGGAGTTCTGCTTTCAGCAATTTCTCGGGTGTCCTTGAACTTAACAACATGTTATTTCATTTATTATGTAGTCAACGCCCCAGTGAAAAATTTATTTTAAAATTGAGAATCAGCCAAATCTCACAGCACTTATTCAATTTGATGACTATAGGTGAAGAGGAAAACAGGCGATATCCTTTCCAACATGTAGCTATTCAAGTTTGAAGCTCTTCAAAGCTGCGGATCTAGCTAAATAGTAATTGTTTGATATTTCGTCAACAGATACCTAACATTTCTGCGCTTTCTCGAACGGCTGTGCCTCTGTAGGTCGTAAAATATAAGATCAGATAATATGTAGAGGATTTTAGGAAGGGAGTGTCTGACCCTAGGTCTTAACAGCCCTTAGAAATAGGAAGCTAGGAGATTTGGGCTAGAGTGCTCGATAGGAAAGGGACACGGAAGCGAGGTAGAAAAGGGGAGAAAGATGCCCTTATTTATTTCCGGGGGCCAGTACCCGGGGCCCGACGGCTTAACGTGCCAATCCGACGCACAGCGGATATTTTGTGCTTCGAGCGATCGTACCTGTCTGGGATCGAACTCGATGTCTTCTCCGTGACAGGCACGAACGTTGACCACTAGGCCACCCGCGGCCCAGGTCGTAAAAGGCTCTGTTGTTCAGGTTTTGTAGCATAGTAGTTAGCTGTATTATTATTAACGAAAGAAACTATTTATAACGCAGCTTGCTCAGTATAGGATAAAACCTGGATAATAGCATCTTTTATTACCTAGAGGCACAGCGATTCGCGAAAGCATATAAATTCTAACATGACCTAATAACTGTAAGATGATACTGACAAGACGTTGTATTGGTTTCCTTAAGAACTAAGTTGTTAATGTGAACCAAAAATGATATTGTTAAAATCTGATTTATTTCGCGCCATCTCACACTGATTTAGACGCACCTGTTACCTCTTCCGGGGCCGCCGGGACTACTCCTCCTCTTTACCTTTACGGGCCAGGCTACCGGATTAAAAACTTGCTTTTGACGTCACGCTAAGCGACGGGCATGTCCACGGGTAGCTGAAAACATTGCAAAAAATATTCCTTATTTGGTTCAAATTAGTTAAATTCCTTTTGACTGGTGATCGTGAGCAGTTACTCCATGCACAAAATGTAAACTCTGTGTTAAAACGTTTAGTGGCAAAGAAGGTTGAAGTGTTAAATGTGGCAAAAAGAAAATGTTCAAAATATAATCAAACTAAATTTGAACTCGAACTAAAGTGCGCTTCTGTATTTTTAAATGTATTATATTTTAGATGTATTTTTAGATAACTACTCAAAGTTGAAAAATGACTGCTTAAATAACATGTCAGGGAAAGGAAAATATTGCTATGTTTGAATGTTTGCAGCAACTACTTAATGAATCTGGTCTTTCTGTGTGCCTCACTAAAAATGGAATTATCCCAAAATTTTGAATATCCTCAAATTGCGGTGGCTGTTCGCATCATCACCGGAACTACGTAGATATCTTAAAATAGTTGCGCTGACCTAGAAATTCCAGTATTAATAAGCTATGCAAATTTCACGACGCCACAGTTCGGCGTTCGAGAGTTTTTGTTACTTCAGACAAAAAGACGTTTTGGGTTTTATACACTGACGGAAAAAAATCCCAACACCAAGAAGGGGTTGTGTTAGATAAACGACAGTTGGTAGGCGGTGAGAGTACATCTGTAAGATGACGTCTATGCAAATTTCGCGCTCGGCGCATACGTGTGGCGCTGGTAGCGCCAGTCGGAACATGCAAAGCAGGTTTGCTGTAAATACGCGCTGTTACGTTCGTGAGCGTTAGTTATCGTTGAGACTCGACGTAGGGTGTTGATGTTAGTCAAGAATGCCTTTAAGAAGACGAAGAAGCCATTATCAACAGCTCACTGAGTTTGAACGAGGTCGTGTAATAGGGCTACGAGAAGGTGGATTTTCTTTCCGCAATATTGCAGAACGACCTGGCAGGAATGTAGCCACTGTGCATGATTGTTAGCAGAGGTGGTCAAGGGAAGGTACTGCCTCAAGAAGACCGGGTTCCGTCCGGCCACGTGGCAACCCTGAGAGGGAAGACCGCCGTGTACAGCGTATGGCCGTGGCGCATCGTACTGCCTCTGCGGCAGCAATTCGAGCTGCAGTTGCCACCAGAGTGACACAACGAACTGTTACAAATCGGTTACTTGATGGACAGCTACGAGCCAGACGCCCTGTAGCGTGCATTCCACTTACTCCAAACCACTGCCGTTTGCGACGTCAGTGGTGTCAAGCTAGAGCTCATTGGAGGACGGAGTGGAGATCTGTTGTGTTTTCTGATGAAAGCCGGTTCTGCCTGGCTGCCAGTGATGGCCGTGTGTTGGTTAGAAGGAGGACAGGTGAGCGCCTGGACCTACACCTGGAGTTATGGTCTGGAGAGCAATTTCTTATAACAGCAGGAGCACTCTCGTGGTTATCCCACGCACCCTGACGGCACAGTTGTACGTCGGTCTGGTGATTCAGCCTGTTGTGCTTCCATTCATGAACAGCATTTCAGGGGGTGTGTTCCAACAGGATAATCCCCGCTCGCATACCACTTTTGTAACCCAACATGCTCTACAGAGTGTCGACATGTTGCCGTGGCCTGCTAGATCACCAGATCTTTCACCAATCGAGCACGTATGGGACATCATTGGACGACAACTCCAGCGTCACTCCTAACCAGCATTAACCGTCCCTGTATTGACTGACCAAGTGCAACAGGCATGGAACTCCATCCCACAAACTGACATCCAGCACCTGTACGACACAATGCATGAACGTTTGCGTGCTTGCATTCAACATTCTGGCGGTTACACCTGTTATTAATGTTCCAGCATTTCACATTTAAAATGGCTCTTCTCGCGCTTACATTAAGCTGGGATCTTGAAACCTTAATCGATTAAATATGTTACCTATATAAATGTATTGCCGCCATTTCATTCCTCTACAACTATTTTTTCGTGGTGTTGGGATTTTTTTTCCGTCAGTGTATATAAGATTTCTGTGTGTACATTGTGCTGAGAGTTACACATTCTCAATGTTAATTTAGTCTAATCGGCACCCTCAAAACTTTATTTATATCTGTATTTCCTGCAACATTACGCAGATAAATAGTGGGAAAAGAGTATATTTCTAATTCTTCCAACTTCAAAAGACTAGGCGAGGTGGGAGGATAAGTTGTTAAAACCACACATAAATATAGACTGTTTTAGAATTATTAGCTTTTTTTTTGTGACTTTCTTTTCTAAATAAGTTCTCAGTATTAATTTAGTATATAGTTGGCCTCCCCCAATTTTTTTATTGATTTCTGTATGTACTGCAACATACATATACGGTATTGTGACGTCCTGACAAAAGGCATTTATTACCTTCCCCATTAAATAAAAAAAGTCTCATTAAATAAAAAAAGGCCCATTAAATAAAAAAAAAAAAGGCCCATTAAATAAAAAAAAGGCCCATACCATCACGGAACGTCCTCCTTATTGTTGGCTGAATATTTGGAGTTTTTCCGTTCTCATATCATACCAATAATACTTCGCACCGTCTGGGTCATCTAAATTAAATTTCTTTTCATCACTAAATAATACTTTGAGCCATTCATTTTTCGATGACATATGGTCTTTGGCCCAGTTTATTCGAGCTTGTGTGTGCTGCACAGTTAAAGGCGGTTTCTTTAACAGTCTTGCATATTTCAAGAGAGGTGTCTGCTGCAATACTCTGTGAACCGTAGTTTTTGATATTTTCACGTTTCCATACCAACTTATACTCCGTGCAGACAGATTATTTTATCATGCACAGCGAGCTTTCGGATATGTCGTTTCATTCAAGGCGAAACATTACTATGCCATCCAGTTCGTTTCTGAGCTGGATAGGTTTTGCTACGACTTAAAGCGTTATAAATAGAAGATTTAGATCGTTTTAATTTGTTTGAAATGGCAATTACATTCATTCCTTAATCGTGCAACACTCGAATGTGAATTATCTCCTCCGCTGACAGCTCTTTCCCACTTGGCATTGTTAAAACTGAATCAGCTTCATCACGTTTACCGATTATTTTTCCTGCTCTGACGTTAGGCTAATTTGCATAGCAATGCGTGTTAGTGTTCGCGCTTTTTTGTGAATTTCCATATAATTATGGGAGTTTCAGTAAACTACCTGATTAATACATTTAATACATATCCGAAATTATTATTTTCTCATCCGCAAAATATGTCTACAAAGACTGTGTGGCTTAATTTCACAGCTGTGTTAATGGATTGCGTACATATATACAGGGTCATTATAATTAAAGTTACACTTTGAAATGGCCATAAAAGGAAAACTACTGGACAAAATGGTTACCAAACTTGGTAATAGTTAACAGGAGGTCATGGGATTTTATTTTCCGCAAAACAAAAAAAATAGTTCCAAAACTCACCACTAGCGTGGAATGGCGCTGTATGCAATATTGGGAAACGAAAGAAGACATGACGACATCAGTTGCAAATGTGTGTAATCGTGTCGAACACGTGTGGCGGCCACCATTTTTAGAAAGCAAGTGAAATCGCAGTACTGCGTTCTCAACAGTAGCTCGTAGCATATCAGGAAGGAATGTTACGGACATGTCGGTGTATGGCCGTTTTCAATTCCGCCAAATTCTGGATGTTATCACCATAAACAGTGGCTTTGAGGTAACCCTATAGCCAGAAGTCACAGGGGTTGAGATCTGGTGACCGGGGAGGCCAAGCCATGGGGAAGTGGCGGCTGATAATCCGGTCATCCGTGAAATGTTGCTGAAGTAACTGTTTCACACATGTACCAATGTGCGGTGGAGCACCGTCCTGCATAAAAATCGTGGTGTTTAAAATGCCACGTTCCTGAAGTTCCGGTATCACGAAACGTCGTAACTTCGACTCTAAGCGAACAGCAGTCACAGTGGTAGTCACGGGCCCAGCTGGCGATTGCTCTTCAAAGAAGAACTGTCCAATTATGACATGAGGTGTCATACCACACCAAACGGTGACTTTCGGAGAATGCAATGGAACTGAGTGGATAGCATGAGGGATATGTTTGGCCCAAATCCTGCAATTATGGTTGTTCACATCCCCATTGAGCTAAAAATGGGCCTCATCCGTCCACAAAATGTTCCATGGCCACTGTTCATCCACCGCCATCCGTGCAAGGAATTCCAACTCGAAAGATTCTCTTACTGGAGGATCGTTCTGTTCCAGTTGTTGAACACGTTTGATTTTGTATTGGTATTACAGCAGCACTTTACGAACGATTTTGTACATCGTACTCAATGGTAAGTCCATGCGACGTGCAACAGCACTTACGCTGCAAGTTCCGTGTGTGCTTTCCATAGTTGCTTCCTCTACTGCTAATGCAACAGCCTCCTCAGTTTCCACAGCAACAGTCTTTCGTCCCCGCCCAGGTGCAACAGATAAGAAACCTGTGGCTTCAAACTTTGCCATCAGTTTCCTCAAACCCTGCGGTGTCATTGGGCCTCGGCGTAGTCGTCTGACGGTACGATGCTTCTGCAAAGCACGCCGCGCATTGCTATCGCATTCATAATAACACCACGATCTTGCATGGTTACCGACATCGTCGACTCGTAACAATGACAGCTCCGACGGGGAGGCTCCCTTTTAGGGTGGAAAATCCAATGACATGTACAGCGCATTTGCGTACTTCTAATTTGCATTGCTCCTGCCGTCAGCCGTTGACGAGGCTTTGCGTATTTGCATATTACCGCACACTGTTTCGTGTTTGACACGATTACACACATTTGCAACTGATGTCGTCATGTCTTCTTTCGTTTCCCACTATTGCATACATCGCCATTCCACGCTGGTGGTGAGTTTTTGAACTAATTTTTTGTTTTGCGGAAAATAAAATCCCATGACCTCCTGTTAACTATTACCAAGTTTGGTAACATTTTGTCCAGTAGTTTTCCTTTTATGGCCACTTCAAAGTGGAACTTTAATTATAAAGACCCTGTATATATATATATATCAGTAATCGTACCTTTACTCTGTCTTTACACCTTTCCTATAAATTTGGGTCGGACTGTAGTAGCTAAACCTCATGTTATCCACCATTTCATCAAAACATGACTACTTTGAACATATTTAGTCTAACAGAAAGCACACACATTTGCTTCACAGCATGATATGCTTATGTTTTGTACTCTCCCCACGATTCACTTGAATTTAGTAACAAACTCTGGGTGTGTCACTAGGTTTCGTATATTATATCATGGAACAACTGCCGGTGAACATAGCACCTTTGATTTAATGTATTTTAGACACTCCTTACCTTACTGTATCAAATCCATGTCTATTAATTTCACCTCACTAATGCGCTGGCAGCGAAGTTAAACATATTTCAGTATTTCTCTCAAGATTATGATACTGAATCCGACTTTGCATCATCAGATATAATCGTATTTGGAAAATTACAATGTACATATTGTGTGCAAGGTGGCTTCCTTAATTTCGTTTGTCTCTCCCATTCTGCAGATCCCCTTCGCTTTACAACAATAGAGGTTAACCAACGCCGATTATTTAAACAGCTGAGTAATCGATGTTACAGTGGCTTTGCGAATTCATTCATTCGCATGATCTCGAAATTCTCAGCATGCTACATTTTTTACGCTGACCCCGAACTTCATTAAATATAAGACAAACACCCTTCGAGAAGTACCATGTTTTAACATACAAACAAGCGTTATTGATTCCTGAACTACGAAATGTAGGTTCTGTTTTTAATGATCGTTTTTCCATAAAGAATGTAGTTTTCTGTAGATTCGGATTAGTTCGAAATTTCTGTTTGTCTTACGTCCACATTAGGCTTTTTTGTTTCCCAGTAACCATCCAGAAAGTTCAGTTCCTTGAAATAAATGAATAATTACGTGATGTACCGTTGGAGTGTAACAGGCATCTTTCTTTGAAGAAATAGTTCACTTTCGTTGACAGGAAAAGCAAATAAATTAAGAGCTCGCTACATAATGCATCGTTAAGGCTTTGAAAGAATATGTTTCGTAGACGGAACCATTCCCCCGAAAGAAATGTGCGTAATTGCCAGTAAATAATGCCATGGAGAGTGAAGGTAAAAGAGAAACGATTGCGTTTTCACCGCTGCGAAATCCTGATAAAATGTCATGTCGAAAACTACAAAGTGAAATGAAATTTTCTGTTGCGTTTAATGAAAACTGTACATACACATTTCTTCCAAATATAATTTTCTCTTTCATTTACCGGGACCCATGCATAAATAAAAACGCTGTTTGAAAGAGCACGATGCATTATATTTCTGGCTTTCGGCGAACTGTGTTATTATTACACGAAACTGGAATACCTACAGAACACAGATCTTCCGTTGTTTAGAAAACTGGGATCATGTATTCACTCGTGAATATGTATTCCAGATGGAAGATAGTTTATTATGAATGTGGGACTGTTAAGGATTGCTGTGGATGCATGATCTGAAATAGAAATGAAAATATTTTCACACGTTGTAATCCAAACAGAGCTTGCGGTTTTCGGGCATGGATTAACAAAAGAAAAAGGAGAAAGAAAATCAATGCGATTTTCCGTTTTAGGTGCTTAAAAGTACTGTAAAAAAGTTGTTTGAATCCAAGGAAAATTTCTGAAAATAACGTGTTGCAATGTTGCCGATAGGTCTCAGTCTTTTTCACAAATATCAGTTTTAAAAGTGCCTGTTTATTTTAACTTCCGTATTTTTACAGATTTTCCGTATTCAGAAATTCAGTTTATTTAAGAAAAATCCATTTCAGGTTTTTCTGTATTTAAACTGAATTTCCGCAAAATCGACGACCCTCCATTTTTTCAACCCTTACCCCACATAATCCTTCGGCTGCAGTCGGGATCGAACCCCTGTCATTAGAGCTGGTTCAACACGTAACGCACGCCTTTAACTACTGAGACACAAACACTCGGAAATCCGAGTCACGTACATCGTAAAACAGACTGCGCGACGATGAAATTTTGTTTGTCTTTAATACGAGGGATTTTTTCATTTTACTTTCTGTTCGAGCCTATTATTTTCTTGAATAGGTTTATAATACTTTTTTCTGTGTGAGGACTGTTCAAAAATTAAGAATTTTTCATCGTGATTTTTCCAAGCAACAAAATGCTTTACAACTTTTTTTTTTCAAACCGACAAAGACTTTTTAAAAAATGGTGAAATGTGTTTTTTATAGTATTATTACACAACAAACTCTAAATATAAAATTTACTCTTGATAGCTATAACAGCTTTTGTATAAAGTTGTCCAGATACTGATACATAGAGATTGTATCATCATCTGTACAATAAGCTAAGTACCCGGTTTCTTACTCTAACGCAATATAATAAATAGCTGGTGCATAAAATAGGGAGAGGGGAAGAAATATCATATGCTACAATAAACAAAATTCATCAGATATGCAATCCACAGCATCCGATCTGGCTACAAAACTTCAAAATTGGACAGACGATTAAAATTTAAAAGTTGATCAAACCTCAAGTATTCCCACCAAAATCGTTTGCATTACGGGTAATTCCTCGTCATACATATACGTAAAAATTGAGAACGGAGCGTTTCGGTTAATATATGAAAGAAATTGCAGAACGCTTTCTAAAAATTCGGAATTTTGCGTTAACTCATTTCTAAAACGGTAATTTACCGTAAATATATGAAAGAAACTGCGGAAATGTTTCTGAAAATTCAAAATTTTCTCGTGGTACGAAAACTCCGTCAAATTCAGGTTTCTTTCAATCATTTCTCTGAAAAGGTTGTATCAGAGATATGCTTCGTTAATTCACGAAATAAATGACGGAAAGTGCCTCGTGAATTTCAGAAAATGTTTTACAGTGAGAACTATGTTTCCTTCAACAACAGAAAGTGTTGTAAACACATCTGCTCCTGCGCATTAGGCATATCATATTGCAGGAGAAATATTTTCCACATGAAAAAATAATTGCCTTTTTATTCACCGTTAGTGAGCAATCAATTTTTAATTGAAAAACTAGAGTAGATTAATCGTAAATGAGCAATATAATAAACTCTGATACATTTTATGCGTCGATTCCAACTTTTCGTAAGTTTTGTTACATGCACACCGAAGCAGACTTCATCATTAATGATCCCACTAATTTCCTAGTATGAAATCCTACACAGTTATCATTCTTTTTTCCCCACCTGATCGAATGTAACTTGATTCTTTTTTATTACGTACATATATATCACTTTGTTTTTCGAGATTCAGAGATTAACTTCTCAAACAAAGCTCATCTGCAAGATTAAAGTTCGAAACTGCTGGCACCAGATTTTACCTAACGCGATGTATATCAAAGTCTCCATTTACAGCCATCCCGGCACACAACTCGAGCTTCACTGACATTCACGTCTCACAGAAGAACTTTTGTAAAAACACCTGTTTGCCCATGACGGGGACAAAAATAGAAAACGCGCCCCCTCACTCCAGAGTAAGTTGCTCTCCCAACTAAGCTACGTGGACGGAATGTATCGCTGCAGATTTGTCGTCTTCACACGTGTTTTATACCTCTGTAGTACGTCACATCAGAGATGGAAACTGGTAACGGGTCAACGGGTCGACAATTTCTTGCTGGTCCAACGGGTCGGGTCAAGGTGTTCCTGACCCGATTATGGTCCGGTTTTATTCCCGTTTTATTTTTTAAAAGAGAGAAATGTATTCCAAAGAAAAATATGCGTTGTGGAATTCTGCAGTCGATACTGGTGCCCACAGAGTGAATAATGACTTACCATGCAAAAATATGGTCGTCTCTTTTTCAAGGCAAGGAAGATTTTCACCGACCGATGTCTAACACACCGACACCATATCGTAAAAATATATACTTCCTTTGCGTTCTTTTACAGTGCGATTGTCTAGAGAAAGGTAGAGGGAAACGCCATTCGCCTACTTTTCCACTGATTCACTCTCTCCGTGCGAAGTTCATTGTATGACTAAGAGTTACTTTTCACATCGCATCTTTTACATTGAACATTCAGAGGGTTTCGATTGATGTGCTAACATCCCGTTCCCATGACATGTCATGTCAAAATTAACTCCTTATTTGTTAATGTGGATGGATCTAATATTAAGGAGGCTGAGAAAGCGGTCGAGGCCAACAAATACGTACTCGTTGAAAACCACATGGGGAAAAGTGAATGCTGGAAATTGTTTCGTCTCATTAAGGAACCGGTGAATAATTCTATGTTGTTTGGTCAGGCTTGTTGTTCAAAATGTGGAAGGTGTATAATTACAAAGAAAGATGTCGACGGTGTAATAAGAGATTTTGGAACCCAAAATCTAACTGACTATGTGAAAGTATGCTCACCTCCATCAAAGCGAAGAAAGAGCGTACAATCTAAATACATTTGTGTAATCGTAAATAATGATTCCCATTTGTAATATACTCACGATCACACGGTCATAGTCAGCCATTCCTTCTGGATTACGCAAAATAGTGGCACTAAAACTTAGCAAGTAACCAAATTTTATTATTAAAAAGGATTTCAGTTATTAAATATCAAGCAGTTATTGGGATGAATATATATATTACGTTTATATTGATGCGAAAATTGGGTCTAAATTAATTACTATTAAAAATTGGGGGACGGACTTAATAGGCGTGGTTAAATTATGTTGATAATTAAATTAAATATTTGGCCTATTGCAAATTAAATTGGAAAATTAACTTATTTTAATTGGGGAAGTCGTGTAATTCTGTTTGTCCGGGTGGAAACAAAGGAATGAGTGGATCATCTCCGGGGGTCTGTGAGCAACAAAAGGGACCACCCCAGAAGGCAATTGAGAGGCACTCAGACTCTCATAAATACGGTTTCAAGTATGCCATTAGTGCCGAAAATCGGTAGGAAACACTGGAAATTACGATTATGAGGGGGCGTGGTTCAAAAACGGCACCATTCTCGCAAGGGCAACGACGCTCCGTGCGAAAAGCAATCTCGAGTGGCGAGTGAAGAGAAGCATATGAGGCCCACGTGACAGAGAATAGCTGAAAAGTAGTAAAGGAAGAAAACAGTTAGTTATCTCTGTACTCTGGCAGAGGACAGACGGAGAGTGGAAACTTTCGAGGAATGGACTCGGGACGCAGTTGTAAGTCGGACTGAGAGATTGCTATGAGGAGAATATGCTATATGGTTTTACGCAGCGGTCAGCCGTAATGAGCCTGCTAGGTGCGAAACCTGACGTCCGACGCTTACCAAGGATAGCACGGCACTTTAAGTGCAGAGTAAACCGCTTAGTACGATAGTAAAGAGTGAGCTGAAAAATAAATAGGCGGACGGTCAAGAACCCCCAAATATGCTAAAGTAAGAATGCCAACTAACAAGCATTGGAAAAACATGACTAGCGAACCAGCCTTCCTAAACCGCCGTCTCTATTCCAACTGTGGAGGTCGCCGACCTTTCGACGTAAACATTGCTTCCTTGTAGTCGACAGACTTTCTTCACGGAGTTCGCAAATGATACCCCTTTCCATTCTACAGCCCCCTTACCTGCCGGGCGAAAAGGAGTCAGCGCTGATTGTCATCTTTCACCCTCCCACATGCCGTGGGGAGAAACACGGAGAAATACTCTCTCTGCTGCATCACAGAAAGGAAGTGTGTAAAAGCAAGAAATCAGTGGACCCTCTGTGACACTCAGGTGAAAAACAAACCATCATCCACTACTGTTACAGAGCCGCATGTGTGTGCGTAAGTGATACAGAAAAAGTGATCTTCCTTAAGCCGGATTATAAAATCAACAGTCAACAATACGTGAGTACCTTTTGTTTTTGTCTATTGTCATCCTGTAATTGAGCGGAGGAACTGAGAACTTGAACTTATATCTGACTCTAAATTAGAATTTTTATATGCCCTTTTGAGGAGGAAATCAGATCTCGGAATCCCGAGGAAGAAGATATTAGCTCCGATAGGGAGCATAACAGGTGGTTGTATCACCGCTGCCCAGCAAAAACAGTATTGCTGGGCCAGCAGTGGGCCATTACTGGCAGCCAGCACTGCCAGCAATGGCCCAGCACTATGTTGCCGCTGCCGAACCGTCAATAAAATGTCCGGGCGGCCAACAGAAGGGCCAGCAGTTCAGGCCAACAGCTGGCCAACAGTTGGCACCCCATCAGTTGTCATATGCCACAACAGGGCCATCAGTGGTCCATCACAGGCAGTAGCTGCCACAAGTGGCCCTTCAGTGGCCCTGCAAGCACGTGCCAGAAATGATGGCTAGCCTAATGTGCTCCGCTAGTGGCAGCCAGCAACCACGTGACGTAACTGGTGGCTTGCCGAATCTTGTCCGCCAATTTCCCAGTAGTAACAATAATAATAAAAAAAGCAAGGATAACCGCAGTTTCCTAAAGCTACAATTTTTTTTTCTACCTTTACGAAGCTTGTGAATTAACGCACTGCGCTGGAGAAACATTCTCGACAGACCGGAAAAACGCCGTTTGACTCTGACTAGATTCGATCCTGGGCCATTTACGTGGAAGCCGCGCTCGCTACCGACCGGACTAATTCACGACGCTCGGGTACCTGCTAAGTCAGTTTCATATAATTGATAAATTAATTTTTTTCAACGTAACGATAGTTTTTTTTTTTGTTACCTTAAGGGAACTTCACTCGTATTCAAGGCGTGTACATACTTAGAGTCGCTTTCCAAAGTTTTGTACTGTCCTTGCCGTCTTGAAAAGAGATTATTGAATAAATATATATTTACCCGGGTTCATGTCACATTCTGTTACATTTTTAACTTTATGTCTTTCCTTTCCGTTGTCCGAAGCTACATTTGTTTTAAAGAGTAAAAGATATTTTATTTTACTTGTTATTTTTAGAAGCGAATTCCTCCCAGTCTTGTGTATTCAACCCATGGATGAGTACACCACATAGCGTTGCTTTTTTTTTCTTTCAAATAATTAATAAATTTTGTACGCGTATAATTCTTTTTTTTTTTCAACAAACGCTGGTTTTCCAGGATATGTGTTTCAAGCGGTTTCAAATTTTTTCTTGTTATTCATCCACTCCATTCCATGAATTGTTATTCATGGGAATGGAGTGGGTGTATTTCATGGCTGTAATCTAGTATTTCACGGCTTAATCTGATATCTTCGTCGACGTAAAATTCCATTAGGAAATTAATTCGCCTCTCCACATATTGATTTTTTTCTTAACATCCACTAAAATAACACGATGGCGATAGCGTCGTCTTCAACTAACTGGTACCATGAGAGACACAGCAAGTGTTGCTTCTGCGCATGCGCAGTCCCGATGCTTCCACCTGCTGTTGGGGGTTGCATTGGTTGCCAGCAACGGGCCACTAGTGGCACTTGCTTGGAGGCCCACAATTCACGGCGATGCTGCAGGGCCATCAATGGCTCGCCAACTGATAGCGCTGCCACCAACGGACCACTACCGGGCCGTGAGCGGCAGATTTCAGCCAGCAGTGACCCATCACTTCCAGCTGGTGGCCAGCAGTTTCCCAGCACTTGTGTTTTTGCTGGGTGGCAATGCCCCGGGATAGTGTTTCCTCTAACGAATAAAGAAGTTTAATTGTTATTCTTACTCTATTCATTCCATAGGCTCTGGCGTTGTAGATAATTCCTTATATAAAATTCCTGTGTTTCAGCAAACCTCACGTTCTCGGCAATTTATACGAGCTCCCGAACTAAAAGAACCTACGTTCATGTTCATATCAAATGATCGACAGCGGTGGTATAATGACACACTGTCTTATCAAATGGTAGAGCGGCACTTTCGTATCAAATAGTGCCTTCGGCGGTATCAATAAGTAAAGAATGTTTATAAATTATACCGCTCGGCACGTTCTGATCAATTTGGTGGTCAACGGTGGGATAACTACCCACGGTAGTTCCGATCAATATGTATATATGCATATATAAATTGAGTTTCTATTTATAGTTCAAAGCAGATTTGTTCGGATCAGTTGCAGGTCCGGATCGGGTCGGGTCCAGTTATGGGACTTCCGGGTATGAAATTTTTGACCCGTTTCCAACTCTGTGTCACATCATCTCCCACTTAGTTTTTTTTTTTTTGAAGCGAAGAACAAATTTACATTAATTCTAGACGGTGGGTGGAACAAACACACATTTTTCGAAGTGTTTGTCCGTGACGGGGATCGAACTCGCGTCCCTTCACTCTGGAGTAAGTTGCTCTCCCAACTAAGCTACACGGACAGAATGTATGGCTGCAGATCTGTCGTCTTGACACGGGCTTTACTTTTGTAGTACGTCAGTTTTTATGCTTATATATAATCTTCACGGAATTGCTGGCGATTTAAAAAAATAATTTGTGATGTTACTGAGATTTGCTTTCAAGTTGCTCTCCCCTGGGCTGCTTTGACACATAAGATATCAAAAATGAATCTGAGAAGTTGATGCAAAATTAAACTTTGGTACTAATATCATTGAGGTATCAACTATTTCTGTGCGACATTGGCCAAAAATCACTTGATCTTTTTACTGGACCCTCAGGTGGAGTGACCAATTGGAACCGTCGGCTGTAGGTTGACCCTCCAGACTGGTGTACTTTTATGATTTTCCAAGACTCAAAATATATTTTTTTTTAATTTCAAATCTAAGAAGACCTACAACAATCATTAGAATCAGGGTTACTTTCCTGATTTTGAGTTACTGGCTTCACGAAGGACAAACAAAACATTCACGTCTTTCCAACGAGACTCGAGTCCAAACTCTTCAGTGTGGAGAATCGGAAAACGGCATCCTAAATCTGGCAGGAATTGCGACGGCAAAGTGATTCCTGTAACACATGCCCAGGGTTAAAGAACGGGTCACTAAAGTACTCTTTCCTGGGTAATCCTCCTTCCATATTAAAAAAAATGTTGTTTTTAGGCACAACACGCTGCAAAACGTTAAATTACAATACCTAATAATTTCTAGAACTTTCATTTTCACTATGTCACTGATGTTTAGAAGATTTCGCCACAGAATTTAAACACTGAAACAACTATTGTTCATTCATTAGGAGATACGTTTGCCGTGGTTCTTTTGTCTTCTGACATAAAAATTTCCTAAAATCATTAAAACGTTTAATATCAAGGTGATTCTTCGACAACAAAATAAAACAAACATTTTGGATCAAAACATCACGTTGAACACAAAGTTCTGAGGAATTTATGGAATCAAAAGTGAATATTGCCTTTCGCATATAGGACAGATCCTCTTTACGGCCTTGAGTTATCTAACGAAGAAGCATAGGACTTACATCCGGAATTGTAAACTAAAAAATCGTCCATAGATAAACATTGTCTTAAAAATAATAAAAAAACAAATATTTCCATTTGAAGATGCTAATCTTTACTTAAACACTTAAACACACACACACAAACCAGAATCGTATTTATCCACCCAGCTTGGAGTTTTTGAAACTTTTGATATACGTATGTCAAACTTCTTCGATAATAATAATCATCATCCAATATGTATACGTATATCAAACTTCGACGTAACATCATCCACTCTAACATTCACTTCATTTCTACGAAATGCATAGAAGCAACTTATAAACATTTGCGACTGATCATGTCACAACTATTAGAATATTTATTAATACGTGCCATTCGGCCTAATGAATATAGTGAAGCTGCAATCAACAAGAAAATAAAATACATTTTCATTGAACATTTATTTCTTTATTCTTCTGTTCTTCAAAGAGCTCTTGTAGTCTACAAATTCTGAAATACCCAGTGCAATCTTCAGCTTTTAAAGTACTAGGTCATCCGTATTTGTAGACTACTCACGAAGACTGAGTTTTGTAATTTAAAGATTCCATTAAAACACAGAAGGGAGATTTTGTGAAACTGTTTATGTGGCTAACATCATCCACTCTAACATCGCGTTAAAATGAATGTTTGTAGTTTCCAAACAAAAATCCCAGTTTACTTTTAACTAGCACATCGAATATGCATTTTAACAGTTACTGAAACAGACGGGCATAGCATTAATGTTTGCGAAAGCAGAATTTTAAAAGTGTATTAAATCGCTCCTAAAACGAAGAAACAAACAGTTAAAAATCATATTATTCCCGTGAGATCCTAACGACAAACTGCAATCAATATGCAAGGGAAGCATTACGTCTAATACAGATACGAAGCATGGTGTTTTGCGAAGACACAATGGCTAACACGCTGAATAGCAAAATATTTATAGCTGACATGCTGAAATGGTACATTGAGAGAAATGCGTAATATAAAATAAAAACTTCAATCAGTAATTTTCTGGTGTGGTGCTATTCTCTATATAGAAAATAAAAGCAGATATCAATTTAGTTTATTCTCTTATACTTTTATGCCCTCTGGCAGTATTCTCAAGCAAGAAACTTTTAACTACTCTTATTTCAACTAAATGTAACCTTACCTTTTATTCAGCCAAAGCAAGTGTTCGATTGTAAACCTAGATACTTTAAAAGCAATAGCATGAATAATGGCTGTCACGTTGTAGCGGGTATAAACTGTGGGAAACTAAAGTTCCAAATTGAAAATCATTCTAATTAGCTGTGGATTTTTTTTTCTTCAATTTCTTTAAAGCGAGCGGACAGAGATAAAAGAAAAGAAATTGCAAAATCATGGTCTCTTACTATTTGTCACATACTTTAAATGACAGTCAAGCCACATCGTTTACAGAACGTAATGCGCTTTGTGTAATCTTAAAATGGTTTTGGAGTGACACGTTTTATCTCAACCATTACAAAGAAAAAAATCTAATCGATAAACGCATACATTTAAATCATACGCATTGAGCGTAAATGTCTTTAGGAAGACATACATTCAATATTTCTATGCAGTTCATTCCACAGAGAAATTTTTATTCAGTGTGAAGAAGTAACATTTAATTGAATGTCAGAACTTCCCGCTAAAACTTCATCGACGCTGTAAAAGAAATTCAAAGCACTTATCAAGCACGTTTTTGTTCCTTACCTGAAGAAAGGCGAAATTTAATGAACGATGCGAAGATTTCTTACTTTTTAAATGGGGTAAAAAAGGGGCAAACACACGCGATGCTGTCTCTACCTTACATTTATGAGTTCCCAGAGAAAGCGAAAGCTAGTAAATAAATAAAATCAGGTTATTCTTTAAAGCGGAAATGTTGCAAATGGAGCAGAAAAATTGAAGTGAGAATAACTAAAGCGACAGGACAGAAACCCAAGGTGAGAATAAGTAAACGTGCTTTAGATTAAAATGTGCAGCGTGGAGCACAATTTAATTAAAATGTAAAGTGCAAAGCAGTCCAATTATATACGAGGTAAAGGACAGCTTGACAGCCAAGCACATTCGGGAACACAGAGTGTCAAAGAGAGATGGGGAAAAGGCGATAATAGATAAAGAATGTGTTACTAAATCTGATCTGAGCGGATTTCTAATACTTTACTTGAAAGTGAATCGTTCTTAATTTTTGAAAGATATGTGCGTAAATTTAATCAAACCACTGCCAAGGAAGACGATACTTCGCCGAAATATTACTGTAGCAGTATTGATCTGAACACACAAACGTGAACTTCCTGTTTTTCATATCTGAGGAAACAATATTTTATAGGCATGGTTTACATGACAGTGCGTTATTTTTGTGCCCCTATGCGCGTATTTGTTTTTCTACAGTATTGATCTAAACACACAATCGGGAACTTTCCGTTTGGAAACCAGAGGAAATAATATTTTATAGACATGGTTTACGTGGCAGTGCGGTATTTTTGTGCTCTTACGCACGCTATTTCTTTCATCTTCGTGCTCGTTGTTCCATAGAAGTAAATGCGCAGGTATTATTGCGTACGTTTAAGCACTTTGAAAGCAATAGTTCTGCTCTGATTCTCACAATAGCATCAAGAAAATTTAGCTGCATTTCCCCCCTCGCCTTTATTTTAAATGGAGTTACAAGAGAGAATATCCTCTGAACTACGGCATTACAAACTAGGTGATCAGACAAGTAAGAACAAAAGTGGCGAGATCTTTAAAGGCCCGTTGAAGCACGCCAGTCCAAAGGGAGTTCATCTTTCTTAAATGAAGCTGCTTCTTTGCAATCGACAAAAGACATTTTTCTCTATTGTTTTTCAATAGCGCTAATGGTGATTCTTGCAAGGTTTATAAAGGGTAACTCTGAAAACATGTCCTAGAAACTTAATTTAAAATTACCTGAGAGCTTTGAAATATATCTCTCGCCAAATGAAGTCTACATGTAACTTGAAAGAGAGCTTTTTCTAGCATACACATACATATTTCTTTGACATTTTTTATTTCTAGATGCGCCTCAGTACTGCTGTTCTTCTTTAGGAACATACAGTACTACATTCTATTAAAAAATTGATAACAAAATCAACTTGAATACTTTTTTTCTGCCCATTGACATCATACAGTCTGCTCTGTAGACTTTTCTGGTGTGAGAATGATTCTTGGTACATCATGAGGATTAGCTTTCGTTTGCTGAGAAAGGCTGTTCAGTCTTTCAAATTCCTATACAATAGGTGTCCCAAACACAGAGAACAAGTAATTTCTGTGTTAAACATTATTTCCTTTAACAGTTTTGCTTTGCATTTTGTATCAAACTTTGATTGGGCTTATTCAGCACTACTGAAATAAGCCTTTAGCTCTTCCCAATTCATCAAAATTTAAACATAGTCTGGAACTTCGAGTTAACTCTCTCAAAGTTTAAACTGAGTAGATTCCGATTTCTGGCCAGTCTGTCGTTAAGATGTTGCCATTTTGGAGCAGAAATAACTTTTTAAAAAGAAAATTATTTTGAAAAAGGATATATGTAATTAATTTTCGCGCAATTAATGTAAATAGCTAGAAAAAGCCAAAGTAGCGAAATCAAATCCCTGACGACAACTAAACTGGAAAAACGTCAAATTTCGGGAATTTGGCGTTAAAGAAGCCAATATTGCAACCCTGCCGAACACATTCTGAGTTTGTTTTCATATTTTACTAGCTCATAGCACGTGCCATGCACGGGTGAAAAAGCTGTAACTGAATCAAAACTAAGCCTGCAGTTGCTTTCTTATAATTTTACTTGTTCCTTTTTATAAAATAAAATAACGCTGATTCCTTTTTTATGAAATTACTCTTCAAACAGAGGTCATCGCTCTTTCCACGTTTATAACTGAGTCACTGAAAAATTCTCATAGGCCGCCTCCGGGAATCGAGCCAAGGGTCTTCCAGTTTCGCACCGGATATGCTTCCACGGAACCACAGCATCCTCAAATTCCTCCAGACTCACACACACTAACTGCCAAGCCAATTCGGCAGTTTGCTTCTCGGAGCACAACACAATGCTGGGGATTCACCAAAGATGGTAAGCAGTAACTGAACAAATTATTAGAAGGCAAGTGAATAATTAATACAGACATTTGACGTGGACCAGCAACATCAAACGGAGGTCATCGCTCTTTCCACGTTTATAAGTGAGTCACGTAAATATTCTCATCGGCATATCTGGAAATGCCGTATATGGAAGCATATCCGGCGCGTAACTGGAAGACCCTGGGTTCGATTCCCGGTGGCGGCCACTTAAAATTTTTCCGTAACTAACTTATAAACGTGGAAAGAGCGATGAATTCTGTTTGATGTTCCTGGTCCACGTCAAATGTCTGCATTAATGAAATTACTTTGCAATACGAAGAAAACGAAATAAAACACGACATACCACCTACGTAACAGAACAAACGTCGCAGACAGTTGTTCGAGCACGAGCGTCTTGCCGCAGATGAAGTTGTTTGTCTTACTAACTTTATTTTATTTTCCAGTATTTCTCCTTGGTTTTACGTATCGTGCGTAAGCGGTTAAATTAATTCCGACTTCGGCCATCGCATAAAGCAGATGTTAGAGCGTTAGGGAACAGACGTAGCCTATTATATAGGTTTTATATACCTACCTTCCACATATTTGATAAAGATGGAACAATTTTATTTTTCGATTAATTGCTTGTAGTGTACTTCATGTTTCCACATACATTTTCAGTGTTTTTATCGTTATACGTATTAATTTAAGTCTGTGCTTATGGCGGGTGTCTATCAAATAAGTATCGCTATTCTCGGGTGTTTATAAAGGGCGAGAAGTAGAAATGTCGCCACGAAATTTTGTTGGATATTTATTGAGGGCACGAAAAAGGAATTTATCGGAATAAGAAATAGTTCAAAATAGCACCGCTAGAGTAATTGTGACTCTGCGAAGGCAAGAGAAAAAACATTTACTGTTTGTTGACAGCACAAACGTTTCAAGAGAACTTTGGCTCAATATGTTGGCTATCACAAGAGAGTTCTGATGAGCAGCACAAGCAACGCTGCTGAAATCCAGGTAATTGCAGGTCGTTCACATGGAAAGTCTCATACGCAAATCTAAAACTACCTTGGAAGAGCTGCGAATTTTTTTTTTTTTTTTTGAGAACTGGTCAAGATGGCGAATTTTTGTTCATACAATCACCAAGAGTCGAACACGACACGAGGGATCCTAAAAATAAAACACATCTCACGTGAACATTTCACATCATTCTTAAGACATGTGAACTAATAATTTATTTTTAATACAACCTAAGTCTGAAAAGTTCCCTGACAGACGCAATAAATACAAAACAAGTTAGTAAAATCATGCAATGCATTGATTATGATACGCTTTCCAACATACCAGAATTCGCTCCTGTGCCTTGATCTTGGACCCCTTTTCGATGATATTCAACATAACCGGTTCCGTATACTTCCGGAAAAACATACTAAAGTTTGGTCTTAATAAAAGCATTTGTAGTCAAGTTATGAGGATAATGACTGTGAAATAAATAGCACCCCTATGTCCTGACCTTTGACCCCATTTCGATAATATTCAACAGAACCGGTAAAGTATATTTCCGGAACAACTTGATAAAGGTTTGTCTCAATCGAAGCATTTTTACGTAAGTTATAACGCATAAGGGCGATCGAATGGATCCCGATCCTATGTCCTGACCTTTGATCCCACTTTACTCATTTTCAATAGGATTCGTCCCCAGGTGGTACCCTACCACATACTAATATTTCTTTGAAATCGAACCATTTTTACGCAAGTTATGACGCATAAGGGCAATAGAATGCATCCAGCCCCTATGTCCTGACCTTTGACCGAACTTAACCCATTTTCAATAGGGTTCGTCCCCTCCCACATACTAAAATGTCATTGAAATCGAATATATTTAAGCAAGTCATGAGGCATAAGGGCAATGGAATGGATTCCGCTCTTATGTCGTGGGTTTTTACCCCATTTCGTCCATTTTCAACAGGGTTCGTCCCCAGGTGGTCCCCTACCACATACTAAAATTTCATCGACATCGGGCCATTTTTACGCGAGTTATCGTGCGGACAGGCGGACAAAGCTGAAGCATATGCGCTTCTTCTACCTGCGGTTGGAAAGCGTAAGCAAACTACGAAACGAATCAAATGCGTAGATCTACTGAAAAAGAGTAGCCCCACGATTGTGACGTCACGGGCAAGTCATGTGACCTTGTTGCAGGCCAGGTGAGGTATAAAGATGGTCTTGGCACAAATCACTTTTTTACGCTTTCCAACCGTAGGTTGAAGAAGCGTATATGCTCCGGCTTTGTCCGTCCGCCTGTCCGCACGATAACTGGCGTAAAAATGGTTCGATTTCAAACAAATTTTAGTATGTGGTAGAAGAACCCCTGGGGACGAACCCTATTGAAAATGGGATAAATGGGGTCAAGGTCACGACGTAGAAGCGGGATCCGATCCATTCCATTGCACTTATGCGTCATAACTGCCGTAAAGATGGTTCCATTTCAATGAAATTTTACTATGTGGTAGGAGACAGCCTGGGGACGAACCCTATTTAAAATGGATGAATTGAGGTCAAAGAGCGGGATGCATTCCATTGCCCTTATGCGTCATAACGTGCGTAAAAATGGTTCGATTTCGATGAAATGGGGTCAAAGGTCAGGACATATGATTGCGATCCATTTCATCGCCCTTATCCTATATTAGTAAGGTGGACGTCAAGTAATTTTGCTTCCTATACTTCCAATATCAAAACTTTTGTACACATTTCCTTCACATTAAATGTGTTCCCAAGGATGAAAATTTGAACATCGATTAAAATAACTTCATATTATTACTTGGAATACTTAATATTTTCTAAAACATAACCATAATTATATTAAAAATCAACAACTTTTCATTTGGTGGTATTGAAATCAAAAAAAGGATGGCGCGACCTGTACTTTGATGACGTCAGTAGACAAAAAAATGTTGGATTGCATAATTATGGTTATGTTTTAGAAAATATTAATTATTCCAAATTATAAAATGAAGCTATTTTAATCGATGTTCAAATTTTCATTTTTGTGAACGCATTAATTGTCCAGAAAAAAGATGGCGCGACCTGTATTTTCATGACGTCAGTAGACAAACAAATGTTGGATTGCATAATTTTGGTTATGCTTTAGAAAATATTAAGTATTGCAAGTTATAAAATGAAGATATTTTAATCGATGTTCAAATTTTCATCCTTCGGAGCGAATTAATTCGGAAGAAAATGTGTACAGAAATTTTTCCATTCGAAGTACAGGAAGCAAAATTACTTGACGTTCTCCTTAAAGGAGCAATTCTTGTATGTATGTAAATTTTATTTTGAAAACGGCTCGAAGGATTTTGATGAAAGTCGTTAACCTACCGTTTTCTGGTACTAGAAATCGATTTAGCTTGATCTCGACTTTAGGAAAATTCGTTTAGTAGGTTAAATACCACCCCGAATCACCACGTTTTAGTGTAGTGCCATGGCGTCGTCCCATTAGATGTTGGCGCGCGGTCACGCCATCTGTCTAAGTACGTCACGCATTGTGTGCGTATGTTCATCCGCACGAAAACTCGCGACAAATCGTTCGATTTCGATGAAATTTTAGCATGTGGTAGGGAAACACCTGGGAAGGAACCTTATTGAAAGTGAACGAAATGGGGTCAAAGTTCAGAACATAGGAGCGGGATCCATTCCACTGGTCTTATGAATCATAACTAACGTAAAAAAGTTTCGATTTCGAAGAAATTTTAGTATGTGGTTGGGGACCACCTGGGGACAAACCCTATTAAAAATTGGTGAAATTGAGGTCAAATGTCAGGACACAGAAGCGGAATCACTTCCATTGGCGATATGCGTCATAACTTACATAAAAATGTTTCGATTTGGATGAAATGTTAGTATGTTGTAGGGACGAATCCTATTGATATTGGGATCTATTCAGTAGAAGCGGGAGCTATTCAATAGCCCTTATGCATCATAACTTATGTAAAATTGCTTCGATTGCGACAAAACTTTATCATGTTATTTCGGAGGTACACTGAACCAGTTCTGTTGAATATCATCGAAATGGGATCAAAGGTCAAAGCACAGGAGGGAGATTTATTCCACAGCCATATTCCTTATAACTTGAGTAATGATTACTAGTATGTTGGAAAACATATCATAATCAGTGCATTGCATGATTTTACTAACTTGTTGTTCTAGAAGTAAATAGAAGTAAAGCGTAACACGCACACAACGCGTGACGTAATGAGGCAGATGGCCTCAAGAATGTTATGTCATAAAACTTTAATAGGATCCACACACAACGTGTGACGTAATGAGGCAGATTGCGCAAACGCGCGCGAACGTCTGAATCGCGAGAGTGTGACGTCATACGATTTCTAAGGATGGGAAACATTAATAGGACGTCGCTATGACAGTAAAAACGTGGTAACTTTGGGTTGTTACTAAACCCACTAAACGAAGTTTCCCGAAATCGAGATCAAGCTAAATCGATTTCTAGTAATAGAGAACGGTAGGTAACGACTTTCATCAAAATCCGTAGAGCCGTTTTTAAAATGAAATTTACGTAGATACAAGAATTGCCCTTTAAGGAGGACGTCAACAAATTTTGATTCCTGTACTTCCAACGGAAGAACTTCTGTACACATTTTCTTCACAATTAATGCGTTCCCAAGGATGAAAATTTGAACATCGATTAAAATAGCTTCATCTTATAACTTGGAATACTTAATATTTTCTAAAACATAACCATAATTATGCAATCCAACATTTGTCTACTGACGTCATCAAAGTACATGTTGCGCCATCTTTTTCTGGTTTCAACACCCCAAAAGGGAACGTTTATGTTTTTTACGCTTTTTTTTTCATTTTTTTTAATTCGAATTTTAACGACCACCGTGAGCAACTCAATGGGCTATAAGCAGTCGCGCGTCCCTAATTTAGGGTCACTAGTTTCAGGGAAGGGAGAGAGCCAGTGCCGTAAGATAAATACAACAACCATGTCTCACCGGGATTCGAACCCGGACCACTTTCGGACGAATAATCAGAGGCCATCGCCTTAGACCACTGCGTCACCGGGGTGGCCTTTTTACGCTTTCCAGCCGTGCGTTGAAGAAGCGTATATGCTCCAGCTTTGTCCGTACGTCTGCCCGTCCGTCTGCATGATAACTCGCGTAAAGATGGTTCGATTTCGATGAAATTTTAGTATGTGGTAGGGGACCACCTGGGGACGAATCCTATTTAAGATTGACGAAATTGGGTCAAATGTCACGGCATAGGAGCGGGATCCATTTCATTGCCATTATGCATTATAATTTGTGTAGATATGGTTCGATGACGATGAAATTTTACTATATCGTAGGGGACTACCTGGGAATGAACCCTATTAAAATTCGTGGAAGTGGGGTCAAAGGTCAGGACATAGGAGTAGGATGCATTCCATTGACCTTATATGTCATAACGTGCGTAAAAATGGTTCGATTTCGATGAAATTTTAGTATGTGGTAGGGGACGAACTGGGAACGAACCCTATTGAAAATGGACGAAATTGGCTCAAATATCAGGACATAGGATCGGGATCTGTTCCATCCCCCTTATCCCATACTATTAAAGGTGCCATTCTGTATGAATGTAAATTTTATTTTAAAAACGGCTCAAAGGATTTTGATGAAGGTCGTTAACCTACCATTTTCTCGTACTAGAAATCGATTTAGCTTGATCTCGACTTTAGAAAAATTCGTTTAGTGTGTTAAATAACCACCCCGAATTACCACGTTTTTAATGTCAAAGCGTTGTCCCATTAATGTTACCCATGCTTAGAAATCTTATGTCGTCACAATCTCGCGAATGAGATGTTGGCGCGCGGTCACTCCATCTGTCTCATTACGTCAACCGTTTTGTGCGGATCCTACTAAAGTTTTATGACGTCACACTCTTTGGAGCAGATGGTCGCGTATCCCATCTGCCTCACTACGTCACGCGTTGTGTGTGTATGTCCATCCATCCGCACGATAACTTGCGTAAAAATCGTTCGATTTCGATGATATTTTAGTATGTGGTAGAAAAACACTTGGCAAGGAACCCTCTTGAAAGTGAAAGAAATGGAGTCAAAGGTTAGGACATAGGAGCGGTATCCATTCCACTGCTCTTATGAGTCATAACTAACCTAAAAAGGGTTCGATTTCGATAAAATTTTAGTATGTTGTAGGGAACCACCTGGGGACAAACCATATTTAAAATGGGCAAAATGGCGTCAAAGGTCAGGACATAGGAGCGGAATCACTTCCGTCGCCATTATGGGTCATAACTTACGTAAAAATACTTCGATTTAGATGACATGTTAGTATGTTGTAGGGGCCTTCCTGGGGAGGACTCCAGTTTAAAATAGGCGAAATGAGGTCACAGGTTAGGACACAGGAGCGGGATCTGTTCCATAGCCCTTAAGCATCATAACTTACAAAAAAATGCTTTGGTTGCGACAAAACTTTATCATGTTATTTCACAGATATACTGAACCGGTTCTGTTGAATATCATTGAAACGGGATCAAAGGTCAGGGCACAGGACCGAGATTTATTCCACAGTCATTATCCTCATAACTTGAGTGATAATTTGAGTAATGATTTCTGGTATGTTGGAAATCGTTTTATAATCAATGCATTGCATGATTTTACCAACTTGTTTAATATAATTATGGTTATGTTTTAGAAAATGTTAAGTATTCCAAGTTACACAATGAAGTTATTTTAATCGATGTTCAAATTCCCATCCTTGGAAACACACTAATTGTGGAGGAATTTGTACAAAAGTTTGCCCATTGGAAGTATAGGAAGCAAAATAACGTGACGTCCACCTTAATAGTATGGGATAAGGTGATGGAATGGATTCCGATCCTTTGGCTTAACCTTTAACCCCATTTGTTCCATTTTCAATAGGGTTCGTCCCCAGGTGGTCCCCTACCACATACGAAAATTTCATCAAAATGGAACCTCTGTAACTTCAGTTATCGTGCCGACAGACTGACGGACGGAAAAAGCTGGAGCATATGCGCTTCTATAACCTATGGTTGGAAAGCATAAAAAAGAAGTGTTTTTCACGTAAGAAGAAATCTAGTTTCGGCATATCTTAACTTTATTTTTAACATCTATAACAAACATTCATTGAATTTGTTGTTCTCTTCCATCAATGTTGTGGAAATCTGATATAAATATCTCTTTGACAAATGTCCCTTTTTGTTGTGCTAAATTTATGAGCAGACGCTGTATCGTAATCTCGAGATTGGGCACCAATGGCAGAAATGGCGCCAATATGATTTATGAGATGAAAAGTCGACAAATGGGAAAATCACTTTATTGAGATGGGCAAGGAAATTGTTGCTAGCTGCAGAGCTGTTCCCATATTTTTTTGCCTATATTCCATCTCACAGTATTTTACAACAACATAAATAATGTAGGCTATTCTGAAGGTTCCAGTTGTTTTCTATCAATGTACAAACTTTCAGCTGACTAGTTCTAATAACGAGCACGTAAAACAATTATCCAATCGACAGCCTCCTTTTGGTAGCAAACATTTTATTAAATAAGTTATTAAATAAATACATATTCACAAAATGGATTCCTTCGCCCTCACCAAGAAGTACTCTGTTGCTTTCAGGATGATGAAAATTGCTGATTACAATTTTTTTTAATTTATGAAAGCAAAATATTGGTACACATACATATTAGATTTTCTTGCAAAACCAATATATTCATGAGATCCTTGTATTTTCGTTTTTGTAATACCCTGAACTGCGATACTGGCACAGTAAGTGGGCGCTCTTGTTTATCGTTTCATTAATTGTTTCAATAAGTTCCAACCTTTACACTCAAGACAATAAATAGCTTATTTGCCTCCAAACACCCTCAATAAATAAAGCGACATCATGGATCAGACTTCAAAATAAGGACAATGCCTCATATTTTACAGATGACGGGAGGTAAATAGCATTGGATGGCTTGTTATGAAAGTAAAAAATGTGGCATCAGATGCCTAATGAAAGCTTTTGTTACTCTAATAAAAGAAATTTAACCTTTCCTTTCCAGGATAGGATGGTCATGATGGAGAAACATCAGAGCTGATTTTCGAAAGCAAAGCGGCTGGGAGAGTTAATAAAAGCATACCATGTCATTGGAATACTCAAAATAAAAGTTAGTGAATAAAAGTAGCAGGGGTTTCTGTAATAGTGATTTGCAAAATGAGCATAATATTTATACTGATCTTTGCTCATTAATGTTCGAGAAAGTCTCACTCCTTTCGGTTGTTCGATTCCAGCCAATTGTTTTGGTTCCAATGTACAGGGCGTCCATAAATGAAGTATACAGCTTTTATATACTATTGAAAAAAAAACTACTATAAATAACGACCTATTTTAAATGTTGAAACACATGGTCACTGTGAAAGTTTTTTTTTAATGTCAGTAGGTCTCCACGTGTGCTCCGTTGGTTGCTCGCAGGATGTCTAAACGATAGTCCAGTTTCACCCACCTACGCTGCAGTAGGTCAGGTGTAACAAGAAGGAAGGCAGAAAAGCGTTCTTTGAGCTCAGTGATAGATGTAACCCTTTCTAATACACATCATCATCATCATCATTGTCAACCATTATCAATCCACTGCTGGACGAAGGTCTCCCCAAGTTTCCTCCACAACGGTCTGTCTTGTGCCAGTCTCCTCCATGTCACTCCCGCATACTTTCGAATTTCATCCACCCATCTTCCATGTGGTCTTCTTCTGGGTCTTTTCCTGTCCCTTGGAATCCAATCTAAAATTTCGGCTGTCCATCGATGGTCTGTTCTTCTGGCAGTATGTCCAGCCCATTGCCATTTCAGGGATTTAACTCTGATCATGATGTCTTCCACTCTTGTCATTTTTCGGATCCACGTGTTCCTCTTCTTATCTCTCCTGGTTACACCACGCATGCACCTCTCCATGCACCTTTGAGTTGTCTGCAGCCTTTGTATGTCTCTTTTAGCTAAGGTCCACGTCTCTGCACCATACGTAAGCACTAGAAGGATGCATTGATCAAACACTTTTCTTTTAAGACATAATGGCATATTGCTCTTGAAAATTATGCTGTTTCTTCCAAAAGCTCTCCAGGCAAGTTTTGTACGCCGATTAATTTCTTCACCAATGTGACCCTCACTTGATATCTGCTGTCCAAGATAAATGTACGTGTCTGTTATCTCCAGCTTTTCTCCATCAATCGATAAATCTTCATTTCTTGTAAAAGCATTGAACATCACTTTTGTCTTCTGAAAGTTCATTTTTAATCCCACTTCTTTACTCTTGTCAGCAAGTTCCTGCATCATACTCTGTAGCTCCGATGGGGTAGTTGCAAAAATGACTATGTCATCAGCAAAACGAAGGTGGGTTAGATAATCTCCATTAATCTTTATCCCTTTGTTTTCCCAGTTCAGTGATTGAAAGACATTTTCCAATGTAGCATTAAAGAGCTTCGGAGATATGGTGTCACCTTGTCTCACTCCTTTTCCAATTTTTATGTATGTTGTATTTTGAAACAGCCGAATCTTTGCACTTGCATTTTCATAGATGTTATTAATAATATTAATGTATGCATCTTCAATACCGCAGGATTTCAGAGCCGTGGTAACTGCTGATTGTTTCACCGAATCAAAGGCTTTTTCATAATCGATAAAAGCCATGCACAATGGAAGTTCATATTCCCTCGCTCTTTCAATTAGTTCTCTCAGTACGTGGATATGATCTATTGTGCTGTAGCCACTCCTGAATCCAGCTTGTTCTCTCGGTTGAGCCATGTCCAGTGTCACCTTCAAGCGGTGTGAAAGAACTTTAGTAAAGATTTTATAAACCACTGATAGGAGGCTGATAGGTCTGTAGTTCCTGAGATCCTCAATGTCACCTTTTTTATGTAGCAAGATCATTGTAGCGTTGTTCCAATCCTCAGGAATTTTCCCTTCATTAAGGCATCGAGTGAAAATTTGGGCGAGTACTGTTTCGATTTCTCCACTTGCTTCTTGTATGATGTCTACAGTAATTCCATCTTCTCCTGGAGCTTTTCCCCTCTTCATGTTCTTGATTGCATGTGCAACTTCTGCTGGAAGGACTGGAAGAACTCTGGTACCTTAATCCTTAATAAATCCCCAGAGAAAACAATCACATGGGGTAATATCAGAAGAACAGGGAGGTGATGTCGTCAGACCCCCACGTCCAATCCAGCGGCCTGGAAAATGGTGGTCTAAAGATCTACGTACATCCAAAAACCACTACGGAGGCGCTCCATCTTGTTGGAAAATATCTTGAATATCCTGGAATTCTGAAATTGCGAATTTTTCTAACATGTCCAAGTATGTTATGGCAGTAACGGTTGGTTCGGCGAAGAAACAGAGCCCTATCACTCTTTCTTCCATTAGGATAGCCCGGACGTTATCCTTTGGGCTGTCTCTTGTGTGCTACGACCACATGGGGATTTTTCGTGACACAGATTCCGCAGTTATGTTTATTCACTCTGTCAGAAACGTGGAATATCGATTCATCGCTGAAACAGATCCGTCAAAGGGGTGTGGGCTCTTCGTCAATGCGATTTAGCATGTCTACCCACAAATGCTTTTAGGCGTGGTCAAAGTTTTTGCACTAACTGCACTTTATACGCATATAGGAGGAGACGTTTATGCAGAATTTTGTGAACCTTTGCTCGCGGTATTTCAATTTCACGACAAGCGACGCGGACAGACTTCTTCGGGCTCCTTAGATAAGCCTCACGTTTTTGTCCGAAATGGAAGGCATCCCAGTGCTTTTGACTTTCAAGATGCTTTCTGTATCTTTGAATTTATTTACCCATTATTCGATCCTTTTTCGCGTCGGCGGCTGTCTCTTTTACTCACTCTGAACATACGCTGAACTGTTGTTAGACATTTTGACTCCGCAAACCAAAACACACGCTGTTTTCTCCACTGGAGAGGCCATGTCTGTTGCAATCAGTGTTTGACGAGATTTTTCATTACATGAGACACCTGGCGCCATCTATCCGCTGAGTTAAACATTTAGCACTTGCCACATCTCTTTACGTTTAAAGTAAGTTTGTTTCTATCGTATTTTTAACAGCATACTTAAGCTGCATACCTTTTTATAGACACCCTGTACAGCACAACAGCCGAACTTACCTAAATGCAGCCATGCTGAGAGACAATATGTACAAGGTCGGATGGAGCAGTGGACAGTTTCCTTTCCGTTAGGCTTTTGCCATGGCAAAATTCTGAAGAAAGTGAAATCGCTCCTCTAAAATTCTCTAGTAAATAATATAGTGAAAAGGATCTTCACGAGTACATAAAATGAATAGTGAAGTACCTCACTAGACATCTCTATTTGCGTTATTACTAAACTATTTTAAGGTATGGTATGCCAAGAATAAAATTTTCGAGACTTGATTTTTTGAAGCAAATAAATTCTATAGTTCCTGAATAAGCTTAAGATATAAATGCATTCTACCATTCAGAGTTGAAGAAATATTCTTCTCATAATACGTGGTAAATACGTCATGATAATTAACACAGCAATCGGACATCGCCGAATTGACTGTAATTACTGTTTCACACGTGACTTAAATCACATCAGAAAACTTGAAAATTTCATTGCCGTGGAGCGGGAATTCGGGAATTGTTGACCTTCACAACTGCCCGGAAATCATATTCTATAAAAAACATTATAATTCTTTAGACGTGAGGGAACATCGAGACTTCGTGTATAGGTATACGAAAGCAGATTTGTTAACGTACTCACTGGTAACGGATGTGTAACGCGTCTTGCACCAACAACCACACATTGATTCACTCATAGAGAAGTCACGGACTTCCAATTGTAACCTTTTGAAATCGATAGTTGTCGTAGTTGATCGCTGTGTTTCGCGAGCATGTTTACATCTGTGCTCTTCGTGTGCTATATCTTCTGGTCGAAACCGATTAGATTAACAGCCTGCATCGTCAATTTAATTGCGGGTAATAATACTTACTTAAAAGCTTTGTAAATTTTCTATCAGTGCTTCTTAGCGAGAAGCTTACCGGAATTTCCACCATCGGGATGACGCAAAATATTTATAGGTCGTAAACTGTAAATTTCCTACATAGTGGAGCATACGCAAAATTAATTATTCTGAAGGTATTCTCCGTACTGTGGATTAATAATAGTCTCTTTACAATACGTCCTCCCTTTATGGCTAGCATTAAACGGGGTGACATTTTACCAAAGAAGTCAAAATGAAAGAAATCATTATTTTCAGATTATAATTTAGCAGACTTTAAACAGCTGACCTTCACAGGAAGCAGAACAAAGCGAAACTTTCAGTTGATTCCTGCGACCGAAAATAACTCAGCCACTGCATACCGCTGTGATGTCGATTGAAAAGAAATCTTATTTCCGCCCGCTTACTTTTGCAAATCTTAGAGATACGAAACTTCAAATTACACTGCTGGCCACCCAAAATGCAACACCAAGAAAGACACGAGATAGCAAAGCCAGATTTACTGAACACATGACAACAGATACAAAGATGAAAGGATTGAGCTTACAGGCCCGTGGGAATGGCGAAGCACGCAGACATCAATAGTTCGTGTGGCCCCCATGGCTGGCAATAACGGCTGCTAAACGCCGCGGCATCGAACGGAAGAATCTTTATGATGTGGGCTTGGGTTATGTCGGTCCAGGCTTCTTCCACACGTTGCCACAGTTCATCAGGCGCAGCCGGGGGTAATGCTTGCCGGGCCACTCTGTTGCCGATCAGCGACCAGACGTGTTGGATGGGCGACATATCGGGAGAACAGGATGGCCACGGCAGCAATGAAACCTGGTGGGCTGTGAAGAATTGTTGCATGATGCGTGCCACTTGCGGGCGCGCATTGTCCTGTTGAAACGTGGCCCTGTAAGTAAGACTACAGGCTCCAAAACGTCGGAGATGTAGCGGTGGCTGTTGCGTGTACCGGCGATGCGTACCAGAGGGGTGCGGGTGTCATATCCAATTGCGCCCCAAACCATAACGCCAGGCGATGGACCGGCATGGCGATGCATAGTGTAGGCGTTATACAGTCTCTCGCTGCGGTGCCGCCACACGCGGATCCGACCATCGTGGTGGTGTAGGCAGAACCGGGATTCTTCGGAGAAGACAATATCGTGCCATTCTTTAGTCCAGGTGCGGCGTTCAACGGACCACTGCCACCGCACTCGCCGGTGGTATAACGACAATGGTAATCGGAGCAATGAGCGCCGTGCGACAAGTCCCCGCTCGTGCAGACGACGTCGAACGGTACGCGCTGACACGGGTTGTTGCGCAAAACACCATAATTTCTGCTCTAACGTTCGTGATGTGGCGGTGCGAGCAGTCAATGCCCACCACACAACATGCCGGTCCTCTCGTTTGGTGGTGCGCCGTGGCTGCGGCAATCGCTCAGGTCAGTCCGTCGTCCCTCCTTCACCCACCGAATCCATACTCGCCTCACTGTAGATGGATGTCGTCCCACACGGGCGCCGATGTGTCGGTACGATAAACCGCTGTCGCGATAAGCCACTATTCGTCCTCTGTCGAACTCCGAAACGTGCTGGAATGACTGCCGTATTGTGCGACGAGGCATCAGGAAGCTTTCCACGCACAGGTCCGGCAGCACATCCCCGCCTTCTGTGCACCCTTCTTATAGTGCTTCTCGGTGGCGTGCCGGGCGCACATGATTTGCATATGCCCTGCAATGCTAATGGTTTGCATGTCCTCTCGCGGGCGACACAAGCTGCGAATTTCAGGCCAATCTGATGCTTCCTTCTTGGTGTTGCTTTTTGGGTGGAAAGCAGTGTAAATTGCCTTTCATACTGTTGTTCAGCTGGTTCAAAGTGCTTGGACTCCGGCATCCAGTTGTTTGCGTTGTGGTCAATTTCCGTACATCAGCTGCCTCAAAGCCATCCAAGAAAGCTGCGCCTCATGGATCTTAGACTTTTGGAGACCAATCTTTCAGAAGTAAAGTAGCGTATCCAGCACTGCGGATAACAAAAGCAGATGGCATACAGACTTCTTCCTTCTTCGGAGGAAGCAGAATTGGAGGCGGTATTGATTACAGCAGAGCTGAATAACATAGATTTGCATCTTAAATATAACAGCTACTTTACTCCAATAGAAAAGTAGTGTTTTTTTATATAAAATATAGCCCATTTTCTTTTCTTTGAATATGCTTTCCACATGTATGTTCTTAGTGTTACAACTTAATTTATTTAACCCTTTAACGACCATAACGCCCGTACGTACAAACGACCATATCCGCACGAAACGCCTGTCTAGAGTGCGTCACATTTCCTATCTTTACTTGTTCTTCAAATTTTCTCGACCTTTGAAGTATCAGCAGGAGTCACCCTCAGTCATTATTGTTGTTATTAAACAAAAGAAGTGAAACAACAAACAGTTTCGGGCGTTATGGTATTTAGAGTGATACAATATTTTTGGGACATGGTCGTTAAAGGATTAAAAGACTAATTGAAAGTTCTCATCCAAGTAAATGTGTTCAAGTCAGTAACGCATTGTCCTATTATCTGGATGAGTATATAGACATCAGCATGTCCAGTAAGAAATATACAGGTTCTTTTCCTTTTTTCATATTTCACAAACATCTGATTTATGCACTACATAAATGAATCCCCTGGGATTAGTATTTCCGCAGTCTTTACTGAGACGTAGCGACGTAAAAGGCGGCAGAGCTGCAGTTTCCCCCGAACGCTAGCCCAAGCGAACGCCAAAATTGCTGGAATAAGTAATTATATATTATGAAAACATACGCTTTTTATATGTAGAAAATATCATTGCAGTTGAATGCTCTCCATCCCTTTTTCTGGATTTAGCGACTATAATGAGCTTCTCTGAGCGCCAGTCCTTAATTCAGAGTAAATGGATTCAGGGAAGGGAAGATGCCAGAGTATATCAGACAAACGCATCATCCATTGTTCAATGAGACATAGACTAAATCGATTCAGGGAAGGGAAGATATCAGAGCTATCAGACAAACGCACCATCCATTGTTCAATGGGACATAGACTCTTGCCTATTTCGGAACATTGGTTCCAATTGAACGCCTCAGATTGCTCAGCCACATGGCTGGATATAAGGTTTCAATTTTAGTTTTTAATTTGACATTTTTTTAGGTGCTGCGCACCTAAATTTGGACCTGCACTGATTCATAACATTTACTTTCTTTCGTCTGTTTGATCTAAGAAAAAAATTAAAAGGTATCTCTGCTCTGGCAGATGCTTACCGATACTAAAGTCGCTTCACGAAGTCACTGTCTGAATCGTCTTTGTTGTTTTCCAAGGTGCTAAAGTATGTAGGTATCTGACTCCCGTGCGCCAAAAATCTCGGCCAAAATCATTGCTGACCTTTATTTTCAGAGGAAAAAAATTAAGTGAAGTACGATGAAGGTAGAGAACTGCTCTCAGAGTATTTCCCCATAAGAAGTTCAATTTTCGAATGACCTCAGCCGACATAACAAAAGTTAATTTAATGAGCTGAGCAATTTTCTTCAGTTTTGTCTGGGAAGTAGAAAAGACTTCGCAAAATTGAAACGGTGACATCAGTATGATTTTTAACAGTATACTGATAAGATCTTTATCAAAGAGATTCTATCAGATCTGTTGTTCCAGGTGGAAAGGTTGGGTAACAGCTGGCTTTTGCCTTACTCTGAAGTTTTTGGACTGATTTAAAATAATGTTTTTGCTATTGTCTGGCGGAATAGGATTTTATTGGGAGCTCAGGAGTTTGCACCTTTTAAATATCATGATTCACATACAACGGCTACTTAATTATAAACCTTTATGTAGGTGTGCGAAAACGTCATTTATGCAGGGTATATGCAAAATACATGGTTCCATGCATTGTATGGATAAACAGGACTTCCGTTGTAGCAATTGACCGAAGCATTCAAAGAAGACAGTTCTCTACCTATATCGTAGAGACATATGACCAGAAAATGGACGAGGATCGGCATTAGCAATCGCGTACCTATACAGAAAAAAATGATTTCTACGAAGAACTGGAAAGTTAGTCTATGGTGGTGTTTGGCACACTGTGATTAAAACAACGGGAGACCAGAAAAATCATCATGTGGTCTGACGCGTTGCGGTACACCTTGTTCTGTACCGACGGTAAGCAAAAATTTTGCACGGAGCTTTCTTTGCTAGTGGCCCTAAATTTCAGACGATCTACTGCTACTAGCCCATTGAGTTTATAACGGTATCATCTGGAAATCCTTACCAAAAAATGGTTTTATGCATTCTATAATACATGCACAATTCTCGTTAGAACTTCAGTAATAATCTTCTTAATGTACAAGTATGGACAAAACTCGTAGTCTTAGGTTTGTCAGATCTTTTATAGACTACGTTATTCGTCATTCTATTTGGTGCTGCATTGATTTTCTTTTATTTTTTACTTCTCCAGATTCCATTTTTGGGATTTTGTTTAGCGTCTCATGATGCGCACGTTACAATAACATTTTACAGAGTGTGCCAAAAGCAGCGCACGCACATTCAACGTCACATGTCTGTTCTCCATTATCACTCTCGTTAGCGTTGGGATAAGATCATAAACATTCTTGGTTCTTACCAAAGCTCCACTTTTGGAATTTTGATTTCACACTGCAACTTGGAAAGCAATGAAAAGCACTGCCAAATTTTGGAGTGTATACCACAACTTTCCTATGTGTTTTGCCTGATACACATTGATAATTTTTTCTTATTATCAATAAGAAAAAAGAAGCTGATGTGGGGTTGAAAGGAATAATGTACTACTAAATTGACACTACTTCTAGAATGTATTAACATTTATTTCATTTCAACTTATGCTAACGCACTAACTGTGACCATGAAGAGTGTACCGATTTTACAAATTGCTGGAAGAATCATCAAGGCATGAATGACAGGTGTAAAAAAGAAGGAAATAAATAATAAGTATAGAAGCATATCAGGGAAAATTCAAGTGCTGCAGACATATTTTCGAACCGAAAGACAACGAAAGGAAATGAATGAATTTCATCAGTTTCCATTTCATCAAGATAGACATCCGTAGGTGGATAAAGAAATACCGCGAAATTTTACTGAAAGTCCCTTCTTGGGACACGGATAGGTAGCACAAAAACAGGCAGGCAGGCAGGCGGGCAGGAACCTGTTAAAAAAAGCAATGCTTAAGCACAGTGTTACAAAAAGAGCTCGTGACAATTTTATTCTTGTAGTGATCGATCAATGTGGATGCCATGCCGTCATGCACGTACATGCAATGGATGTGATCATGTTTCTACGTATTTATAGCGTCTCCAGCTGATTTATTTTTCCATTAATCACATGTAAAGTATGTTGCATTAGTTGCACCATTTAAGTTCTATCCAAATTGGCATACCAGGATTTTTATGATACGATGTGTCTCACCCCCCCACCCCCCAGTGATATTGTGTAACCTCAACAATTTCAGAACAACAGATATTCTACTCTCAGTACCTCATTTGACATATCGAAATGCCTTTAGATTTCCACATAGCATAGGACACAGAATCTCTGTGGGATCTCCACAAAAAAAAATCACGAAACAATCGTTGAACAGTAATATTAATAGTAATAATATTTCCACAATAATACGATCACAAAACAAAAATAATAATAAATTCGAGAGACATTGAGACGAAGATACAGATGCTTGGGATAGATAGTGGAGGAATAGGTAAAATTTCTCTCTACATCTATCTTTATTATCCAGGCAATTTGGCTGCAATAACAATATTTCTAAAGTAATAAAAGAAATGCTTAAGCAGAGTGTTAGGCAAAGAACTTGTGACAATTGTGACTACGCTGAGTATTTCATTTGACGTATCGAAACTTGGATTCACTATAGGACACACAAATATTTTGGAAATTATTGAAACTTGGATTTTATTATAGGACTCAGCATCTTTGTGTGATCTCCACAAAAAATCAACTAACAATCATTGAACAGTAATATTAACAGTAGCATTATGTACACAGTAATACGTCCACAAAACAAAAATAATTACATTAGAGAGAAATTGAGACGAAGTTGTAGTTGTGTGGGATAGATAGTGAAGTAATAGGGAAAGTTTCTCTATCCCTCTATTTTTATTATCCAGGCAATTTGGCTGCCATAGTTTTTCTCGGTAGTTTAGCGCAATTGCATTGTCCCAGTAATGTGTATTAAATGTGTTTAAAGGCGATTCCTTGGACGGTGAGGAGTAGCATCTTATACGAAAGAGTACCATCTGAGTACCGACAGAACAAAGCACTCTGATGTGAAGTGTTTTAGCCAACCTGAATGCATGCATTGATTTACGCAAGCAGATTGTGTGCAATTTATTTTAGTTTATAAATCTTTCACTCAACACGGTGCGCTCCAAGTACCATCTATGATTGTTTGGTACAATAGTATTACAGATTTCCGATATCGTAACTTTACATTTTAACACGTAGATATATCTCACTAGATGTGTTAATCCATGATAATCTTTTAATTGAACGTGTATAGGTTCTTAATCTGCCTCTCTATCCAACGCCAATACTCTTATCATCCCTCCTGAGAAAAGGTCACATGACTTAAACAGAAGAAGGAAAAGGACAGAGTAAAGTTATTTATTCGTGGTGATGCGTCTAAGCCTCCAAAGCGCCGAATTCTGACGTATACAAGAAGGGATTTGAGTTAATAATCGCCTAATTCGTCTCCACATTGGAAGCTTTAACTTAAATGGCATTTTAATGAACCCTGCGCGAGGTCATTGTTCAGCATCCCCTTAAAACATCCAAGTATTGACAATTGCGATTCCCAAGACGCGAAAATCCATTTGGTCCTAGATTAATTTTTGCGCATTAATTTCCTCCTTATTCGGGACAACGTCGCAATAAGTATAATCAAGCGCGCTGCCTCGAAAAATCATCGCTCATTTATTTCTGAACACCTATTCGGTAAAGACACGGGCTGTGTACAAGCGATTGCAAATTTGGAAATCACTGATGCACATTTGTTTCTCATTGATTGCGGTGTTCTTAAGTAACGCCACGTGATTTGAGAGAGGATCTGGGAAATTCATTACTGAATGGCAATTATACACTCAGCTAAAGAAAGACTTTTAAAGTAATTACCTCCAAGCACGAAGGAGAACCAAAGCGAATCGATGGAGCTTTTACCAATTTCAGAAATAACGGTAAGTTTTCTATGGAAATACCGTTTTGCTTCCCTGAGGATATGCGCAAAATATGTTAAATTTATTTCAGGCAGCAACTTTCATTTTCCTATTGCATTGAACTTTGTTTGCAGTTTCGAACTTTGAGCGAGTGAGAGGTGTTGGAAACAAGCAGAGGGAAATGAGTTGTTTTCAGTTTGGACATGTCAGGTACTGGTTATCTCAGGATAATTTAGTTAATATTATTCCCAAAGGTTATGGCATATTTAGGAAACATTGCAATGCCGAACACAGTTTTTGTTTGTACGGACGATGTAGAAACTGTCAGACCATCCATACGCAACGGATTGTATTTGAGCAGGTACGAGAGAGTATTATAAGCAGAAGTTCCACCGGAACTGTTCCCTTCTGACACACTCGGCTCAAAATGTGAATGAGAAGGTCCATCAGTCGCTGCATGAATTATTGTTTGGGAACATTACCTGACTAGTTTCATTGTTAGGCTTTTCACTTCTTTCGCGCATTGGGAACAAACCGGATGAAAATACTCTCTGGATGAACTGAGTGGCAGATGGTTAATTAAGAACAGAGCAGTTTCTATTTCTGCTCTTGATCCACGAGAACAAGGACAACTCATTGTAGAACTGCCTAAGATGTTATGTCAGGAAGTTTCAAAAAGAGCGATTTCCTTTTCCAACTTCTCTCAATGATTTTTAAACAGTACTGTTGTCCAAATGCAGAGCTTCTTATTTTTCTGATGATGTTCAGGATTCGAATCACCTTTAAAGGCATGGATGTCTTATTTTATTTCTGTTTGTTTCGTAGTTTGTAATCAAGTCATGTGTACGGAACACTGGAAAATAACCTGAAAAAAGTGTCAGATCCATGCCGAATCGGAATATGACTATTTCATTAAAGAAGGTAAAGGAATGTTGCTAGCTTTGCTTCGCAACACGAGTCTTCTGGTGGCAAGAACTGCAACACATTTCAAAAGAAAATATCTTGAGATTCACTCGGACGTAAATCTTACATAAGAAAATATAGACTGAAACGGCAGAACGGAAAATATTTTAACTGGACAGAGATCTGTGTTTACTGAAATTATAGACACATGTAAACCAGATTATCGTTAAAAAGAGATACTTTTTTTGAAAATGGCGACACACACACTTAAGCTCAACGAAGCGACGAACTTGAGAGACGCATCAAAATTAGTTACAGTTACCTTAACGAGGATTGTCTCCAGTAATTTTTCTGTTAAAGAAGGAATTTTGAAAAGTTCTTCGATTGAAAGGACGTACCATAAATAAGGACATCCACCCGGAGTTTAAAATACTCCTTTACCCTAAAAATGTTTCCTCTATATAAGCTCGTGGGTATTGTATCAGAAGGTTTCCGAGCTTCTGACGGTGTCAAATACGGATTAATTGCTTGTTATACGTATTACAGTTTTCTGACGATTATTTCATATTAATATATTCTCCAATAAGAAAGCAATGGGTAAATTTAAAAACAAAGAGTCAGGCCATGAAACTTAATTTTCAAGCTAGTGCACTTCAAAGAAGGCAATTAGTAATCCTTTCGGATGAACTCAATTGCGGGTACGGTGATCTGTATCTACAAGTAGAGGTACGTTGTATGAGTAAAGTGTTCCGCAGTTTCAAATATATAACCGTTATATCGTTTTCGAAAGAAACGTAATTAACACTATCTTGCACTCGGAGACTGAATGGCTGAGGGATTTTGCATTTTTGACAGACTTAAGAGGAAAACTGAAAGAACGGAATTTGCAGCTTCAGAGCTTGAAAACGATGTTAGGCAGACGATATCGCACTTTGAGGATCTTCCCCACCAACCTAAATAAACTCTGTTAGAACCACCTCGATTGATATGATGTTAAAAATCATCATGTCTGAAATAAAATAAGAAAAAGAATGGAAAATGAAAGTATTCTTGCTCCTGCTCAGGGAAAGGTAATGTTGAAATGGTTTCGTACCTGAAAGCAGAGTTTCCATGGTTATAGGGACATTTAAGAAAAATAATTACTTGTTCAGACCGTTCCACTCTGTTTTTCGATCTTGAAAGTAAAACTTCATCCTTGAAATGGTGATATATTGAATTCAGGATATACTAAGAGTTCAACAACAATAAACATCTCTTTACAAATAACATTCTGCAATTTTTTAGTTTTTTTTTAATTATATTAGGTGCTTGAATTAATTCCCGCTGATGCCCAATATAGCGCAGCAGTGGTGCGCTGTGACCCGGACCACAAGTGACCTCCCTTGCACAAGCACGTACTGTCCGTAGTCTGGGCGAAGCAGTGTGTGACACGTGATAGGAGAGCACAGAACACGAGTTTCTTTCGCACTCACGATGTCGAGTTTCGCACCAAAAAAGGAGCATTTGCGGGAAGCATTACCCTTCTGCTTTTATCTCAAGGAATCTGCAGCGAAAAGTCATCGTTTGTTAGTGCATGTCTATGGGGAATGTGTCCTATCGGTAACAACATGCAGATAGTGGTTCCGACGCTTCAAAGCCAACGAATATGACTTGAAGGACAAACAGCGTCCTAGGCAGCCGAAAAAGTTCGAAGATGGCGCATTGGAGGTGTTATTGGACGAGGATTCATGTCCGACGTTCCACGAGTTGTCTAACACCCTACGGGTCGAGGTTAGCAAACGTTTAAAGGCAATAGGAATGACCCAGAAGCTCGGAAACTGGATCACACATGACAAGGTTATTCTTCTCCACGACAACGCTAGAATTCATGTCTCCAAATCCGTGAAGGAACTCTTGGAGGCACTTGGATGGGAGTTCTTTCCCCATCCGCCTTATTCCCCGGACATTGCTCCCTCCGACGTCCATTTGTTCCGGTCGCTACAACATGGCCTGTCAGAGCAGCACTTCTTTTCTGTCGCGGATATCCAAAAATGGCTCGATGAATGGTTCGCCTCTAAAGAACCTGCATTTTTCTACGGCGGAATCCATTTGTTACCACAACGGTGATAAAAAGTCGTAGCTGCTAACGAACACTACTTTGAATAGACTATCTTGTACCGTTCTGTGGCAACACACAGGTGTTTGTGTGGCAAAAAACAGCGGGAATTAATTCAAGCACCTAATAGATATTTATAAAACACAAACGTTGACCAGTTAATTTTGTAATCATAGGATCAGACTCATTTTTGATAGAGAGAATGCCGTTAACATACAAAATACGCATAATAAAAATTTTGGCACGTTATTATAGGTGTATTGTATTTCCAGGATCAGCCGAATGATGTCCATAGAAAAGAATATTAATAGGAGCTAGTAGAATGTTAAATAAGATATCTTCTAACTCATTTCTTGCCTTCACGATTTCCGCATTTTGACACTTAAATTGAAAAAGTCGTTCTACATATAACGGTGTGCAAAATTGAAGAATAGAGAAAATCGTTCCAGATAATACGTGTATGAACAGAAATGAAATGTTGTGTATGATAAGTCATACGAAAGAGAAACACCATGATATGCGTCTTTGTCCGCGCAGACAGCGCTATAAAGGCGGTAGATCGGTTCGGTTTTTATCGCACATTGTATTCCTTCTCGAAGCAGGCTGGATAATATTCCGATGTTAGATTAAATCGAAATTGGTAGTAGGCCAGTCCCAGTCGGAGGTATCCAGAGCGTAAAATATACCACAAAATTTCATCAAGACTAATAAGATGGTTCCTTAATACAAGGAGAGGTTCGTCGACCAATAGGACAAATTATCTTCACAGCTACTGCTGCTGCCGAGCACCGCTGTATGGATCTAACGTCGAAAAGACATTGAAAGAGAACAGATAGGCAACCAAGGAGGTTACAATAAGATATCTGGAGTTGTCCTCGTACCGCATTGCACGAAGCCTATAACCGCGAGCGACGGCCGTCAAATTGCGGGAAAGCTGATTATTTTCAAGGCATTGTAATGCATTTTGTGTTGACCGAATCGCATTATTTCGTCGCAAATGTCTCCAACTTTGCATTGTAACTTGTTGCGGATGTGTGAGATAATCCTGGATTTATAGGATTTTAATTATTTTGAAGCTCCTTCTAATTTTTATTTTAAATTGAAATACATGAACGTTAGTGCGAATTCAAAACAAAAAACGTTAAAATTAAAAACTTCACTTGTGTAGGAAATATATTTCATTCCGGTTTGATATTAACACGCAAGTAAAAACCACGCAATTCCAAAATAGACACAGTTGGAAATTCATGGGTATCATGCGAACAATCTCAAATTCTCACCCCTTAGGGTATCTCCTGAAGTATTATTTTAACCTCCTTTTAGGGGACTAACTCTGGAGCTTACAACAGCCTCGAGGGTAACACTACTTACACTTTTACCGTAGTTGCATGCCAGAGATCTCTATGAAAGCACACCTATGTGTTCCTCTAAATCCCTCTTCCGGAAAGGCGTGCTTAAAATGTAGTTGCCAAAATTGCCTGCTGTGCTCAGACAACAGGGCAGTTGTGCTTTTTACAGATGAGTTACGATACAGTATAAAAATTGCTTTCCTAAGTGCTCTCATCTGGCGAGAACCATAAATTCGCGAAGGCCCCTCAAGTATCCATGAAAGGTACAGCTTTGATGGGTTTGGTTTTTTTGTCCTGGATGGCATCGTTACATAAGGCGGACTGGCCTGCACACCTTTCAGAATGGCTCGGTTACCCGCCAAAAATAGAGGGCTGAGATTCTGGAATCCTTTGTTAGGCTGTTGAGAGGTGCTTTCTGCCCAGATCACCTCCTGGTGGACCATAAGACCAGACGCTCAGCTGGTGGATGAGTATCTGCAAATACAAAATACCGCTCCAGTGGAATGGCCAGCATATTTGTCGCGCATGACTTTTTATTGAACATATCTCAGAAGCCTTGGGAAGTCAAGTTGTAGAAAGCCAGAGCCATCCTACGACACTCCAAGAATTCTGAGTAGCCTTTTTAGAAGAGCGGGAGTGGATTCTAGAAGCCTAAATTGCTAGTCTAAGTAACAGTATATGGAGTTATTGTTAGCGTTGCATGCCTGTTAGAGGCAATCATATGTCTTACTGAATGGTCGGATAATCAAAACGGAGAACTCTTACTCGTATTTCTCTCCTCGTGTTCATATGCGCATATTTCCTGTTTATAATGCAGTTGAGAAGTTCTACCATCTGTAAATCTCGTGAAATATCTCAGTAAAGTGCCCTCTCAAATTCATATTTCATTGCATTAGCTTTCGTCCATTGGGGGTAATATCATATTTTGTAGATTGTCCTTTAATTTTCCATACCGGTGCACAACAAAGTGTATCATGAAGACAAAGTGTGAAAGTATAGCTTGTTTTCCCTGTTTGTAAAAATGAGACAAGTTTGTAAAATAATTGCTTTGTTTCCTCTTGCAAGAGGATAAATTGAAAACAGAGCAGCTGCTTTTTATATGCTGTGTTGTATTATAAACATTATTTAGCATGCCAAGAAAAAATAAATTTTTTAAAGTTTTTATAACCCTTCTAAACACCATGCTGATAGTTGCGAAAGCGCTAGCGTAGTATATGTTCCTCTCATGCCTGCAACAAAGAAGACGTCTCCATGAGATTTTAATGATTCCCAGGCTGCCATAATAAAAACCAGTTCTTATTATATTGCTCAAATTTGAAACACCTTGTCTGAGTGCCATCTTCCACTAAATGTAACTAGTTGACGCAACTGTACATTACCGCTAATGCGGGTAATTTATATTTATGACCAGATGACCTTTATTAACGATTTTTTATAAGAGTGGCATCTGACTTATCTGAAACCAGAAACATTCCTATTTATGAAAAAAGCGAGAAACTGGCATTTGACCCTCCTAATGCGATTACATCCTCAAGAAACACACTGGTAGATCCTGCGTACAAACAAATCGTACACTGCAGAGAAATGCCGTTACCCGAGAAATTCTACAGCTAGGAAATACTCGCATCGCTTTTCATTATTCATTGCAGGATCGTATAAACTGACAGTACTTCATTTTTCTCCTCGTCTGGACACGGACAACAGAAATGCGTTGTTTGCAATGCCGTACTGCAATCCTCATAACAATGCAATACATCAAACAAAATTCCTTGGAGATCCCTTTTTGATTTACCCTTGCAAATATTACCGGAAAGTGCATTTAAATAAAAGCATAAAGTATTTCAGCAATTCATATGCGTGCTCATCAAAAGAAATGTATGTGTTCTTTGTGCAAGTATGTACATATCTGAGGGACAATTCTTTCGCTTCTTCTCCTCGTGAATATGCTGGATCGGTCGGGCGATAGAAGCATTCACCCTGAAATTTCCACATTCTCGGCGAGATGAAACAAACTGTTTGAATACAGCACATCGCCCATGAAACTACCATGCACTTCCCCTTTGTGCGTCTTCGAGATCTCTGAGCGCAACCATTTCAAAGGCTCAATGCATCGATCGCGATCATATTGTGGAAGCATTTTCTGACAAAATGCCTACAGGCCTTTAACACTATATGATCCACTCCTCTCACATAACATTGCGGAAAAAATAGAGATGACAAAAAAAAAAAACTCAAAGCAAGGAGAGGAAATCCTTTCATTTTTCCCTCTTTTTACGCATCAGGCACTACTTGGAGGAGACGCAACATGTTTGGCGTATCTCTGCAAATGTTTTGAGTTGCGTTCTGCCCTTTAGGGCGCAATAAAATCCGGATAAGCACCGAAGCTAGAGATGATGAACTGAATCTTAGAAGATATTTGAGTCTTCCGATCATAAATGAAAAGGAACGAATTCCTGTTTGCGCAAGGAAAGTAATGTAAACAGTGGGGCATAACAAAAAATTGTTTATTCTCTTTCGTGACCTTCCTCTATTTTTCTGCATGATTACTCCCTTAAACTCCATCGCTCATGTTTACGAACTTTCGTTGTCATATCACTTTCACTTTTTTTCTTTCTAATGCCTGAATTAATAATTTACAAGATTGATAAATCAATGCAAATAAAAATGTTATCGTGAGATCAAGGGAAGTAAATTATGTTAATTTAAATGAGGTAGTTTTTTTCGCACACAATTTGCACATTAAAGAATATTTGTATTCTTACGTTTTATTTGAAGTGAACAGTTTCTACTCAGTACCTGTTTCATTAGTAGCATATCGGGGGAAGCCTGTGCCCACAGATGGAAGTTTCATTCCATAAATTTTATACGGCCGAATCACATTATTGTATCCAGAGTAACTGCCGTGTGCAGCGCGAACAGCAGCTAGACGGGTTGGGAGTTACCGAATAAAGTTCTGAAAGGTGTTCACAGATATGTGGAGCCTTGCTGACTGCAGTGCGTCTAACAACTGCTGGAGGGTGCGTGGTGGAGAATCCATAAAGCGAACTATACGATCGAGGTGGTCCCAAAGATTCTCAATTGGGTTTTAGTCTGGGGAATAAGGGCGGCCGGGAAGTATTTTTAAGTTTTCATCGTGCTCTTCTAACCACTCTCGGACATTTCTAGCTGTGTGACACGTTCTCATTGTCGTAATGGAAGATCCCTTCCGCCCCACGCAAGACAATGACAATGTGTGGGTGTACGTGGTCCGCAAGGATAGATTCATAACGAATTTGGCCCATAATGCGTTGCACAGGTATGTGTAGACCCAGAGAATGCCACGTAAACCAGACCATAAGGCCGCCCCCACCAGCTTGTCTTCTTCCAGCAATGGCTGAAAAGCCTTTGTTCTCCGATATTTCTTGCCTTATACGACAACTGCCATGAATCAGTTCGGTGACGCAGAAAACGTGACTCACCGCAGAAAGCAATCCTTTGCGAATCAGCGGAGTCCCAATTCCGATACTGCTGTGCACATTTAAGCCTTTTCTACCGATGTATTTTTGTTAGCATAGGTGAAGTGACCATCCGTCTGCATCGGAGCCCCATACGCAGCAGGGTTCGCTGAACTGTCGTTTTAGACACACTTCCGGTAGCCTCCTCATTTATTCGGCCAGTAAGTTACTCAACTGTAGCGTTCCAATCGACCCTCACGCATCTTCGAAGCCGACGTTCACCTCTCACATCAATAGCATGTAGCACTCCGCACTTTCTACGTCGCTTATTCGCAATGCACTTTAACCACAGCAGCAGGAAAACTGTTCACAAACTGTGCTGTTTCAGAAACACTTCCACCCTTGCCCGGAAATCCGATAATCGTTCCTTTTTGTAAATCTGATAAATCGCTTCTTTTATCCATGACAGCAACACGTGATATATTTTCAGAATCCTACTTATATAACCTCCAAGCCAGCTCACGACACGTGCCTTCTTTCATTGCCTACGCTCTGTTGACGTCAAAAGTAGGAGGTGGTCATGATAATGTGACTCTACTGTGTATCTAGGTGAGAAATCAATTATAATGACTGATTTATACTTTCTCCTGTAGATGGCTTTTACTTTCATTTTGTGGCGGGAACTAGACTTGTACAAAGGGAATTTATATTTACATTTTATGGCTAAAATAATGCACTAAACTTTACACGCCTAGATGTTTAAGTTACGTAAATCAGTACTTCTGCAAGTTCCCATTTACATTTTCCATGATCAGCGTTCTGCCCTGCTGAATACTTTGTTCGGTTTTCCAGCTTTTTATGTTCCTTTCCACACGATAGCTGCGAAAGAGGTTTTTCACGCAGTTCTCTACTATCACGTTGTAAAAAAATATCCGGAAAATAGAATAGAGAAGCATGTATTTCAAACTTAAAAAATTATACACAACACTTCACCTAATCGTCCAGGTTGTCCCCTTTGGAACTGACGACCTTATTCCACTGATCAATGAGTTGAGATATCCCATTAAGATAGAAGTCTGGCAAAAGAGAGTTGAAGTCATCCATGCAACGTTTCACATCATCGTCATTAGTAAAGTTTTTCTCAGCGAGAAAATTTGTCAAACACAGGACAAGATGAAAGTTTAACGGGACACAAGGTCCGGGAAATAAAAGCGGTTGACAATATTTTCCATTCCATCTCGTGCAATTTTTGCTGGGTCTGTAAAGCGACATGTGGACGAGCGTTATCATGGCGAAAAACAACTCCATTGCTATTAATCAACGCTGTGCGCTTTTCTTGCCCTGAAGAATGGAGGCGGTCCAACTGTTGGATATAAGTATCCGCTGTGACTGTATTGTTCCTCGGTAAGAGTCCTTAGTGAATCACGCGGCGAGAACCCCTAAGCCATTCCATCCCCTTCCGTCCATGAAGAGGTGGCTTAGCGACCTTCTGTGGGGTTTGTCATTGCTTGGTCCATGCTCTTGTTGTGCCACGTTCCCGTATGTGGCCCATTTTCAATCACCAGTGATCAATCGATGCTAAAATCCCTCATGTTTTTCTGTTTCACGCAGATCAACAGCAATGGAGTAGCGTTGCAATCTATTCGGATAAAAAAAGCCTGCGGTACTCATTTGCACAGTTTATAGGAATATCCCAACTTCCAAAATCGGGTGTTGATGGCCATATGAGAGGTCTTCAATCCCTTGGTGTTGCATCAGGCTTGGTCGATAGCACGTGTTACAGTGTATCAACCTTACTGGGTCTGCCACTTCTGGGTGCATCGGGCAGATCCCATACACCAGTGTAGAATATCCTGTACCAGTCATAGCAAGTATTCTGTCGGATAATATCGTCAACAAACGCGTTTCGCAATTTTTCAAGTGCTTCCATAACTTGCACGCCATTCACATATTTATTGAGAAATATTGCCCTCATACCTTCCTCTGATAGCGCCATGGTGTCGTTGCCTCGAGCAAGTAATCTTCCCTACAACAGCGCACGTTCTGGGATGTTTGCATCACCGCAGGCCGCAGTAACTTTGCATTACAACGCCATATGCGATGTTTCCCGGAAACTTTCTTTACAACCTGCTATTTCTAATGCAAACTCTGACTTTAAATATGTTTAAATTTAAATTGTTCGTTAGATGATGCTTTACTTTCCATAGATTTAATTCGAAAATGTTCTTTAGCGTCATGAGAGAGCTCTCATTCAGATAAATACACCGGTTTTTAAAATTGAAGGATAATCCGCAAAAAGCGTGCATTGCTGCTTATATGTGCAAATTAATGCACTAGAATTTGACAAACATGCAAATTTCGCTACACGGAACAACATCCAACACTTACGTTTGACGCAGGTAAGCAGGAATATGCATATTAAATTTGCTTTTAAAAGACGCGGATGTCGATTCGCATCTTGTACTTAGCTTTACTCGGCAATTTTTTTTATGCGTATACTGTATTAATGTTATAATCTTGAAATGTATATTGCATATCAGTTCATGGGACAATATTAGGCTTCTGCTTAAGACATGTGGTATTGTTTTTTTTGTTTTTTTTTATTGGAGGTTTAACGACCACCGTGAGCAACTCAATGGGCTATAAGCAGTCGCCCGTCCCCAATTTAGGGTCACTGGTTCCAGGGAAGGGAGAGAGCCAGTGCCGTAAGACAAACACAACATCCATGCCTGACCGGGATTCGAACCCGGACCCCTTACGGACGAATGATCAGAGGCCAACGCCTTAGACCACTGCGCCACCGAGGCGGCCATGTGGTATTGTAATATGGACTATATACTCTCACAGCTCTACAGCTCAAGCAACACTCCCTACCATTTACTGAGGCTATTAATATGGTTTTAAGTGATTAATGATCCCTCCTCAATACCAAACTGTATTTTTAATGTTCTGGCAGGGGGTTGTCGAGCTCACGTAAGTGGTATGTTGAACTGATAATATCACGAACACATCCTATGCATATGTTTCAACAGAAGATAACGATTAATATGTTAGGTCCGTCCAAGTCGAAAGTTTTCAGAGCATTGAACAAAATGCCCTGTCAAGGATCAGGAGTCTGTTTTAACAGACAGAAGATATCGCTGTCTACTAGTTCCAGCCCGACCCAGAACCACAACTGCTACTGAAAACACAAGAACGAAGCCTTTTTTTTATTTTATTTTTTTTTCATTGGAGGTTTAACGACCACCGTGAGCAACTCAATGGACTATAAGCAGTCGCCCGTCCCTAATTTAGAGTCACTGGTTCCAGGGAAGGGAGAGAACCAGTGCCGTAAGACAACCACAACATAAATGCCTCACCGGGATTCGAACTTGGACCCCTTTCGGACGAATGATCAGAGGCCATCGCTTAAACCACTGCGCCACCGGGGCGGCGGGAAGACTTCAAGACACAATTTTTGAAGAATAATTCGTGAGCAATTCCTTTATGCCAGGAAACCAGTTATTTGTATTCCTTTCACTTTCGTTGCTTGACGAGCTCGTTTGACATGGAGTTGCCGACATCATGCTGTTGAGTCTAGACCAGTGTGAGAATGTTCTATTCACAGATGAGTCGCAATTCAGCTTATGCACTGATGATTCACAGAGTATTCTCATCTGGAGCGAACCAAAGACCCGCAATAGTCCTTGTAACCTCAACAAAAGGGACAACTCTTTTTGTGATGGTAAAATGTACAAAATCTAACTAGTATAATCTGTTTAAATTGTTGTTTTCACTAGCGAGTATTTATTATTTAGAAACTACTTTTAAGTAAAATTACAAAAAAAATATTTTTGTTATAGAAACTTTATTTTTAGCTCTTTTTCTCGTTGTTCTACGTTTGTAATGCAATACTAAATTCTAAATATACTCTTCATACAGGTAACACAATTATGGAATGGCGACAACGAATCTATTACATTTCTAGTAAAGGGAAATTACGAAAACAAATTATCTTCTTTTACACCCGAAATTTCAAAGTCATATTTTGAACAGATGTTTGTGGGATTTTCTTGCATGCAGATCTAGACATATTTTTCAGGTAGCGAAGTTACGGAGAAACGAAATAAGTGTATGTTTTATATCTAACAACTTTAGCAAATGTATTCCAGATATCAGGACAATAAATTTTCTTTTTGCAGTCAATTTATTTACGCAAACTCAAAATAAGATGGTATTCTCATATGTATTTAGGTGGTCTTCATTTAAAATTTTAATTAAGAACTTCGTGCTGCACATATTTGCACAGAATTTCAATTATTTCAACACTGACAAAAACAATTTTCTTCCCCCTTTTTTTATTGCCTATATGTAGTTTTCTCTTCCTCTGTAAAATATATCCACTCTTATACGCAAAAATAAAATTTGTACTTTGTGACGCACCTTCCTCAGAGGTCACGCACATGTCAAGACTGAAAGTAGCAGTCATAAGCTCTTGTCGGTGTAGCTTAATTCGGAACGCATTCGGCCCCAGAGCGAAAGGATGCGTGCTCAATTTTCGACACTGGCAAATTGCTTTTACGCAATGTTGGAGCCAGAACGAAAAATTATTATCCTGGCTGTTGGGTTCTCCGAAAAATGGGTGACGTTCGTTCCACATCTCGTCTGGAATTAGAATTCCTCCTCCTACAGCGAGGTCTACTTCAAACGTGGTTTACCGGCTAACCGGGAAAATTACGATTACGTCCCAGCCCTTTCTCAAGGGTGGTATATACGTGATATGTGCTATGTTTGTTCCATTTATCGTCTGGAATTATTCAGAATTCCTCCTTCTACGGTGATCTCTCCGTCAAGCGTGGTTTTCTGGCTGACTCGGAAACCTACGATTCCGTCCCAGCTTTTTCTCTAGGGGGGATAGACGTGACATGTGCTACGTTCGTTCCACACATCGTCTGGAATTAGTCAGAAATCCTTCTTCTGCAATGAGCTCTCCTTCAAGCGTGGTTTTCCGGCTGACTCGGAAACCTACGATTCCGTCCCAGCTTTTTCTCTAGGGGGATAGACGTGACATGTGCTACGTTCGTTCCACACATCGTCTGGAATTAGTCAGAATTCCTTCACTTGCAATGAGCTCTCCTTCAAGCGTGGTTTGCCGACTGACCCGAAAAACTACTCAAGTGAGGATGTATGTGACGTTCCTTCCTCAAAGGTGATACACATGTTAAGACGGCAAATTTGCAGCGACAAACTTTGTCGGTGTAACTTAACTGGGAAAACATTGAGCTTCGGAGCTAAAGAAATCGGGATCGATTTTACACCATCGGCAAATAGCTTTTGCGCCAGATCTTGAAACGTACAACAAATATTATGGTAAAATGTTCTTCTGTTAACTTATGGATATTAGCAATGCTTACAGTCACAGGGAGATTTTCTGGCAGTAAAAAATCAGGAAGCGTGACACAGAATTTTCGAATGCTTTTTGAATCCTTTACGACAGGAAAGGATTCGAAAGGCATTAGATATATTTCAAAGCAGATTTTTAGGAAACCTAAACATTCAGACAAAAAATTCCATCTAGGGAAAAACTGCCCACAATTTAAAACTCGCAATGTGAGCAGGATTATACACATAGTCAAAGGAACCAGTTGTAGAAAAAGGAAAATCAACCGACTATCTACAATCGATTAAACATCCACAAGCAGAAATCGTTAACAACTCTTAGTAGCGGCTAAAAAATTTGTTACAAAGTTAACAATTAGGCAAATAAAGTTTCTCATAATGAAAGATACTACAGTCAAAAGGGATTCCCATACGTAACAGTTTGAAAAAAGAGAGTAGACAGTTAGAAAAAAGTATTATACCGTGAGCTTCCAAATGGTGGGTTACTTAAAGAGGAAAAAAGACGCAAAATGATATTGATAATGAAGAGTAGAAAAGGGGTGCAAAATACTCATCATAATGAAGAGTAGAAAAGGAGTGCAAAATACACTTCATAATGAATAGTAGCAATGGGGTGAAAAATACTCTTCTTAATAATAATGAGGGAAGAAAAAGGATGCAAAATACCCTTCATTATGAAGAATATTTTTTCTAAGAAATTTTTAGACATTTTTGTAAAACATTTTCCTAAGAAATTTTTAGAATCGAGTCAACTGTTTCAAATAAAAATATAACCTAACACGGCCTGTCCAAGGAATTTTGAACAATAGTGTAGGGGCGAGAAATTATACACATCTGTAAATTGTGTGATGGGCATTAAATCACATTGATCTTACAAGATATGAACATTTCAGATCAACTAATTTCATGTGTATTACACTTAGAACGGATGTTAAAAGTGGAAATGTACCAGACAGGCAACATTCCGATGTGCCTACTGTAATGACGATTGTATTCACGGAGGCACCGCTATTGTTCCTGGCCGGGAGGAATGCCAGCTGCAATGCCCACGGGGAGCTCAAGGTCAGCGCCGGAATTCACAGGTCAAGGAGAAAAGGGAAGGGGGAGACAGAGAGGCGGGGAAGTCGCCTGCTCTACGCGTGCTCCGACTCGGAAAGAGAGTGAGCGCCTCTGGCGAAGACGGCAGGAGCCAATCAGGAGGCTAGGAGTAGTTACTAGGGAAAAACTTCAGGATAGAAGGAGTTAAAAAAGAATACAAACAGTTAGAGCTGGGAACGGGTCGTAGAAGGTGCTGGGAAGCAGCACGAAAAAGAAAGTTTGTGATAGGACGTACCAGCTAGGGCACGGGGAAAATGATCGTGGTTGGAAGAGATAACGGCGGTCTGTAACGACGTACGGAGAAAGCGATTTGAGAGGACACTTGTTCGGGGACAGAACATGAGGCATAGTTTCCGAACAAAGGAAGAGTCAGGGAAGGAAAGGTTACTACGATTAAAACCTTTCACGTCTGTGGTAGAAAGAGAACGGACAAAGAGTATTAGCAGGAAAGAGTATTCTTTAATGAATAGAGACTCTGACCATTTGTTCGTGAAACTGCAACTTGAAGGAGCTCAGGTCAAGGAACAATAGCTGCCGGAACGATTATCTTGATTGAACATTTTTGTTAAGTTTTCAACAAGCCTGAGATTGAATTCATGCTTTGAATGTCTTGCCATTATGTTTATTTCCACTCTCCCTAATAACAGATTATTTCTAGTAAAGCTGGGAGAGCGAGAACGCCGGGCTGTCTTCAACTTTTCGTTGATAGACAGTTTCCAGACAAAAATAACCTTACAAATATTTTATCTTCCTGCTGTGGGGAATTTTCATCAACCCTGGAAGCCAGTGTTGTTTGGCCGATAAGCATTACTTAACTTAATAAGCTTCCACCCGTACAAATGGAATAGTAGAAAATTGGTGAAAAGTATTTGTGACGTACCTGCCAGCAGGACGCACACGACATAAAGGCAGATAGCAATCAGAATGAACGTCTGCGTAGCTCAGTTGGTAGAGCGACTTGTTCCGGAATGAGCGGACTCGGGTTCGATTCCCGGCGTAGACCAGAAATGACGGAGAAATTTACTTCGTTATATATTCTTTATAGCTAAAGCTATGCTAAGGAAATATAATTTTTGAAACATATGCTCCGAAAGCTGAGAGAGCGAAGAAAGGTTTTGAAATTTAGGCTCTCTAGCGAGAAAATTATGCATTTCTTGAAAAAAAAATTTTTAATCTTTCCAAAACAGTCTTCGCTATAGGAAAAAAGGCCACATGTTTGTAATACAAAATTTAGGAGCACTGGTATGAGAAAAATTGTATTTTTAACTTGACAGCATTTGCATTTGCTTCTACTAGCCCTAATATAATGTACCAGATAAGACAGGAAGGCAAGTAGAACTGTTCTCACGTAGTTGTCTTTTTTTCTTTTTTTTTTTTGATTGGAGGTTTAACGACCACTGTGAGCAAATCAATGGGCTACAAGCAATCTGCCTCTCTAATTGAGGGTCACTGGTTCCAGGAAAGGGTGACAGCAAGTGCCGTAAGACAAACACAACATCCATGTCTCACCGGGATTCTGACCCGGACCCCTTTCAGACGAATGATCAGAGGCCATTAATGCTTAGACCACTACGCCACCGAGCGGCTTTACGTTTCAGCCTTCTCAATGCATTTTTTTTAAATTAATCTAATATGCAGTTGCAGAGATATGGTGTCCACCGAAGGACGGACGAATAAAATGATACTAAAACAAGTACTGTTTTTTTAATGACGTGCTAATGGCAGGGTCGGTACAGGATATCGGAAGTCGAAGCTCAATGAAGTAATTTTCTGTTTTTAATTTGGTCACTACATGGGAAAATTGCAAATTGATAGCATCAGGCGGTGGTGAAATTTAAATTTAACATTCATTACCTAAGAAACGTTTTACTTCTTTTAACACGTGTTAAATCATGACTTTATTAAAATCTGTTGCAACAACACAAACTATAACAATTGAGCTACTGAATGAAGCAAGTTTAGGCAGATTCAATAAAAGAGGAAGGGTTGGTTTCTTTTTCATAAAGAAAACTCGCCCCTCCTGTTTTATTGTGAGTCGCTATTTTTCGCCTTTTTCTTTCTTAACCAGACCAATTGCATTTTATTTGCGTTTACACGGGTTTCGGAAAAATATTTCGCTGTGGCAAGTGTCACACCGGCTATTAGAAATTAAAATTGACCCTCAAAAGCTGTCTCTGATCCTCCGAAAATAACGCCATTTCCCACCGCCTTCTCTCTCTTTAGCGAAAGCTTCAACACGTGCGAGGAGCTTGATGCTTCGCTCTCTTCACATGATCAGCACGTTGGAATGACGATGTAGTTTGCTGATATTGGCAATGTTATGTCGCATGTCAGAGTGACTAATGTATTTCATTTTGCTCCACTGAAGGGAGATAAAATATGTAAGCCGGTGTGTTCACTAAGGGCCTCCAAGGGAGATTGAAGTCCGACGTGCTTCGATTGAAAAGTTAAGTACCAAGTTAACCTGAGCTCCCACGTACTAAATGTTTCATAACCTAACATGATCGTCCGATTGAGTAACGCAGAACTGCTTGGAATGCTTTCAAACGAAGGATGCTGGTAGGTACTTTTAAAATAAGCAAGTGAATAGCACGGTTTGAATGAAGCCATGAAAGACAAGTTTCATACATTTATTTAAATAAGTTGTCTAAAATACATCAGACCTTTGAATTGTTTTTTTACTTTCATATATTAAGAAAATTGATAATTTAGTTTCACTCTCTATTGTTAAACGCTTTTCGTATTTTAGGCATAATTTTTTCTCGCATTAAACGATCACAAAATAAGCAACATCAGCGAGCCGACTGCGGCTTGGCTGAGCATGCTGAAGCAGACGGTTGCATGTGCCAGCTTTATCTGCCACGATTCATTTCTTTTATGGTATAATTCATTCATTCATTTCTATAGATTTATTTCACGTAACACTAAGTACGCCTTAGACTCATTATCTTTTTATTTCTAAGATTGGCCACCATTGAGTGCAACAGTAGTTTTTTTCTTTAAGTCATGGAAATCATGAAAGTACAGCACTGTGAGTGGATCAGCCTACAGCTAATGGTTCCGGTTCGTCATTCCACCTAGGGATTCTGGAACATAACCCAGAGAGTTGGGGTCTTCTCCCCAATGTCACGCAGAACTAGCTGGTACCTCTCCCAGATTCACAAAGACACTTGTTGCTGTTCCGTGTGCTGTTGTTGCCGGCGGAGCACCCCGAGGAGGCAATCCCATCTGTCATTAAACCCGCCCACTAAGACCCCAGGAAAACTGTTTCGGAAGGGCGTTATTGATGCCGTACGAGGTCTTACATCAGAGAAAGTGTGGGATATACAGAGTGCTTTTATGCCTGGTAGAGGCTCCACTTAAATAGACAAAGTCATCGCTCTTTCCACGTTTTCCTTTAATTAACTCACAGTAACCGAAAAATTGTATTTCGACACCGCTGGGATCGAACCCCAGATCTCTCGATAACTACACATAGCGCCGTGGATTGTTGGCACCATAGCGTAAGGCGAACACACTCGGTTAGTCATTGAGTGAACAGCGGTTCCCATCCCTGTAGTGTCGAAATACAATTTTTCGGTTGCTGTGTGTTAATTAAAAAAAAACAAGAAAGATGACACCGAAATTTCGGGTGTAATAAGCACGTCTTTTGAATCCATTCTGACGCAAATTAAATTTATCAAAGCTATTTAAAGTCAATGGAACCGGTATGGAAAATAATAGTATCTGACGGATGAAAAAAACTTTTTTCAATCGGGTTTTTAATCCTTCAGATATTGCTGTAAACGGAATCGTGAGCTTACGCCCTCTGGTTGTAGACTTGTGCGATAAGAAAAACATGAATTTATATGAGAAACATTTCCCACCGGAAACGCTCTCCAACACAGAATTTTTTGTTTCCAAATCGGACTCTTAGAAACAGCGATATCGACTAATTCAATATTTATTACTCAGAGGATCTTAGAATATTAAGACAGATTATAAACGACGTAATTGTTTTCATGGGTTTGTAACACCAACAAGAATTTATTTTTTTATGTAGTAGAATGCACGAAGCAAGACATTACTGCGCATGTATACTTATATACACTATCTAATAAAAGGTAATTGGAAACCCCTGCAATCGACGATATCTGCGGTCTTGATGCAAGTCACGGCCGCCGCCGTTAAATATCGTGTGGGAAACAACAACGCAACCAGTCGCATGCAAGATGCCACGCAGTTCTTAGCTCTCCGATTTCGAGAAAGGTGTAATCGTAAAGTGTAATCGTCGGGTATGACAGAAATGGCCGATCCATACGTGACATATCCAGCGAGTTGAAGTACCCAAAATCGACAGTGGTTTAAGTGATTGACAAGTGGAAGATGAGAGGTGATTGTCGAAATGTGTCCCGACCCGGCATACCCAAAAACTGGGAGTTAGAGACCGACGGTGCTGGCCAGAGAAATTTGGAAGAACCGCACCAAATCGATGGGCCACATTCGCGAGGAATTTCAACAGGCATCCGGGAGTGTTCTTTCGATGAATACCATACGTAAGGAAGCCCATCTGCTCGGTTATCATGGACGCTCTGCCGCCCACATGCCTTTGATCACCAAGTCCAATAGCGCTGCTCGGCTAACGTGGTCAACAGAACGTCGACAGTGGACCGTTGAACAGTGGAAACAGGTTCTCTGGAGCGACGAATCAAGGTTCACCTTCTACCGTTCGGATGGCAGCGTCTGGGTTTGGCGTCTGCCGGGAGAACGCCTCCTGCCATAATGTATTGTGCCAACTCTGAAGTTTCGCGCCGGTGGAATTATGCTATGGGGGTGTTTCTCCTGGTATGGCACAGGACCATTGGTAGCAATTCCTGGTAGACTCAACGCCGAACCCGACTGTATAATTTTGGATGACCATGCACTTCCTACGTTGTGGCAGTTTTACGGGATGGACCCATGTTACTTTCAGGATGCCAATGCCACCTGTCATGTTGCGAGGTCCACCATGGCTTGGTATGGTGACAATGGGGCTAATCGAATGGACAGGTCTGCGCAGAGCCCGGACCTCAACCCTATCGAGCACCTCTGAGACGAGATGGAATGTCGACGTAAGAGGCGCCCTCACCGTCCGAAATCGGTGAAGGAACTGGCCTGTCTTCTCCAAGCATAGTGGAAGAAATACCGCTAGCCGTCGTGAAACGCCTGGTTGAGAGTATGCCCCGGAGGGTCGCAGCTGTAATCGCAGTTTGTGGAGGTTCCACCAACTATTGAAGGTGAATAAACATCGTTTTCTTTTGCTATCACAGGTGTCCAATTACTTGTTGGTAGATAGTGTATATACCTATGTACAGGGTAACCTCATATATGATCTGAATAATAATTTTTTCTACTACTAAATCTTATATTTAAGTTTTCTAGCAAATATTTTTAGTTGCCTTCGAAAATAATTATAATTATTTGTGTGTTAGCTGAGAAGGTATATTATTCCACAACACCAATCCCTGGTAATCAATAACTCTTTGTTATGTTAAAGTGTTGGGCATTCGTAACTAAATAAATTTATGTTACTAATTTGATAGTCATGACACACAGTGTTCAGCTGAATTAAATGTTGATACTTATTCTCCTTTATTCTTTTATACATAAATCCTAATAACACTCATCTGCAATTTTTCAGCCTTTTTCTGTTATTTTCAAATGAATAGGTGTATCTGAATGAATTTTTTGCGCAGATTCCGAAAATAACCTTCAAAATTCCGTATCACGTCAGGTTTTTTCACAAATGACGGAAATGTAAAAATTAAAAAACCGTTATTTTTTAATGACATTTCTATATGGCAACGATTGTAACGTGTGAAAATGTTCTCTGGAGAGTCGGAATGATTTTTTTAGCAATAGATAAACCTAAATACATATTCAAAAGCAAACATACCTAACATTCGCCACTGGGCTCCCCTTCAAACTTCCTCTTTTTGGATTGTCTTCGGTGTGCGTCCGTACAGTCTCTGTTCAACATCCAAAAATAGTCGGCCATCATATGTACAGTCCACTTTCCTTGGTATCTCTTTTTCATCATTTTAATATCCTGATGGAAGCGCTGGCCATGTTATTCCGAAAAATCACCAAGATTGTTAGGAAAGTAATTTAGATGAGCATGAAGAAAGTGAACTTGACGCTCATGTTGCAACCAAGCAGTTCATACGATTCCAGCATGTCGTCGACTAAAGTGATGTAATTTGAATCCTTCGTGTTTCCCAAAAAGTTGTGTACCACATTTCTGAATACAGTCCATGCTCGCATTTTGCACTCACTCATGGTTTCCTTGAATATGTTGTCTGCCATTAATTTTCGTATTTGAGGGCATATGAAAATGCCAGCTTTAAGTTTTTCAGACGTGATTGATGGAAATTTACCACCAAGATACTGAAAGCATTTACTGTCCCTGTTAAAGCTGTCACGAATTACTTCATTAAGCCAAGTTTGATGTGCAAAGGTGGCAACAGTATTTTTGAGGGATCAACCAGTGGAAGTGAAACAATGTTTTTTTCGCCAGGTGTGAATGTACTTCTGACTGGCCACTACTGCCGAACCCAATGTTCCGTCCTTGCTCTGGAGTCCCATTCACATAAAATGCAAGGAAATTTGGTGTAGCCTGCTTGTTGGCCGAGCAATATCCCAATCACCTTGAAATCCCCGCACAAAGACCATTCATGAAGCTTGTACTGCACACTTTCCAGCAGTAATTTAAGGTTCTCGTATGTCTCTTTCAAAGTCACAGAATGTGCTACTGGAATGGATGGATGGATTGATGGATGGATGGATGTTAGTAATGTGTAATAAAACACCTTTTAAATTGGATTTGCTGGAATCTATGAAAAACCTCCACTGTCCTGAATTGTAATTAATGTTGAAGTATTTCATGACTGCCGGAATGTCTCGACAATATACCAAACCGCCTTCCTCAGGAAAAAACGGAACCAATTCTGCTTCTCGGTGTCTGTACCAAGTGAATCTCGTATAAGGACATAGTAAATTCTTTTTCTGAAGTCGTGATCCTAAAAGCTCTGCTGCGTCTTTAGATAAATTCAGATCACGAACCAAATCATTCAGTTCATGCTGGGTAAATGGCACTGGGGTTTCATCCGCCATGCTGTCCGGTTTGTACATCTCATCACTTGTATCACCGTCTGAATCGGTGTCTGTTGGAGAGCTTGATATTGGACGGGGATGACACAGGGATGGATTCACTATGGTGCACTTGTCTTATGGCTGATGGGATATTGGGATACACAATGTTACGCTTACTGGTATGGCCCACGATACTCGCTGTGCAGAAATAGCAGTCGTCACTGTGAATTTTTTGGCTCACGCCACACCAAGGGTACACCGAACGGCATTGATGCCCTTTTTCCGCTTTTCCAGTTCCTCAACCCCTCCACACATGCACGGCACAAATTGTGAGGAGACCAAACTTTGTCCTGATCTGCTAGTTTAATGCCGAAGTATTGAAAATAAGCATTTTTCACGAAAGGCGTAATATTGTGCCTCTGTTTTTTTTTCCTGTCGTATAACAGCCATATATGTAGCAAAATATGTCTGGATTATTTACACAACCACGTAACGCCATTGCACACACCACAAAAAACAACTGAATGGGACCAGTCCCTTCTTTGCACTGACTAGTGTAACACGATCTGCCCCGAATGGCGCCACATGTGACCAATAGAAAGAATGGAGTAGTGGCGTGAGGTATGAGCCATACTGCCGTGCCAAGATAACATTCTCTCATGTTCCGCCTTTGTGAGTGGCGCAAATCGTGACGACATTAAGATAAAACAGTTGCATTTCCATTATCAGCTATATATTTATGTTTATCTATTCCTTAAACAATCATTCCGCCCCTGCAAAGAACATTTCACACGTTACAAACGTTGCCATATAACAATATGGGTTTTTAGATATTGAAAAATTATGGCAATATAGATTGCACTAATAGGTTTTGTTGTTTTGAAATGAATAGGTGTATCTGAATGGATTTCTTGCGCAAATTCCGAAAATGACCTTCAAATTTCCGTATCACGTCAAGTTTTTTCACAAATGACGGAAATGTGAAAATTAAAAAATATCTAAAAACCCATAGTTATTCGATATCTAAAAACCCATAGTTATTAATCCGTACCACCATATTCAAATTAATTCCTCTAAAATTATTTAAGATTTTGACCATCCTACTTTTTAACGATTTTAATTTATATAAATTAGCCACGAAATTGTGGAGCCAGAAAATTACGTTCCAGAGATTTATTAATTTTTAAATATCGGATATGTGTAAATACAAAAATGATTTTTCGTCGAAACCGAAAGCAAACAACATACCCTTCTCAGATGGGAGAAGCGTTCAGATTTGGCTGCAACATAACCCAGCAAAAATAGAAGTGCTGGGAAAATGCTGGCCACCAGCTGGCAGTGATGGGTCACTGCTGGCTGAAATCTGCCGCTCACGGCCCGGTAGTGGTCCGTTGGTGGCAGCGCTATCAGTTGGCGAGCCATTGATGGCCCTGCAGCATCGCCGTGAATTGTGGGCCTCCAAGCAAGTGCCACTAGTGGCCCGTTGCTGGCAACCAATGCAACCCACAACAGCAGGTGGAAGCATCGGGACTGTGCATAGCAGAAGCAACACTTGCTGTGTCTCTCATGGTACCAGTTAGTTGAAGACGACGCTATCGCCATCGTGTTATTTTAGTGGATGTTAAGAAAAAAATCCATATGTGGAAAGGCGAATTAATTTCCTAATGAAATTTTACGTCGACGAATATATCAGATTAAGCCGTGAAATACTAGATTACAGCCATGAAATACACCCACTCCATTCCCATGAATAACAATTCATGGAATGGAGTGGATGAATAACAAGAAAAAATTTGAAACACATATCCTGGAAAACCATTAAAATAGCGTTTGTTGGGAAAAAAAAAGAATTATACGCGTGCAAAATTTATTAATTATTTGAAAGAAAAAAAAAGCAACGCTATGTGGTGTACTCATCCATGGGTTGAATACACAAGACTGGGAGGAATTCGCTTCTAAAAATAACGAGAAGTAAAATAAAATATCTTTTACTTTTTAAAACAAATGTAGTTTCGGACAACGGAAAGGAAAGACACAACGTTAAAAATGTAACAGAATGTGACATGAACCCGGGTAAATATATATTTATTCAACAATCTCTTTTCAAGACGGCAAGGACAGTACAAAACTTTGGAAAGCGACTTTAAGTATGTACACGCCTTGAAAATGAGTGAAGTTCCCTTAAGCTAAAAAAAAAACTATCGTTACGTTGAAAAAATTAATTTATCAATTATATGAAACTGACTTTTATGAAAAATACCTCGCAATATTATAAAATGAAAGAGGGAAGCATTCGTTTACAAATTGCATACCGAACAGATAGCTTCCAGCACGTAGACGAGCGTTGTGAATTAGTCCGGTCGGTAGCGAGCGCGGCTTCCACATAAACGGCCCAGGATCGAATCCCGTCTGATGCAAACGGCGTTTTTCCGGTCTGTAGAGAAAATTTCCTCAGCAAAGTGCGTTAATTCACAAGCTTCGTAAGCGCAGAAAAACAAAGGTTGTAGCTTTAGGCAACTGCGGTTATCCTTTCTTTTGTTTTTTAATGATTATTGCTACTACTGGGAAATTGGCGGACAAGATTCGGCAAGCCACCAGTTACGTCACGTGGTTGCTGGCTGCCACTAGCGGACCACATTAGGCTAGCCGTCATTTCTGGCAAGTACTTGCAGGGCCACTGAAGAGCCACTTGTGGCAGCTACTGCCTGTGATGGACCACTGATGGCCCTGTTGTGGCATATGACAACTGATGGGGGTGCCAACTGTTGGCCTGAACTGCTGGCCGCCCGGACATTTTATTGACGGTTCGGCAGCGGCAACATAGTGCTGGGCCATTGATGGCAGTGCTGGCTGCCAGCAATGGCTCACTGCTTGCCCAGCAATACTGTTTTTGCACACATCAAAACTGTTAAGGTACACATCAAAACTGTCTCAATTCTTTCAAAGTCGTAATATACCTTGTTACTATAAAGGAATCAAAGAACCGTGTATTTCTGATAATCTGAAATTCAAACTTATAAAGGGTATAATCTCAAAAATCGTAGAAATTAATTATGTATAACCGAGTTAAGAAAGCGATAGAAACTTCAGTAAAATATCGGGACCATGGCGGAATTACGTATAGAAGTGAAAATAATATAACTTAGAAACGTATAACCATGGTTCCTCTGAATTAAGTTGCCGGTATTATGAAGTACACTAGCTACAATTATGGTTACAAAAAGTTCATTAATTTGCATTTAACAAAAACATGGCAGTGATATATATTGATAAAATGTATCAGGATATCACACAAGGAAACAAATATGGGAATGTAGAGTGTTCTCACGGATACTGATAGAGTAAAATCTCTCAATTCGAAATCCAAATTGTAGATTCACCTGCTTTCTGTTTAAGCTAATAAATCACAATCGTTAGGGTCCTCAGTGGCATAAATGATACTGTCACACTCTGGCGTTTCTGGAATGGCTCATGTGGTGATTGTCCAAGTCATGGTCAAAGATAAGTAGGAAATATTATATATCCAACAAGCGTTTCCTCCAAGCTCTACTCAATCCGGTTCTGGGTGGTTATTATGTGTAAACACCACATACTCGTGAACGATTCCGAGTCGTTAAATCCGAGATATACTGCGCTTTGCAACTACTACAGTCATTTAATAATTTCATTTCCGCTTTGAGCACATTTAGCGAATCACTGTGAATGCATGTCAACACATTCCGCAGCCTGGCAAAGCATGAAACCATACATATTCAAAAGATGAAGCCCTGATGTTTCTGTTGTCCTCAGTAGATGTGGCACCTAAAACTTGGAAAGATGAACAACGTTGAAATCATATGTCTTCATCCTGAATGGACTGAGGGTGTAAACGCGTACCTGCAAACCTCGAAATGATTGCGGGAAATAAGATTCCCCCTATCCATCTTCGTTTAAGAATCACAAGACTTCACATTTCTGCAGCAAGATGTGCGGAATATTTCACCGGGAACTGTGCGTAAAAGTGCTTAGTGTCATTGTTGCGAGGGAACACACACTAAGTTCATTATGGCGCTTTTCAGAGTCATTTGTTTGCTTGCAGAGCAGAACCCTAGCTTCTCATTAGGAGGAACGCGATTAATAAAGCAGATTCAGGCGAATAACAGCGAGCAAATCGTTGAGCGCAAAAGTTTCGCCGACTCACTTATTTAAAGCAGGCTAAGACGTGGCAGTATCATTTGATATTACCTTGCTGGATGACAGGTTATTTCGTAAACGCTCTCCCGCAAATCAGGCTTATTTCAGCTCTTTTGTCCCAGAGTGTTCAGGTAGCTTTTAATGGTGATTTGTCATCGAGTTGTAGAAAGTGTCAGAAGTTGGCGCAAGTGATGAATAGCTTTTGACTTAGCGCTGTTACAAGCTTCCTGTAAATTTAATTTTTGGATATCTACTAAGTCTTCAAGAGTACGAATATTACTGGTTAACAGAGCGTAGTTTTCAAGAAGAGTTTGTTATATCTTTTGTTAAAACTTTATCCTCGAAATAACAGTGCAAAAAAACAACCTCCACATTCATGGAGAATATGAAGTTTAATACAATTTAAGACACTGTTTCGGAATATAATAAAAAGCAACGTTTACCATAATTAAAGGTTTATTATACATCAACTATAGTTTCACATAGCATTTGGCTGGGATCATCACGACGAATGGAGCATAAACATTCAAATCATTGTGACATCATCAGAGTTCTGACGGTCACGGATTTTGGTGAGTTGTTATACAAGCTTGAAGAAATGGAGTAGATGTCATGTCATTGACAAGTCGTGAATAGTTCCTGTATATATGGAAAGCTAATACATCAGCTTGGGAATCGAATCAGGTTTGTCAATAAGTGTAGCGTTACCAACCAATAATTTATAGTTATTTTCGCGCAAATGTTGGGCTATAAACGACTTCATTTCATAGTTCCGTTTGTAAGTCATGTGTTCCTCCACACGGAAACAAAGGCCTGCGGGTCTGTCTTATATGGAAAAGTTCACATTCACAAAGTATCTTCTAAAATATCTTATAGATTCCCAAGAAATTTATGTCTCCGACGTTGTTTTTTGATCCATAAAACCTCATTTTGTTTATGGGTTTGAAAATAACTTTGAAGTTAAAACTTTTGAGAGTTTTTGAAATTCCGTAGCTGACGGTCACGTCTGAGGAACAAGTGAAATAAACGGCCAATTCTTTCTATTGGCGTGAGCGAGTAGAAAGGCTTCGGTTTCTTAAATTTATGAACACCTTTGTGTAAAACGGAAGAGCTATGTCCTTTGAGTACTACAATTTATAGATTGCAAATTGATTATATAGGTTGTTGGTTACAAATTGATTATATATGCTTTCCAACCGTAGGTTGAAGAAGCATCTATGCTCCAGCTTTGTCTGTCCGCACGATAACTCGCGTAAAGATGGTTCGATTTCAATGAAATTTTAATATGAGGTAGGGGACTACCTGGGGACAAATACTATTGAAAATGGACGAAATGGGGTCAAAGGTCAGGACATAGGAGCGGGTTCCACTCCATTGACCTTATGCGTCATAACTCGCGTCAATATGGTTCGATTTCGATGAAATTTAAGTTTGTCTTAAAGAACCACCTGGGGATGAACCCTATTGAAAATGAGTGAAGTATAGTCAAAGGTCAGAACATAGGAGAGTGGTGCATTCCATTGCCCTTATCCGTCATAACGTGCGTAAAAATGGTTGGATTTCGATGAAAGTTTAGTATGAGGTAGGGGACCACCTGGAGACAAACCTTATTGAAAATGGGCGAAATGGGGTAAAAGGCCAGGACACAGGAGCGAGATTTATTCTACAGCCATTATTCTCATAACTTGTGTAATAACTTGAGTAATGATTTCAGGTATGTTGGAAAGCGTCTCATAATCAATGCATTGAATGATTTTACTAACTTGTTTAGGAACTCCACAGGAAAACGATGCTTAGGTTAGTTGAGTGGCATGCGTTTTTCTCACCACGCAATGTATTTTTTTTAATCTGAATGTAAAACGTATTCAAATCTACACTTCCACAAGATACGCAGTATGTTAGGAGAAGTACATCGTTCATTATTCCGGCGTTGAAAACTGGAGATACCGATTATTTAAAGTATGTTCCTACTCGCACTGATCTTCGTTCATTGTAAAGTGAATTGTTCAACACGTTCGACAAAATATTTCTATGAGAGAATGATTCTGTCTGGCAGAATTGTCTCAGCCTTCGGTCAGTCGGATCTATTGTATTATAGAGCAAAGTCTGCAGAACGTGGAATAAAGACTTCACAAGACAGCAGTTGTAATTGTGTATTAAAAATATATCGACATACGTAAGTGTGTAAAATGTCGCCAGTGTGGCACACTGTCCTCTTTCGATTCCTAGTGAGGCATGGGTGTTGTGTCGTGCCTTACGGCACTGGATCCTACACTTCCCTGGAACCAGGAGCCCTAAACTGGGGACAAGCAACAGCTTACAGTCCGTCGATATGCTCACTGTAGTCCTTAAACCTCAACCAAAGAATAAAGAAATATCAATGTGCTTATTTAAGTGCATCAAACAAAAAGAGTAACAGTGAGTAATAGAAGAATCCCCGACATGCTTCCGTTCCAAATTTATAATTTCCTTTTCTCGGGATGGTATGTCTTAGTTTGCTTGTAATTGCTCAACTGGCTGGAGGTTTCCTGCATAAAGCAACCTTTCGCCTAAATCAATCTGCATGGTCTTCCTTAAAGAATTTTCCGATGCGTATTTCCTATGTAAAGCTTTTAGGAAGATTGAAGCCTAACGTATGAAACGTCTCCGTGTTCAAAGAATGCTGGTCCACCACTTCTCGGAGTGATTCCAGATTTTTCTTGCAATCAACGTATTCTTTTTCCATTTCAGTTAGCTTTATGTAATACATTTGTTACCAGATTCAGTGGGGTTATACATTAACATCTCAGTTCTTTCTTTTTTTGTTTCGAAGTTTAACAACAACTCTAAGCATCCATCGCCTGTCCTGAAACTTTATCTACACTGATACTATCATTTCCGTAAGAAAGGTGAACTGTCGAGCAAGCACACAACACATGCCAAACTCAGACAACTCTCCAGACACCAACACCTCAGAAAACATGGGCAGCAGACGTGCTGCGGATTATCATTTTAAGTGGCCGATGTTTCTGAACCAAATGGTACCAAAACTTTTCTGTGCTTCCTAAACAGAGATGTTCACAAAGCGGTCGGGTTTTACGAAAGCTACGGTAAACCAATTCCTTTCCCACCTCTATCTCATCATTACCGATCATAATCTTGCTATTAGTGATAAGAACTCGCTTCTAGTAATTTATTCTTTTCTGCGTGACCCAAGTTATATTGAGGAAAAGATGTCTCCTCTCACTTGGATATTATGCAACCGGGAATAAACAATTAACTCAAATATCAATTATTTCCTTTCTTCGCTTCATCATCATTGCTGTGTCCCTTTTAAAAGGTAAACAGTCAAAAAGGACTAGTGTCAATCACACATCTAAATGACCCCTTTGACTGACAAAGCAAAGGGGAAAGCAACGGTTTCTGACGCGCAGGTTAACCCGATCCAGCCGCGTTCTGCTCACTTGTTAAACAGAAAATATCTGATTTAATTGATTTCAGCTCATTTTTGCCTTCCCGAGTTATTCCGTACCAGCCGGTTCAAGGGTTAAATGTAATTTTCAACATTTGAACAATTCGCTTGCAAACAGCTCCTGTAGCGCAGCGATGCAAGTAAGCACACAACTTTGTCTTTCCTCCGAGATGGGCCCAGGATCGAATCCTGGTGAGGCATGGATGTTTTCCTTTTTGCGCTTTCCAACCGTAGGTTGAAGAAGCGTATATACTCAGCTTTGTCCGTCTGCCTGTCCGCACGATAACTCGCGTAAAAATATTTCGATTTCGATGAAATTTCAGTATGTGGTAAGAGATGACCTGGGAACGAGCCTATTTAAAATGGGCGAAATAGGGTCAAAGATCAGGACATAGGAGCGGGGTGCATTCCATTGCCCTCATGCGTCATGATTTGCGTACAAATGGTTCGATTTGGATGAAATTTTAGTATATGGTTGGCGACTTCTTGGGAACGCATCCTATTGAAAACGGGCGGAATGGAGTCACAGGTCAGGACATTGGAGCGGGATCCATTCCATCGCCCTTATGCGTCATAACTTGACTAAAAATGCTGCTATTGGACAACACTTTAGTATATTGTTCTGGAGGTACACTGAACCAATTCTGTTTAGTCTCATCGAAATGGAATCAAAGGTCAGGGCATATGAGCGAGATTTATTGCATAATCATAATTTCGCTAAAAATGATTCGATTGCGGCAAAACTTTATCATGTTGTTCCGGATGTATACTGAACCGGTTTTGTTTAATATCATCGAAATGGGGTCAAAGGTCAGGGCACAAGAGTGAGATTTATTTCACAGCCATTATCCTCATAACTTTAGTAATAACTTGAGCAATGATTTCTAGTATGTTGGAAAGCGTATCATAATCAATGCGTTGCATGATTTTACTAACTTGTTGTTACAAGTTAGTAAAGTTACCCTTAATTAGGGAGGGTACCTGTTTTTTTTTTTGTTTTTTTTTTATTGGAGGTTTAACGACCACCGTGAGCAACTCAATGGGCTATAAGCAGTCGCCTGTCCCTAATTTACGGTCACTGGTTCCAGGGAAGGGTGAGAGCCGGTGCCGTAAGACAAACACAACATCCATGCCTGACCGGGATTCGAAAATGGACCCCTTACGGACGAATGACAGAGGCCAGCGCCTTAGACCACTGCGCCACCGGGGCGGCGGGTACCTGTTTACAATCCATCGCGTTGGTTACAATCAGGCGACCTCCCTAATCTTTTCATGTTTATTATTTTTTGTTCGGGAGGTTAAACCCCCTAAACAAACAAAAATAAAGTACAGTAGCAGGCGCATGTTAGTCTTTGGGTAAAAATTAAATCACTGAATGAATATTTCCATTTGCAGGTCACCCCGCTGTTAGTAACTAGCGTCTCTGAAAACTGCGAAACCATCCTATTGAAGTGAACAATGGACAATGCAATTCTACTAAAAGATGTTAGCGTACAAAATGCGCCATTAAAGTTCGCTGAATGCTGTAACGGGTAAAAGGAAAGGTTGTGAAGGATGTAACTAGCACAACGTGGTGAAGTACATGAGCGAGCATATGCGAAACCGTCACGACGCTAATGTGAGGAACACAGTGCATCACGCAGCTGATGTAGGTACACGTCCTTAGCGAGAAAAAATGGAGCAAACAAAATTCTAGCGGGACAGTACTTTACTGAGTTGAGTGAACTACCGTATTTGCCTAATCTTGCACCAGCTGTCTACTTTTTGTTTCCCCAACTTAAATTAGCGTTTAATGGGCAGATATCTGCGGAAAATTTCACAACAGGCACGTCATGTCACGTGACCAAGTAGTAGGGTACCCATGCTGCACAAGTGTATATATATGAAATTGAGATGGCGTTTACATCAGCACATCTGAAGATAACGTGAGTCACTTCGAAAGCACTAATGTATGTTTTAACCTGTATATAGTTTTTCATCTTTTAAAATAAATCATGCTAAGACGGTATTCCATTGCAGCCTATTTAGTATCTACGGACATTTAGGGCATTTTTTTTTCATGAACGTAACGAACCAGCTGCGGACTATAAAAAGGATGTTTTCCCAAAAGGATAGTTTCCCATAGCTTTAATCAGTTATACGAACACTTCCAAAAGTTTATCGTATCGGAGGAATTCCCTTTGAAGGCCAGTAAAATCTGTTTTCTTGAATATTACGTGCAGCTCATTTTTATCGTGCTCCCGCAGAACTTTAATGACACCTCTCACGTTAAGAGCGTTAATCGGCTTTGTAACATCATCCTTTCTCCAAAGTAAGTAGTCGTATTTTCTTAAACGTTGCACGTTCTCATATACACCCATTTTTTTCCTGTTCAAAAAATGTTAACTCAAAGATCCTGTATTGCAGCAATGTTTCATTTAATGACTTCCCCACATTTTATAAAAGTTGAATTTCTAATTAACTGGACTTAATTGAGAGATTTTTGGTAACCCCATTTAAAAATTCGTTGCCATTTTTTTGCAAAACGTTAACTTTTTACGTATACATTACAGCATAAAGCGCGTTGTTGCACTTTCAAGTGGTGCCGGGGTATGCGGGTGACCTAGTGGTCAACGTTCGTGACTGCCACGGAGAAGATTCTCGTTCGATCCCAGTTAGGTATGAACGTTCGAACCACTAAATATCGGTCGTGCGTATGATGGGTACGTTAAGACGTCGGGCCTCGGATACTGGCGCCCCGGTAATAAATAAGGGCGTCTTCCTCCCTCTTTCTACCTCGCTTTCGTGTCACTTTCCTATCTGGCAATCTAGCCTAAATTTCCTAGCTTACTATTTCTAATGTTGTTTAAGACCTGCGGTCAGACATTCCCTTCCTAAAATCCTCTATATATGATATAATCTGATCTGGTCATGGGGTGCCGGATGTCCAGCAAAATAAAATGCCATTATTTTAATGTGAGAACATGGATACTACGTGCATTAATATCTTCATATCCTATTATAAAGAAGTCAGGATCGATGAATGTCTTGCTAAAACTCAAGGCTCAGGTTCGGCAATATCAATTTTTTTTTTATTTTCTTCACCATTTATTTTTCTAGCAAGAGTATCTTTAAAATCAAGATTCCACAAACTGAGGAATTTATATGGTTAAGAGATTTAAAACGGAATATAATTTAATGCGTCATTCTTCGAAGTTCTTACAAAAACACTGGCTTTCATATAAGGAGAAATACAATGCTGGTTACTGGAGTAAGCTACTTTCTTTTCTGATTATCTATTGCTCTGAGCTCAAATATCCTTAAGGTAGCGATACGTAAACAATATGCTTTAAGGCGAATCGGAAAGATAAGAGAGACATCCTACTGTAAATTTAGGTCTGTTAGATGGTTCAAACTGCTCGAGATATGTCATTCACTAATATCAATGCACTGTTTGATGAGGGTCTCCCGAAATTCCTACTGAAACGTTTTGTCTTGAGCCAGGCTCTTCCGTGTCACTCCAACATTCTTCTTGGAGCTCCGTACAATGCTGGTGATTCAACAAAGATGGTATATGCAGCAACTGAACAAATAACAATGAGGCGTATGAATCTTAAAAACCACCATTTTTAGTGAATCCCCAGCATTGTGCGGGGCTCCAAGCAGCAACCTGCTATGTGGTTTGGCAGTTTGTCGTATGCGAGTCTGGAGAATTCCAGGCCGCTGTGGTGCAGTGGAAGCATGGCCGGCGCGTAACTGGAAGACCCTGGGTTCGATTTCCGGTGGCGGTCGATGAGAATTTTTCCGTTTCTCACTTATAAACGTGGAAAGAGATATGCTTTCTGTTTAATATTGAAATATCGTCGTCGACCAAGTCTGCCTAGTTATGCTGGTATCCAAATGGAGATGGATACTTCCAGAAGGCCAGTGCTCCATGTTATAGGGATCGCATTGTACGCAAACGATTTGAATAACATCCCGGATACTTTTCCATGTTATATTGGCCTCCTCAATCACAGGATCCAATCCAGTAGAGCATTTGTAGGGTGAAGACGAAAGGAAGATCAGCTACCATCCAATTCAAGAACTGGAGGGTGCAACACATTGCATTCGGGCTGATATAAACCAAGCCACTTTCCGACATTTAATTGTCCATAACAAGACGAATTCAAGCAGTATTAAGGACAAACGTTCACCCCAACAACGTACTAACCAGGTAGTTATAATAATGTGGCCAGTCAGTGTATATTATTTTGCCGTGAAAGGGAAATTTTCCGAGCCGTGTGAGCTTCTGAAATTCATCGATCTTCAAGAAAATAAGGACATAAAATTTGCAATCATAGATATTTTTTCTATGATTTCAATAGAATATGGAACTAAATGTGGGAAATAATGCGTATTGCACATGCTCTATATTTTAGGAATAACGGAGAGGGAATCCTTAAATTACCACCACTCTAACGTATCTTCAGTTTTGTAGGTCTGCCTTCTGAAGTACTCGCCATTCCAGGTTGTAGTTATAGACTAGAGGTCAAGTTAGTTGGCAAAATAGAAACAAAAATCAGGTGACAGTTTTTAGCTTTCCATAAAAACAAGTGGCTTTATCGGGTGAAGGATTACCTGTTAGACAAAACTAAGTACTTCTTTAAGTCCACTTGATTTCTTGCCTCAATTCTCATAAGGTAGTCTCTTGATAAATAATTCATTTTTTATATAATTGCGTGTTTGTGCATTTATACTAGCACCATTTATTGCACACATTCTGTCTGACATTTGGATGCAGTTTTGAAAGTCACGCACTAGTAAAATTCAATAAAAAATACCTTTTCGCAAGTAAACATAAAAACGCACGATTGATTTCAATTTGATATGAAAGCTTGAATACAGCAATGGAAGATGCATCTTCATTTCATTTAATTGCGTGTTCTTAGCGCACCGTGGAGGAAGCAAGAAACAAGGAGACCGTAGTTTCTCTCCTCACGAGCACAACCTAAAGTGGTGATTTCTAGTCATCTATCATTGGTCTAAAATGAGTTCTGCGAGAGTTGGAAGAGCACGCTATAAATTGCGTTACATCTTTGCTCATTTGGAGTGCCGGGGAAATCCTGTCGGAATATCCGTCCTGCTCAAAGCCAGCTGTCAACCTTGGGCAAACTTGCATTATCCCCGCATAATACCTTTGTTGCACACTTATTCCCAAAACTCTCGCAGCGCCTCAAACCGAGAACAACGCTGGGAATTTTAGGAGCTCTGCTATGGTAATTATCTCCCGTCAAAGTTCGAACGAAATGCTAAATGAGAAAACCGTGTTTGGGAAATCTCAGAGGGGGATTTGGGACTTACAACGGCTAAGTGAAGTCTTCATAAAGCAGCTCAAGTCTGTTTCGGCACTCTCAGAAAGGCGAAGGAAGGATGTTCTGGGGCTCGAAAAATGATTGTATTAAACTGAGTCACTCCAAAGGTAGCGAGCACCACGAACAATATTTAGATTGTGTGCTCTTCTACACAACTTCGTTTAAACGCATAAGATTACAGAAAATACTAGAGAAAGTGGCTGAAAAACAGTTTGAGGAAGCACATGAATGGGGAGCCCTAATTTACGGGAGAAAAACAAATACTAAGCTTTGTATTTATTTCTAGGATTTTTCGAGAAAAGAAAATTAATGGGTTTTTTTTTCACTTGAAGCATATCTTGGTTGTCGGAAAGTGTCAACGCATTTTCTTCCGCTGTGCTTTTTACTTCTAAACTACGCACAACATTCCGTAGAGTAACAGTCCTCGCTATTTTTAAGGAATACGACACGTATTAACGAATAACAGGTCCGGAATGGAAACTATTTTCAGACAGAAAAAATATATACATTTCTTTATCGCTTTAGCATTAGAATTCCTCAGTGTCTTAGTTGTTTTGTTCAGAATTAAACTACAGTAGAGCGTCGATAATCCGAACTAATTGAGACCACTGGTAGTTCGGATTTTCGATGTGTTCGGATTATCGAACATGTAAATAATACAAACACGATAACATTCCTACATTATATTATACAAATGCATGTACTAAAAATAAGCAATTGTATAAAAAAAATTACATAAGAGAATAACTTAAAATATACAGCAGTCTGTGCACGATATGCAGGAGGATTATTAAAAACTAGTATTAAAAACGTACAGTTTTTAATAATCCAGACGATCCTTACTCTTAACTGAAAGCCTGTTCATCCGAACATGTGGAAAAAAAGTGCTGTAACGATGAAATTCCATCTGTTATACCAATTTTATGGACTTGTCTATTGTGAAAAAAATTAGACGAATGCACCGAACTACCTAATAATATATTGTAATTCGGAGTGCCAAACGTTGATGTTTTGTACGTCTATGACCTCCGACCAGATTACGTCATAGACACCCGATGGATTCTTGTATATATAAATGAGTTCCTGCAGCACAGGCTGATCACTCGGCCTTGAGATGAAGTGCCGGGCACTTCGAAAAATCTTGCGCAGTTAGTCATGCTTTTTAGTATTAAAAATGTTTAACAACTGTACGTTTTAATACTAGTTTGCACAGGCGGCTATATATTTTAAGTTACGATATTAGGCACGAAGATTTAACAGACATACATGAGAGAAATATTTTTGTTGTTATGCATACGAAACAAGTTTGCCATTTTCCTACTGCTGTGGAAGTTTTAAAAATACAGTACGAATTCCAAAACTCACCGATCATTACAAGCTGGTTCCGATTGCCGAGGGGTGTACTTTATGCTGATTTCAGGGGGAATAACCTTCCTCCCGAATCACAGTGAACAATGCGGCTGAGGGATGAAACAAGAGGTGGTACTGCCGTGGTAACGGGTTGTAAAATCTTAGCCCCTCAAGGAACAAATGACAAAAGAAGTTTTCGCTTTTTATCTCTGAGTATCAGAAGTCTCCTCCACCTTCGACACGTCGCCACCAAATTGTCCCCCCCCCCCCAAAAAAAAAAAGCGATTCCGTTTTCTTCAAGTGCAAAGTTAAAAAAATAAACTGACTATACGTATCCTTTCCACCACTCAAAAAAAAAAAAAAAAAAATAGTTGAGGTGAGCTTTTACAGATTTCGGCCTTTTTGGATTTTTGACGTTCAGATTTTCGGCGCTCTGCTGTGTGTTTACACAAAACATTATACCTGCCTGTACGAGATTTATATCTGCGAATTTTGTACATGAAAAATTATTTTACACAAAACTTAACATCTGAAATTTTGCTCTAACGAATCTAACTCAGTGTTCCTGTTCTGCTCTCCACCTTGGCTTCTAGAGAACGAATATATTGAATTTCTGCATTTTAGTAAGATCAAGAAAGCGATGACAATTGAGGTCAGTAGTATCGTATTCCACGAAAGACTCTAAGCTCGCGCTGACTTTCTCATTTAACAGAAAGCACTCGAGCGAATTAATGTTATTTTTGAATATCCGTATCATAACAGTATGCCTTCCATTTAGTAACGTCTTTACTTGGATAAAAAAGCGGTTTGAGATTGATATATCACTTTAGTTTTTCTTCTTCTCTAGTTTCGCACGTTTCGCTTAATATCTTCAAAGTTTATCTCAAACGTTAGTGTTTGCTGCCGTACTTTTCCTAGCGTACAGTCACAAGTTATAGGGATTATGAAAATACACAAAGTATTGTTTCGTTTTCTTTGCATTTTAATGCTGCTATAAAAAGTTAGTAATATCTAAGATACGTTACTTCCTATTTAAAAACGCATCCCTTTCAACCCTTGAATTCAAACCTCTCAAGAAAAAACCTTTCTGGAAATCTATCGAAGGAATTTGAATTATGCATATATGATACAAATTTTGAAGATGACAATCCGATTTTTGGCGTAAATGTGACAAGGATGGTAAGTCAGATAATATCCGAAAACTTGAAAATTTTCATCGTCCTGGAGCGGGACTCGAACCCACGTCTCCCAGAAAACGCCTGGGTATGCTAACCACTACACCACCCAGAACGACCAAGTTTCAAAATTCTGATCAATTTGAATTTAACCATCACAGAATTCGCTAGTCGAAGCAACCGGCATTCATGTTTAGCGAATCTGGAATTTAAGAATCTTATCCCGTGTTTGCCCGGAGAAGCAGATGAATCATGAAAGAAATCCCGTATTTCTTTCATAATATGCATATATGACTGATACGACTGAATGACAATGACTGTTTCGAAAATATCATTTGTTTCAGAAATGCGAAGAATTCATGGAAAATCCGTGTAACGGCACATATCTGTCGGACATTTATCTTACAACAATAACCCCGCATCATCAATATGATAAATATATTTTCAAAAATCCTACTAGAAAGTTCTTGTGTATTAATTAATAGTCAAGAACTATTAACCAACTCTACTTAAAATAGTATAACTATACTGGTAAACCGAATTTCTTTGCGTTCAATAGAAATCAAGGTTTTCCAGCTTTCGCACATCAACCCATGGCTTTTTGAATTAAGGTAGATCTACCTACCTTGCAAAAGCCATCTGGTTGATGTGCGAAAGCTTGGAAACTTTTATTTCTATTGTACGTCCAGAAATTCCGATTACTAGTAATTATACTATTTTAAGTTCTTGGATATTTTAATTATAGCCGTATCCTTTTAGGTAAGAAACAATTGTTTAATTTTCAAAAAAGAATTTGCAGTTTTTGTGGAAAAGAAAATTTTACTGCCTACTTCGAGCAACAAATTAATAAATTTATTATAGACATAAATCAAGCTGTTCCTTCCATGTAACATAACCAGAGGAATTTGAAACTTTAAGCGTCCTGGAACGGGAATGGAACCGCATCACCCGATTTGCGCTCGACTATGCTACACCACCCAGGACAATGAAATCCGAATAACTAAGGCATTAATCTGAAACGTCAGACTTTGATTTCACTGCACCAGTGGTAACAAACCTGTCTCAATGCCTCAGTTGTTTGGATTTCACTGTCATGGATGTTGTAACGGTTAGCATACTAGAGTGCAAATCGGGAGATGCGGGGTCGATTCCCGTTCCAGGACGATTAAATTTTCAAATTTCTGTGACTATGTTACATGGAAAGAACAGCTTGATTTATGTCTATGTTGATTATTCCATGTGTTTCCAACTTGATATTAAAGTTGTTTGTTTTATTGCCTGAAATTAGAATGAAGATATTGTTAATAAGAAGTTGGGCAATCAGATATGACAGTGCATACCTGAAGTAGGTGGCAATGAAAACTTTCATCGGAAATAAGGTTTTTAGTCAGCGAGCTGATAAAATCATTAAGCAAACTTCATCTAAACAATTACTACAATATGGACAGTGTTCACAGTTTCAAACTAAGTTCTATATTCTTGTGAAATGGCAATTTTCCATTAATTACGGTCAACGCTGCGTTTGTACGCTGAGTCCATATTCCGCACAATTAAAAGAAAGCAGAAAAGAATCCAATATTTCTTCACCGCAGTCAGGAAGAAATGTAAGGATTTTTATTGAACATTTTTCTTTCTGTTAAATATCTTCTTTAATATCGTGTTAGAAATCCAAGCTGGCTTAGATACAGAGTTTACTTTTAGGAAAAACGTGGATGGTGTGTTTGTTCTTACGAAGGCGGTTTTCTCCTTTTTCAGGAATCAGCTGCCCTACATTAGGGACGGCGAGTCTTCGTAAAATTAGACTATCATGGCGGGGGTTAAAAGAAATTAAAAGTTGCAAAGATTTGTAAAAGCAAAAACCTTGAAGGTACTGGTACCAACTGAGTTACAAAGAGGTATACAAAATAAATTGAAAAATCGCACTTTGTGAAATTCCAAACCCGACCTTCTGGGCACATAACATTCAAATTGGTTTCCTCCGCCAGTGACGACCATTGTAGCACATTATTATCAAGATAAACGACAGTTCTGATTGCGGAGTTTCACTGGGGATGCTATAGTGATCAATCCTATAACTCTCTGCAACTGAGATGTATAGAGACAGAGGAACTTCTTTTTGCCCAACTGATTTCACTAATTGAAACGGCACAAGCAGATGCCGATGTCGACAGAAACATACTAAACTTGACTGGTTTTGTTCATTCGTGAAACTGTATGGAAAAAAATTCTCTCAGACCTTTATGCTTTGTCTACTGTTTAAACCGGACCAGAACACAGTACCAAGCTAATACTCAGTTCAGTCTTCGTGATACGTTTGTTCACCTGACAGCCATTGCCGATCAGTTTACTGTGGCTGTATTGTGAATAGTTGACGGCTTTGCACACCTTGGAATATCTTGTTAGCATGAGAGGTGAGAATTTTTAAGGGAATATCAAGAAACGTATTAAAAAAAAACTTGAATTACGCAGCAAGTTACTGTCATAATTGAAAATTACAAAAATATTCTTTCTTGATTTTTAACATTGAAGTAGAATGAAAGTCAGGAAAATTCATTTAAGACAATACAATAAAATGATGTTACATTTACCATTTAAAAAATATTCTCGTTTTAATGAGAATTGCACAAATATAAAATAAGATTAAAATACATAAATATAAAGTTGAAGGTATTCTGTGCAGATTTTAAAACAAAATTCTTGTATAAAAATATGTCAGCTTCGGTATGATACGGCGGCACCATCTAATTCTTCGTCTGTTGATATTGAATTGAAAAAAAATCGTCGTTCTTTGTGGCTTTTGTGCGGATTGGTTTAGTGACATTCGTCGCATGTCTACCAAATGTGACGCAAAATCGTGAAAGCATCTTACCTTTTACGTATCGGCCGCTGACTCTCGCACAGTAAGTACATGAGCTAAGCAAGCGACATTAGAAATCCTGTATGGGTTGCGGATAAAAAAAAATCTGGACGAAATATTTCAGGATTCTGGTTACAAAAGATGAATCTCTAACACGGAGTAGTAAGTCTTTCTATTCACCTTAAAATTATACTCTTGCGAATTCTTTTGTTGTCACGTGGGCAAGGTGATCTGCTGTTTAGTGTAACTTGCTTGGTAAGTAATAAATGTGAGTAACATATGTCTAGAAAAGGATTTATTGAGCATTCAAGATCTACTGAAATGTAAAGTCCTTAAATATTTGAATCACGCTGAGAAGCTTCGTCACTTGCATTTTACTGGGTCAAGCTTAAATTATGGAAAGGAATTCTTTTTCGTCGTTAGAAAGACACCCCAAATACTTTGTTTCGGTTATTCTCTTGTAGGATAGCAACTACAATGTTGGAAAAAATTAGTTCATTATAAAATAATTTCGGTATTTCGAAATCATAACAGTACGTTGTCTGTGTTTTGCGAGGCGCATGATTCAGTACGTGCTTGCACATGAATTGTCCTACGCAAAAAGCCTGATTTCAACACAATCGTGTTCGGTGGTATCACTTCACACATGCTTTTAAGATCAGATTGAAAACATTGCTATTGAGCACACGAGTGGCTTGCTATTGCTACAGTTAAAATGCAATTTACACTTTATACAAAGCTTAACTACCGTACAAAACGGAATAAAATTAAAGTACAATATCTAAACTATATGTAAGGACTCGGTTCTTTTTTACTTTACTTTCTGATTTATAGGTTTATATTCTTGGTTTATAAAGTAGTTTTTTTTTTCGGTTTCAGGTACAGATGAGAGAAAAAAACATTAATGCAAGCAACTGACATAAAAACATGAAATATGGTATATTACCTGATCAGGTCAATGAAATTCTGAACTTAATGAGTTTATCCATTGCTTTTACAAAATCATTTGGACAAGTCTAATGTAATAAACGCATGGTTTAATTTCGTCGTTCTTCTATTATGTGGTACTGATGGCTAAGTATGGTTTTGTGGTATTGATCTGTTACTAACCCACAACTCGATATCTGCTACCTGTAGAAAAGCTCTCTCAGTAACCCTGTATTGTAAAAGGGTCCAGGTACTGTTCAACATTTTACATTTGTATATTTATTTTTATTCGAGGGACGTCTTTCTTACCACTGACTCATTGGCAGCGTTAGTGTTGTTAATTTGCAGAAAGAGCTAAATCGCCTGTGCGTTACTGTTTACAATAGATTCAATTATTTCCTGCGAGTAAAAAAGAGATTCAAATCGTCATATTTTGAACTTTTATGTCATCGAGCACACCAAAATTCAAGATCTAAATTTATTCTTTCTCTTTCCCTTTAAGGAACGAAAGGTAGCTGCTGCCTATCGAAAGAAGTTTTCCGAGTGCACTAGGGATTTGTGTCTATGCGCACGTTTATTTCTAGGCACGACATAAACAAATATATGTATCATCCTTTCGCCCGAAAGCGTAGAAAGATGTATGCTTTCCATCTCCGCAGGGATGAAGAATCTCAGTCTGTTCATACAAGTAGCAATATATTTATAAGCGTTTATGCAGATGCAAGAGTCATTGTGTGGAAATTTTTCTCTTCTGGTGCAGTGGGAAGCTCCGTTTATTTGCAAAGTCCTGAGCAAACAAATTATCCTCCCCATTCGAAATACTTCGGTACCGCTAAAGAAAGTGATGTTGTGTTAGAAGAAACGATGCCTCTGTTCTTTCCTAGAAACTTTTTCCTATTTATTTGGTAAATGCATCTGATGGCATTCATTTCACTTCGTTTTTCACAATATATACTCAACTGCATTTATGCCAATGGTATTGTTATCTAAAAAGCTTTATCCGCGGTCTTTCGTATTTTAATATTTTTCATTTAATTTGGAATGCAATGGATTTGGAAATCACCGTCAAAATCGCGAACGGTTAATTCTTATGATTTTTTGTGAACACAAAATATACTGTATTTTCGAAGATTTCTCTCAAATCATTCCCATTTCTACCCCAAACTTATTTTAGACAACGGTAAGAAAAAAGTCGTGCTGCCTTTTCAACACAGCAATGCAAAACATTGGGTTCACACGGTACACACATGTACAGTCGATATAACATGTCAAGATAGGATGAAATTAACTACAGTGGTGTCTATTATTTTAAAGAAAGGGTCGTTATATTTTCGAAGTGATGAATATTATTTAATCGTTTACATAGGTTGTTTTAAAAAATACTCCTTTTTAAATATTCATCTTGTTCTCCCTAGTCACAAGTTTTTTTCAAGGCAAAATAATTGAAACAAAGTTTTCCTTATTTGTAACACACACTTCACAATAATATAATAATGTATACGATTTTAGCATTTCGTTAAAAAACGAGGCAAAGTGAAAATTTAATACGAAAGCTGATGAATAATTAATTTTTTCACACTCAAGCCATTGTTTGGGTTCACATGATTTCAATATAAGTTCTTCGACTTATATTCGTAACTCTGCATGCCGTTAGTGTCTCTCCTCAGCATTCAGAAATAATCAACTGCAATTTTCACATTATATTGTCGTTGTTTCTGTTCTCCAGTTTCTAAATACAGATGGATAATTTTTCTCCGTTAATATCCGATAGTGTTAGGTTTTGAAAAAAATCCTGAAAATAAGGTTTTAAAGCTTTGCACTTAGACCACAACAATTAAAGAGTTTTTCCACAATGTTTTCTATATTGAGAATTAAATTTGAGTCGCAGTTTAATTTTTTAAGAAAATATGGAAAACATTCCTGAAACTATAATACCTCTTGGCGCGTCTTTTATAAAAACGTTTCTATTTTAAAACTTATATAAGCAGCTTATTGTGATTGTAGACTGAATTAAAGCCAGCAAGTTCACACTTTGGCATCAGTTTATCGTCATGTTCTCATCCGCAAATGACAAGCTAGTAAACTAATGCATTAATGCAAGCTGACTTGCTGATTCAGTCACGGAACATTTTTGAATTTTGCTTTCATAAGAAATGCATATCATCAACTTTTATCAATACATTGCTGAATGAAAGTCTCCCGAAGCTTCTTCCAACTCAACGGACTTGAACAACTGAATGGACAACAGTCGCCCTAATTTAGAGCCACTGGTCCCGAGAAAGAGCGGGAACCCCAGATCTGTAACACAAACTCAACCTATGCCTCACCAGGATTCGAACTGTTCTCGTACGAATGGTCAAAAGCCTGCGCTTAAACCGATGCCCAAACAGGGTGGCCGTGTCGCTTTGCTTTGTGTTCTTTTACGTAATCACCATCGTACTCAGCATTCTTGCCGGATCGATTCGGGCTATTAAGTGTTCTGTTCTTTCAAACATCAGTCTTTTCATTGCCCCTATTCCAATCCACATTTACGCCTACAGTACTGAGAGTAAGTGATCTTATACTATGGATCTGTCACACAGTACAGCTGAGCATATTGACTACAGAGCATCATCATCTAATCCCTAAATTGATTAAAGACAATGGTAAAATTCTTCTATGGAATAGTTACTAAAACACAGTTCTTTGTTTACAAACATTCAAAGAAGATCAAAAATTTTAAGATTAACGAACCTTTAGACAAAGTGTATCACGTGCTTATTAGCAGACATAATCTTTGTGTCCTTGTTTTCGATTAATAATATTCTAATAAATGACACTGGACTAAATCAATCCCCAACGGATATTTCTGTAAGTAAACATGTGTTTAATAACCGTTTATCACCACCTGAGAACCATGGTCTTTCCACCCTGAATGGAATTTTCTCCAAACATTCATTTTACCTCAAACTAATTAAATTGCCCCAAGGAGCTTTGCCTTCATATTTGCGTCTGTCGCATAAAAGGTTGAACTTCTTGGTTTGTGATGTTTTCTCTGAATATTACGACGCTCAGCTATTTTAATCAAGAAAAATTGTACCACATTTGAGCTTTTTCCATGATCTGGAGAAAAAACGGAGTCGATCATATTGTTGTTTAGTGTAAAGCGTCTTTTGATATAATTGTTCCATAAAATAAAATTGAATGTGTCTTCGGCAGTGAACAAGTAAAGCTGAGAAAAGTGCGCGAACAGAACCGCTTCTAAACTTGTTCATAAAGATCCTTTCGAAAAGCAAAATCTAGTGAATCGTCTCGTCAGCATGATAAAGAGAACTGACTTCAAAGTGTATATTATTTATTTATGTCTTTCTGCTTATAGATGTATTCATGTTATTCCTTTGAGTTTTATGTTATATGGTGTGCATGTTTCATACAATTTCATTTCGACAAGCGCGTCAAAACGAAAGATAGGGTATTGCACATCAGTCATGTTATCAGCCACTCAAGGGAAATCACTAGATTTGTTTGTCTGGTGATTCAACGACATTTTACATCTCAGCCAACTGGGCGCCTCACAGGATTTCACTTACTCGACTCTAATAATGTCATTATTTGATCATAACTTCCGTAATATCGTAAACTGAGTAGGTATAGAAAAATAAAATAAATGTATAATCTGATTCAGATTTTCTGTGCTCACTAATGGCATTTCTGAAATATAGAATAAAGACTGCAATATTTAATTTCACTATTTTCGAATAAAACATTTGTCATTAAATAGTTTCCAGTCATTTAAGAATAATTACCCACATTACTTGATGAATCAAATTGGAAGTGTCATTCGTAAAGAACTACGTGCAATGACGTACATGTCAAATACTGACGTGGCACAAGTAACATAAGTAAAATCGACAATCCAGCAACGATAATCCTTTGACAGCGTAGTTCCGTTGGTAGAACAGCCGCTCCGGAGTAGAAAGATGTGGTTTCGAATATCACCACCGCCAAAGAAAGGTCACAAAAGATTATTGAATGACACAAAAGCACTTACACGGAATATAAAATAACAGCTAGTATGAAATATGAGCTGGCCGCTCTGGTGGCGATTCGAACTCGGACCCATTACGGACGAATGGCTTCTGATCATTCGTCCGAGATGGGTCTGGGTTCAAATCCCGGTGAGGCATGGATGTTGTGTTTGTCTTACAGCCCTGGATCTTTCCCTTCGCTGTAGTCAGTGGCCCTAAATTAGGGACGAGCGACTGCTTATAGCCCATTTAGTTGTCCACGGTGATAGATAAACCCGCAATTAAAAAAAATATGTATACGAGCTGTCAGTTCCATATTACACGGAATATGAACTGACAGCTAAATATAAACTTAAGATACCAGTCGTATCTCCAGCCTCTTTCTTCGTTTTAGCACGAAACCATCGAATATACTAAATATTTGTACATTTCCTGGCCTATACAAGACACGCGAGGGAACATGTTTTGAATATCACGAAAATTCCTGATATATATTTATGAATTTAAGAGTCATCTTCCATATATATGTTGCTGTCAATGTCTGAAATTAAGCATTGTACAGAATGCCTAGGAAATCTGAAGAATGCCGAAAATGGGAATCAAAGTATGAAACGCTTAACATTTCACACATTTCCTAGGAATTCTATGCAATGCCGAAAAGCAAATTGGCGAAGCATAAATTACTCCCACCAGTGACTTTTTTCTTCGCTTGGCGAAGCACGTGACTTTCAATAATCACCAAATGGAATCTAAACTAAATCCGGAAATGGAGGCCAAAAAAAAAAAAAAATGTTAATAGACTCCTAAAAAAAATTCCTCCTGCATCTTTGGAGGCCACTGTCCGAGTTCCTATTCCTGACGTCGATAAGGGGCGGGGTGACTCGCGTAATCTGTTGGTAATAATTATGAATGTGACGGGACACGGTTTTTACCGACTTGGAACTAATCGGGAATTTTTGAACCAACTCTATTCTAAGTCACAATTCACTTTATGTCCAAAGAACCTACTCAGAGTTGAAGACGTTCACGATCACGAAATTCCTCATAGATCAGCTGCTATCGCCCAGTCCAGGTAGTAGTCATGGATTTGTGACCGTGCATGTGCACAACCAAGTACCAATATATGAAGTGCTCTTGTGCGAAAAAAACCCAATAAAATGCAATTCAAAATGCCATTCTAGACTTCTTTGTTACAACAAGTAGGTCAGTGCTAGTCTTTTTCTCTTGTTCTTTCAGTACGAAAGTCGTATACTTTGTATTTCTTCCTTGATTTTCATATACGTTTTTTCAATAAAAGTATTTTCATGGTTCTGTTTTCATGCTTTGCCTAAAAAAATCACGCTTTCTATAGATTTCCTAGGCACTCTGCCCAATGCCTGTTTTTCACACATTGCTGCTAACATATACACAGTAAAGCGTGCCCAACAATAAAAATCACAGAGGGGTACCAAAGCCGTTTTGGTACCCTTCATCAGAAAAAAGTTAAAGTTGTTATTAAATAAATAAGTTTTATCCAGCATGAGTTCACCAAAATGAATTTTTCGCAAATGAAAAGAATCGAAAAAGAAAGCTTTGATGAAATGTTTGGATAAAGCTTTAGATTTCAAAACCCAACAATAGTAAAAGAACGACCAAGTTCCTTGAGTTCAGAACTTTAATGTTACGAGGAAAGCATAAAAAAATCCTGAATTTCTGTACGAAACGCTTCAGCAGAAACTTCTTCACGCCTGTTGGTTCATAATGAAAGTGATAAAAAATAACTAAAATTATGTAAAAGCTGGAGCGTGTGCCTTTTTTAATTTTGTTCTTGTCAGACCTTGATTAATTAGGAGACCAGGTTTTCGATGATATCTTATTGGCTGAAGGATATCAAAATTGAGTTGTAATCTGAACTACAACGTGTTACATTGCATCGCAACAGCTTTGAATGACAAAGAAGAATTGTTTTAACGCACAGCTTAAATTAGGGCTGTTAAGACAATTTTCAAGTAATGACCGCAGTCAGCTGTTCAAGTAGATCATCAAATGTGCTTATGCGTTATAAATCTTAGCACTCATAAAACAAAAAGCTTTTCCAGACAAGCTATGCCTTGTTTATACATTTTTATTGTATGTTTTTTTTTTTTTTTGACATTTCCGAATAAGAGACTGAACTTCATGTTTGCTGCCACTCAAGTCAAAATGTAGAAAACTGTTCGTCGAAAAGATCTACGTCAAACAATTGAAAGAAAAAAATGTTTACGATAAAAGGGTTATTCTGCAACAAGAGAAGCTGCGAAACATTCTGTATTTGCGTCAGTTTTAATGAAATTTAATATCTATCAACATTCCGTATTTATGCCTTTCAATCTTTTGAAATATTACTTTCCGCAAACAAAAGTTAACTACTTTATTTTCGTGTACCGGCTACGTATCTTCTAGAAAAGGATTTAAATCTTTGATGTTATGTAAAGTAAATTGTTTTTTTATAAAATATGCGGCATTTTAATAAAAAGCAACAGGAAGTGTTTGAAAGTAAAATGATCAGACGATCTTGACACACTATGCCGTCATTTGTAAAAGTGTAAGATCACTGTAGGGACGGAGCTTGTATGTTAATTAGCATATGCTTATGCCTACCTTGCTCACACGTGTTGAGAAGACTGTCCCCCAGCAGGCGAAATTAAATAAGGTTCTTTTTACAAATAAAACTATTTATCAGAAAATGCTGATAATAGCCCGGCGTTCTTTCTCTCTCAGCTTTTTATAAATGTATCTGCTATTCAAGAGAGTGGAGGGTAGAATAGTAGACAAACATTCAGGCATAAAATATTCATTAGGCCCAAGTACTAAACTTAACAACTTTATTGTCTTAGGGTTCGGCCGCCATTGTTCTCTAGCATGGGCTACTTCAGTTGCTACGTACTCAGTAATTCGTAAATCCGTCGTCCGTCTCAGAGCCTTACTCAAAAGTCAGTTCGTTCCATAAACGTTTATCCTACCACGTAAAGGAGAGCCTTCCCCGGCCTGCTTCGTTTCGTACACGTTACACTGTTTTCTGTTTCTAACAAATAAAGAAAGGCTTAATGCTTCCTTTCCGCGCACGTGGTCCTCACTCGTAAACGATAGCCCTTACCGGCATAAATCGTTTCGTACACGCCGCACTCTTCTCTTCTCTCCAACGAAAAAGAAAAGGCTAAATATGCCTCATCGCAAAACGCGTGGACTTCACTGAGTCTATCTCCCGGACTCTACGCTTCACGCAAAACAAGTCCTGATCCTACGAGCACTCAACGCCAATTCTCCCTTCTCCGAAGTAAAATTTTCGAAGATACAACTTCCTCGCACCCCATTGGCTCCTGCTTTCCTCCCTCTTTACGGTGGTCAAGCGCTTCCCTGGTGTGTAGCGCGTTCAAAGATGGCTGTCTCACCCCTCCACACCCTTCTGTGCCTTCAGACTTCTAACCTGACCTTGGACTTTCTCTTGCGTGACCCTGAAGCGTCCTTGAGCCTCTCCTGCTACTGCGTCCCCTGCGAACCTGATATCGCCCCGGCTAGTAACAATAGCTGTAACCTCTGTGAATACATAGAATAACAACGGTATACATTGGAATGTCGTCGAAATACTGCATTCCTCAGACGTCTGGCGTCTTTTTATTTCAACATCGTTTTCGTGCGTGTCTTCGCCCAAAATGGCGACCGCTAATAGTTTCTCACATGTGATCTTCAAACATTCATGAGCTTGACTGGAATATTTACATTTTCCATGAAATTACATAATTTAATGTCCATCACATAATTCCGTAATATTTAAGTCTCTATAAATTGTGAAAATTAGCGTCCATTACATAGTTTATACAAGCGATTAATTCTTCGCCTCTACAACCACCTATTGGTATTGGGCGTTTTCTGCCTTTTGCGTCAGTTACTGCTTATATTACTCAACGTCCTGTCGGCGTTGCATTATTGGACAAAGTTGATAGAGTTTGGGAAAAAGTGCGAGCAGCAGTTTTCTTCTAGTTTTTGTACGCGTTTCCCAAATAGTGAAAAATGGGCAAAAAAGCGTCATTAAGTACTACTCAGAGCGTACAAATAGTGACTTTATATCATGATGGATACTCCGAACGTGACATAGGCAGGAAGGTGAATATGAGCAAGACTGCTATTCATAATACGATCATAAATTATTGAGAAAAAGGTACGTTCAAGAGAAGTGAACGTTCAAGGAAATAAATCTCACGTGATGACACCATAAGGCTAATAGTTATGCGTTCTCGGAGAACGCATAACTATTAGCCTTAAAAAGGCCTTGATTTTCGTGCAAGAAAATCAAGGCCTTTGTACATTCAAGAGGGCCTGATATTACTATCAGCACTGTTTCCCGACGTGTTAGCAAAGATGTTTGATTAAAGTCGTATAAACCTGCACATAAAGCAAATGTCATGAAAAAAAAGAGACTCCAGTTTGCAAAGCGTCATCATTCATGGACTGCTGAAAATTGGAACGGCGCCCCGGTGACACATTGGTCTAAGCCATGGCTTCTCACCATTCGTCCGACCGAGATGGGTCCGGGTTCGAATCTCGGTTAGGCATGGATGCTGTGTTTTTCTTACGGCACTGGCTCTCTCCCTCCCCTGGAATCAGTGTCCCTACATTAGTGACGGGCGACTGCTGATAGAACATTGTGTTGCTCACTGTGGTCGTTAAACCTCCAACCCCCTCCCCTCAAAAATAATTGGAGCTAGGGTTTTTTTTACGATGAATCAACCGTGCATCAATTTGAAGCACATATTCGACGACCAAAAGGCAACATGCTCGATGAAAAATACACCGTTAGCACCATTAGACATCTGCCTAGTCAGATCATGTGTGGTGTTCTGTCCGCATCCGGAACTGCTTCATTATCCTCTTTGCCTGCAGGCACTACCATGACTGGTCATTTTTCATGGATATCTACGGGGGCGGCGGAAAGTGAAGTTCGTTGACCGGGCCCGAAATTTCAAATCGTGGTGCACCCCCTCCCTTCCCGTATTCCGGAACAAACAGAAGAAAAACAATGCCTAAGGAGATTTGTTAAGTATTAGGACCACCTGACCACTTACCTAGAGCAACTTTCTAAGGCACATACAAGAAATATTCGCACATATGCCAAATAAAAATCTTGGCTAAAATTATTCCGCGGGCCCGGGGGTTCCGCCACCACTGGATATGGTACGTGAGAAGCTATTAACTCATATGCAAGTGCACAGACGCACAATCTTTATGCATGATGGTGCTCCATGGCACAGATCAAAAACAGCAAAGGACTACATCCAGGCGAAAAACATAACTGCGCTTGACTGGGCCGGTAATAGCTCCGGCCTTAACCACATCGGAAATTTGTGAACCATTTTAAAATACAAGGTAGCAGAAAAACAGCCATCAAATTCCAAAGCTTCGATTGACTCGATAACGTACGTGTGGTTCAAAGACATTTCAAGTGACTACTGTAACTCTCTCATTGAGAGTATGTATTCCGTCCGTTATAAAAAAACAAAGGTGGCCACACCACAAAGTACTGATTTTGGCTTCTTTGTGTTCTAACGTATCTAAGTATTTATCAGCAATGCCATTTTTTCAAATATATCTGACTAGTAATTAGTTGTTTCTTTGAAAATCTTAATTTTCAATAAATTGACTGGTGGTCTTAAACTTTTGCAGATGATTGTAGAAAGAAATAGCAAACTGTTCACTAGGCCCGCCCCAATAAAATGCTTTTAATCCTGTAGCTCCGGCAAACGAGCCATAACACAAACCAGCGAATTGCGTTTCTATGCTGAGTATTCAGTGTTTCTTGGTTTAGGAAACAGATTTGCATTATAGTCTTTCGCAGCAAACCATAGGAAACCATACTCTTCCTAAGTGCATCTCTTGCATTGCGAAGGATAAACAACGTGTCTCACATTTACCTTAATGGATATGAGCAGAGCAAGAAAAAATGCACGCAAACAGAACATAAATAACGATTTCAAGCTGAGCAGGAAAACCTTCTTTTGTTTTTTGTAAAAAGAATGGGTTTCGATGCCACTATGATGCAAGAAAACAATCCGTATGTCTCTTAAACGACGAGATCTGAATGTATTTGATCTGAATGTATTTTGAGATCAAGATCCGAAAAAAAATCTAAATTATCCAATGTTTAATGCATTTTAAACTGCCATGTTCAAAGGATCCTTGGGGGGGGGGGATCTGTGAGAGGTTGGGTAACGATGATCGTAAGCATCTAAGGCATTCACACGCCAGTAATTCGAAACAACGGTTCAGTGCATATGAGAGGATTGATGTCTAGAACATACACAGAACTCATTCTCAATCCGGGAAATAACCACATGCTCCACTGGCCATTTTTTCAGATACCGCGCCTCTGAATACTTTGTTACCAGGTCAGAGTCCGAGGAGGACGTAAATCTGCTATATTATGACGTCGTTTTGCACCCATATTTTTTCCAACACTTTACTTTCTAGGCATGTAGGCCTTAAAGGATTGTTAATTATTTGGAAAAGTAAAACTTATTTTTATATACGTGTCCTTCCGGTAAATTATTGAAAGTTTTTTCTTTTCAACATTGGGACTTAAAGACCACATTTGAAGTTGGATCAGGCAACTCTTTCTAGCCTTAGATGTTCTTTGTGGTCGTTCATACCAAAACAATCAAAACTAAAAACAAAAAAGAAAATTTCGGAGTAACTTCGGCATCTATTACATTTTCAACATGCACTATATTTATTCCAGCTGCGTAAAAACGGCCGTAGAGATAAATTCCTTTCGCTGATATTGCCCCTGTTTTTTTATCCTAAAACCAATTGGAATTGCTGTGAAGCGAAACATTGAGTCATACTGCCTAAATAGCAGAGAATGCGATATTGAAACTGTGCTCGCCGATGTTACCTCACGTAGTTTCTTTGAAGTTTTTGCAAACTAAATATTATATTTTCATTCAGGGATCCGACAAGCTGTGATTCACTAAGAAAACGCCTTACGTCTTCTTAAGAGGCTTTTAAGCTTAGGAAGACATTTGCAAAACTTCAGTTCAATTAAAAATTTCCAACGCATATTTTAAAAATATAAGCAGTTGTAGGAAATTTATCATTTGTGTCGAGGTCGGTTTATGTTGAAGCGGAAAATAAATGCTGGCATGTAACAGATCAACCGATTTTGATACCTTCCGGCTTAAACATATTACACCTCCACCGATATATTCGGCACTATATAAAATCACTGTTGGATTTTTCCTTGTTTATATAAATATATATATATATATATATACTTAAGAGCAAAACTGAAGACTAAGGAAAAACTTTAGAATTTAAAACGAAAGTTGCAAAATAACCTGAAGATCAAAACGCGCAACGCAGCAGTTTTGAAAATTCAGAATTCACATTCTATTAAAAAGATACCTAAGCAAAAAATTACATATATAATTTTGACTCACACCAAGTACAACATAGAAAAGGTTATGTATCTACCTGTGTGAGTAAAAGGAGAAAAGATAAAAAAATAAAATAAAACAACTGAATGTAGAAGGTGTCGAGAATACTGAGCCTTGGCTTTATCAAGGACCAGCCAAAACTAAAAATTTGGATTTCTTTTGCATTGATTTTCAGGTTTAAATTCTCTCTCAAACGAACTTGGCATTTCGTTATAGCTGAAAATTATTTCTAATTATTATGTCACTCTCACAGCTTGAGTTCTCTTTAATCTTCTTCTCTCTGTTTAATAGTAACAGATGAAGAGCATGGGTCGGGCCAGGAAGGTTAATGGATGCAAGCGAAATTGTTAACTAGTGCTAGGTCATACAACTCTGCGGAGGACATGACATATATATATATTTTTAAAACAATTTTAGGTGGGAATGTTACTTGCATCTATGGCCTTGCAGAAACCCATTTCCAACTAGGTCTTTGTGGAAGTGAGAAAATGCAGAGTTTTTGCTGGTCCTTGATAAAGCCAAGGCTCAGTATTCTCGACACCTTCTACATTCAGTTGTTTTATTTTATTTTTTTATCTTTTCTCCTTTTACTCACACAGGTAGATACATAACCTTTTCTATGTTGTACTTGGTGTGAGTCAAAATTATATATGTATTTTTTTGCTTAGGTATCTTTTTAATAGAATATATATATATATATATATATATATATATATATATTGTTTGATTTTCAGTTTCAGCTGCAAACGACTTTAAGAAAAACGCTGATCGTCTTGTATCGATGTTTCTGAGTATTCTACTCCAGGTGTGTCCGGTAAACTTATTCTACCCTTCTAGCAACTGTTCATTCTGAGGTTTTAGTTTCTTCCGACATCCATATGATTCGTGCAATTCTTCAGACTCAAAAACCTCGTAAAGTCCGCTGTGAAAATAGCATATCCCCGAATATCCATTTTGAAATTTCATAAACCCGGAGAGACACCTGTTTCACGTCGTTTGTTTCAGATATCATTCCCTCCAAGTACTTTCGTTCCATTTTGGAAACATTTTATGTTTTACTTTCACGTTGAAAACAGTAGCTGTGCTGATTTTACAGACATCGGAGCGTACGAACGCCCATGCCATTACAGTGGCGCAGATTTTTCTGCGAACATCTGTTCCCGAAGAAATGTGGATACCGTTCTTTATTATATTTTTTATCAATACTTCACTCTTATTGATTTCCTTTAGAGTTTTCAATGAAAATAACATCTGTTTTATAATCTGCAGAGCTTTCACCACAGATTTTCCTCTAAAACAACTTGAATAAACATGACACGACTAAAGTACAAACATCCGAAATTGAACTTAGCATGTCTTTAACTGAGATAAATAAACTGTGGTGCATTAGTTAAGGAATTTCAACATCGTACTGGTTTTCTAAAAAATAAAGCAGAATTTTTCAGTCGCATTCAGCGTACATGTATGTGGTAATCCGTTGAGCTTTGAATGCTTAGGCAAACGTTCTGACGCAGCACAAATTGTGCAAATAGGGACAACTTCAAATTAAGGTCTGCGGGCACCTGCCATTCATTTCTCATTTGAGGTGAAGAGCCATTAGAAGGATTTAATCGTGTCAAAGTCACGCAATGTTGCTAGATTAATGAATATATCCGAAACTGCCAACGTTAGGGCGACATTTTCAAGATGTAGGAACATTCACAACTGGCATCTGACGGTGAAGACTACTGATACAGTATATAGCAATATCCGTAAAGCAGCTGAGGACTACTGGTGCAGTGTGTAGCAATATCCGTAAAGCGCACGAGACACATCACACTTATCCGCTCTCCTTGTAGCTTGCCTCCACAACAGGAAGATCTGAATAAATGTGTATTCTAAATAGAAAGAAGGCTTCAGAAAAGGGGGATGTGCACAAGAAAACAAATTGTTTGTTTTTCCCTTGCTCCTGGCCACCAAAGATCTCGATTGGACATTTAAGTAGCGGGAATATGTGGTTTCTACCAATGAGTCCAGATTTTCCGAAGCAAATGGTTTTTGACCCTAGTACAGCTGGAGAGAAATAGGCACCTGAAATATCCCTTTAATTTTAGTGGAAAGCGATAATTTTGGAAGTGTAGATGTAATGATGTGGGAAGATATGATTTACCATAGATTCTTTCAACATGTCTTCGACAGAGGAACTTTGATTGGCCATAGGTATCTAGGAGAAATTCTATAACTCCCATGTATTATTTGGAGATGTCGGCCAAGAATGTGTTTTCACGAAAGACAATTCGCGTCTTTAAAGGGTGAAACATGTGGATTAATATACGGAAAGTGAAGATATACAGAGAATGGATTATGCATCTTATCGCCAGACCTTGACCTTATTTAGTACTCTTGTGACGTTCTAGATCGGCATATTGCAAAACATCAAACCCCTCCAATATCAGCCTACGATCTAAAAGCTGCTCCGATAGAGTAGTGGGAACATTTCTTTACTAAGCTCCGGTAAGACCTTCTTCGAAACATGCAGGATCGCTGGGTGGCTTCTATAGTATTTATAGATGACTAGACACCTTGTTGACCCTAAACGAAATTCGGAACACTGCCGTCTAAAATTGAACAGTTATATGCTTGCACCATGATGAAAGTGCACATTATTTTGTAATTTATACAATTTTGACGTGCTATATCAACATATATGCCCATACTAAGTTTATTAAATTATATGTAAGTTTGAGTATGATATTGAAATTAATGTGTTTCTTAATTTATGCACTCCAATTTATTTTCGTTGATTTGCATTTTTGCTAAAAGTATTATCGCGCAGTACATCTCTCGAAAGTTGGTCATAGATCTCGAAATTCTTCCCACCCATTTTTTAAAAAGTAATCTTGGAAAGCAAGATTGCTTTCTTTGTCCCTTAAGACACCCTTATGTTTCATTATCTTTGGCAAATTTTGTTCGAGAGAGTTGTTTGAGTTGAGATAAGAGTAAAATGTATCTGTGAAGAATTAAATTTTGACAAACAAAAAGGACACAAGTGTAGCGATATCGGAGTCGAAAAAGTCTTAAGCGCAATCTAGGAGCGGGAACAAACGAAACAGGAGCAATACATTTGTTATTAAAGCTCGTATCAAAGTTTTATACACAGCATCCCGCCCAGAATCGATACAGCGCACATACACTAGTCTCCTTTCTTTCTTACGAGGTTGGAAAAGTAATTTGCAGAAGGTGGCACACTGGGGAAAGAAGAAAGGAAAGAGATGAAAAAAGAATGGAAGTCATTTTTCTCCTCAAATTTTATTTCTTAAATTGTTCTTAGTAAAGAAAGAAGATGGCATCAGCAATTTCTAAAATTACAACTTTGGAAAGCTTCATGATACCGTATTATTTTTGCTGAAAATATTCTTATGGTTAAAGTTCAACTTGCTGACACACTGAAACATTTCTGAAGAATCGGGGAATTAAATTTAGGATTTCTTAAAAGAAACTGGACTTATGGTCCGAGTGTCGGGAATTAATCCGAAATTTCATTAAATTGCAGAAATAGGTAAGAATTTACGATTTTCAAAATGTATTCTAAATATGATATATTACATTCAATGCCCCTAGTCTATTTGGAGTACATTTAAATATCTTAAAACATGCATTTTTAAGAATTATGTTATTAGTCTCCTTTTAAAAGAAATGAGGGAAAATCCGGGTCTGTAACTGAATTGGAGTACAAGAAAAGTTTTTTGCTCAAACTGTGGACGCCATGAAAAATGTTTTATTTATTATCTTGAATAGCTGGAGGCTGAAAAGTTATATATTCCAAATTGCTCATTTACAAACAAATTACTCCATTGTAAATCTGTATGATGAATACTACTCATAAACATCGCAGAAGCTGCGTAATTGTTATGTTTTCCCAGCAAAACAGTCTTGCTGGGCCAGAACTGGGCCACTGATGGCTTCCAGCACCAACAGCGGTTGCCCAGCAGTATGTTGCCGCCGCCCAACCGTCAATAAAATGTACCGGCGGCCACCACATGGGTCAGCTGTTCGCGCCAGCAGCGGGCCGACAGTTTCCACCCCCATCAGTTGTCATATGCCAGAACAAGGTCATTAATTATTCATCACCGGCAGTAGCTGACACAAGTGGCCCTGCAAGCAAGTGCCATAAATAATGGCTAGCTTAATGTGGTCCGCTAGTTTCTCAGCAGTGGCAGCCGGCAATCACGTGACGTAACAGATAGTTTGCCGAATCTTGTTCGCCAATTTCCCAGTAGTAGCCATAAAAAAAAAAAAAAGGATAACCGCAGTTTCCCAAGGTCACAACTACTCTTTTTTTTTTGCTTAACGAAACTTCTGCATCATAGCAGTGCGCTGGGGAAATTTTCTCAACAGGTCCTGAAAAAAACGCCCGTTTGGATATGGCTGCAAACGAACCAAGGTCTATCTGCGTGGGAAGCGGGCGCTCTAGCAAACTGGACTGAATTACACGCACGAGCATTTGCATGAAACTGAGCCTCTTTCCTGCGAAATGTGTAACGAATGGTTTTCTTTTTAATTGTATAGTATTGAGAGGTATTTTTACCTAAATGCCAGTTTCATATAATTCATAAATTTATTTTTTCAACGTACCGATAGTTTTTACCTTAAGGGAACTTAATTCATTTTCAACGAGGGTACCAACTTAAAGTCGCTTTCCAAAGTTTAGTGCTGTTCTTGTCTTGAAAGGCGATTGTTGAATTAATATATATACCCGCTCATGTCACATTCTGTTACATTTTTAACGTTGAATTTTTCCTTTCCGCTGTCCGAAGCTACATTTGTTTTAAAGAGGAATTATATTTTATTTCTCGTTATTTTTAGAAGCGAATTCCTCCAGTCTTGTGTATTCAACCCACCATGGATGAGTGCATTATATCCACATAGCGTTTTTTTTTTTTTTTTTTTTTTTTTTTTTTTAATAATTGATAAATTTTGTACGAGTATAATTCTTTTTTTTCCCAACTTAAAGCTTTTTCGATGTTTTTCCAGGACTTTTTTTCAAGCGGTTCAGTGTATGTTAAAACGAAAGATAAGAAATTATTTCTTGTTATTTATAGGAACAGAGTGGGGGTATTTCATGGCCTTATCTGATATCTTTGTAGACGTGGTATTTCCTTATAGGAAATTAATTCGCCTTCTCTACATATGACTTTTTTTTCTTAACAAGCACTAAAATAACACAATGGCGATAGCGTCGCCTTCAACTAACTGGAACCATGAGAGACACAGCACGTGTTGCTTCCACCTCGTGTTGGGTTTGCACCGTTCCGTGAGCGGCAGATTTCAGCAAGTAATGACCCATCACTGCCAGCTGGTGGCCAGCAGTTTCCCTACACTTGTGTTTTTGCTGGGTCTGGTAGAGAAAAGGAGAACTTAAGATTTTGAGGAAAAAGCTAAGAAAAGCCAAAGAGATGTTACGAGCAGAATGATGCCAGATAAATCATGCAAGCAGACATGGCTCAGAAAACGGGAAAATTACAACGCCCTGGAATGGGAATCGAACCCGCATTTCCAGATTTACGTTCGAGTATGTTACCGTTACACCACCCAGAACAAGTAACCTCCAAGCAAGTGAGGAGTTCATCCGAGTCTCAAAACACATCCTCAGTTGCTTGGGAGTTCCTTGTTCAGGGTGGTGCAACGGTAACATACAAGAACGTAAATCGAGAGATGCGGGTTCGATTCCCGTTCTAGGACGTTGTAATTTTCAAGTTTTCTAAGCCATGTCTACTGGCAAGATATAAGAGTTTCTTTCAGCAGTTATGGAGTATATTCTAATTTAATTTTCGTTTTTAGTTTCCTTCGTTATGTAAATTTTGAGTTCGTTCTCTTTAGGCGATTCAATCTTATTATTATATTTCCTGATTCACTCACTGAATGTTATGTGGCAACTGTCTTGAGGTCAAGGGTGAATGACGTACGCATGTTTGACAAGTTAAGAACGCTGTATATAATGTGCCGAGCATGTAATTACGAGGAGGGTACAATACATTTCCGCATTTATATGCAATACCTGCTTCACGATGAAAAGTTATGTACAAAAGCTTTAGTGGTTGCACTAGAATGTTTTATGTAAATATAGTGCTATTCGAGATTATAGATATCTTGTGCTAAAACCGAACTTTGATGAAGAATAATATCCTAGTTCTGTAAGTAATAATTCTTTGAAGATTTCTTGAAGTAACTTTTCTACATTGTTAAGCTACCCAGGATTTTCAACTATAGTGAATTAGAAAAACAAGCTTCATGAAGGTAATTCTTTAAGGATGCGCTGGCCTTCACATATACACCTTAAAAGCTAGGGACATTATGCAGTATGCATGACATATTTTATAACCATACACACACCGTTAATTCTGTGTATCTATGTGAACGAAACCGGTAATTAATTATGATAAGTTTGTTAGCATCATGAATAATACTTTCGTGAAAATCATCAAAATGTTTAAGGTAGAATCTTGATGAATTATTCTATACTTAAAACAAAACTCCTGGATTTGTTCCAACTTCTCATTTTTAGTGTGACAGAGTTATTCATAAAATAATAGCTTTAAATTTTTAACCCTCTTTTTGCATGAAAAAGGCGATGCTGTTCCTGGCAAGACAGTAGAAACATTCAGATATACGATAACCAGTAAAGTTTTCTTAAAGGTTTGTTAAAAAGGCAGCATGGGAGAAAGATTTCTATCGTGAGTGCCCCACGATTCATTAGACGACGAAATACCTTTCAGTCCGATGATGCTAACTAGTAATAATTATTGAAAAAAGGGAACAACTCACTGAGAACTTTATGTTTCTCCGTATTTGCGTTAGACAGAAGGAAAAATTAAACGGGAAATCTGTTAACCTTTTCAATATGAACGTTATGTCAAACCGCCAATATATGCAGTAGCCTTTATTATGAAGAGATTATCGAAAATAAACTTTAATTTCACCAAAATATTGCAAAATGCCAAAGTTTCATTCTCAATACTACAAGTCTAAGATCCCTCAGTTCAAAAAGTCGAAGATTAACACTAAATGGAACTCATATGTTAAAGAAATAATTTTTCATTATAAATGTACAAGAATAAAGGCGTTCAGTGAGAAAGCAGCTAATGGGCAAATAAAAAAGATTAATTTTAGTTTAAGAGTGATTATGTAAAGTCTGTACAATTTTTCTTTGTTTTGGGATTTCATGGCCGCCATAGATTTTCTCTAAGCTACATACAGTCCTCCATCCATACTTTAGCGACACTGGCTTCAGGAAAGAGTAATGAAACATACGCATCACCCATGTCGTATCAAGTATTCGAATTGGTGAACTTCTGGGCAGAATGATCAGAAACTAACATCGTAGATCATTCCGCCACCGGGCGAATTTTTTTATGATGCAACTTACCAAGCTGCGTGATGTTAGAAGAAGTTCGTTGTTCTTTTACTCTTATACACTGAGTGGCCACTTTATTATGACCACCCCCTCAGTACATCGTTGGGCCATCTTTTGCCTTTAATACTGCGCCGATTCTACGTGGCATGGACTCTACGAGATGTTGGTAGGTGGTTTGTGGAATCTGAGACCATGCTTGATGAATAGCACTTTCCAGGAGTGTGAGATTCCAGGGTTGTGGATCCAGCTGTCTGATGGCTCGTTCAACTTCATCCCACAAAGTCTCAATAGGGTTGAGATCTGGAGATTGTGTGGGACACCTAAGCAAAGTAACCTCCCCGCCATGTTCCTAAAACCAATCCTGTACAATACGAGCACTATGGCAGGACGCATTATCTTGTTGAAAGTAGCCATCGCAGTAAACCATCCACATGACAGGATGCACTTGGTCCGCAACGATGTTTAGATATGATGTGCCACTCAGATACGAATTAAAGGGCACAAAGCATGCCAGGAAAACATTACTCCAAACCATAACGTTGCCTCCACCAGCTTGAAGGGTTGTAGCAATGCATTTGGAGTCCATGCTTTCGTGCTATCTCCGCCAAATTCTCACTCGCCCATCGGCATGGGGCACCTGGAAACGTGATTCATCGGACAACATAATTTGTTTACAATTATCGACTGTCCAATCCTTGTGCTCCTGTGCGAACTGAGGACGTTTTCTCTTGTTAACTGCAGACAGCAAAGGTGTTCGAACAGGTCTTCGGCTGCCATATCCCATCCGATGCAGTGTACGGCGAACAGGGCGTGCAGAGATCATTTGAGGGAATCTTTGATTTAGATGGTCTGTAATTTGTTGCACTGTTTCTCTCCTGTTGTCTGTTACCAGTCTGGACACTCTCCGTTCCGCCCGAGCAGTCAGTAGTCGATGACGACCACACGTTGCACATAGAGACCCAGTGTTTTGGCTGACAGTCCAGACTTTAAACACTTTAACAACAGCTGCTCTGGAATACTTCACGAATGCGGCGGTTTTGGCGATACTCGCTTCATGGTTCCGAGCTCCTACAATCATCACACGTTGAAAGTCCGTCAAATCGCATTTTTTATCCATCTCGCCACCCAAAAATCACCTCTACTACTGTCGCAAGCACTAAGCTTTCCATTTTTATTACAGCCTCGCCCTCTGGCGGGAATAGCGTGCAGTCATAGCTCATTTGCCTAAAACTGTCAGGTGGTCATAATAAAGTGGCCACTCAGTGTATAAACTGATTACTAGTATTTCCTTTCTAGTATTAAGTTGAGGCTATTTTGGGATAAGTATCGTATTCTACAGTACTTTATTACCGCAAGTTTTAATAATGTGGCCACGTTTTATAAATATGACCACCTACCTAATAATAGGAATAACCACCCAATACAAGTCTAGACAGCGGTGAGACGACTTGGCATGAACGCAATAAGACCCTCGAAGGTTTCCTGAGGCCCACGCGCCGATTCAGTCTGCACCAGAGCACGGAGGTTCAGGAGATGACGTGGTTGTTATTTCGCACGTCAAGACTCTTGATTAAAATAATCCCACAATTGCTCTATGGGATTGAGGTAGCGCGATTTAGTCGGCCAAGGGAGAACGAAAACATTGCTTTCGTGTTCCTGGATCCAGTCACGCACACCCTTAGCCACATGGTAGGGCGCATTGTCTTGTTGCTAGACACCATCACCATCAGGATAAACGTCTAACATGAAGCGATGTATGTGGTCAACGAAGATGGATAAGTAGCCATTGGGGTTTAGGGATCCATCCAGTGGTACCAGCGGTTCCAGGTCATACCAGAAAAACATTCCCTACATTTGCATACGGCCACCGTCGGCCTGTACGTGACCCACAAGCGTGACCGGGTGTAGGTTCTCGTGTGTATGACGCCGTATCCGCCATTGCCCGTCACTACTGTGGAGTAGAAATCTAGATTCGTCGGAGAAGAAAATTCTTTTCCCATTCTTCCACTGTCCAATTATGGTAGTCCCATGCAAACTTCAAGCGACCTTGCCGATGGACCTGGGTTAACATGGGCGCCTTGACTCAGCTTTGACTCAGGAGACCCATGCGTAACAGGATCCACTCTACTCTTATTGAAGACACGTACCTGGGTGCCCCAGCGTTTATGTACATGGCCAATTCCTGCACTGCTGCGCCTCGATTGCCGTTTTTTCAGTCGACGTTCTCCTTTGGGGTCGATTGCCGTGAGGGCTCCACAGTTATGTCGTCGGAAGGTGCGCGGTGTTCCAGCGGACCATCCTTTGTACACTCTTACTACAGCACCTTGCGTAAAGCCCACGAATTCTGCTGTCTCTGAGATGCTTCCTCCCTTGTCGTGGTATCCGATGACCATTCCTTTTGCACGTCCGTCAAATCACTGCACCACTGTGCTCACGTGATGTACTACGGTTCATCCGTCCTGGCCGGCAGCCTATATGTTTGTGTGGTCGACCTTGTCATGTGCACTCTGTAACGTGCTTGGACGGGAGCACTGCGATTCCGGGGGTGGCCATATTATCCTCATACGACCGTGTATTTTATAACCACGATACTTGCGATGTTGAAATAGAATAAATCAGCAACGGCTATTCACAATTAAACATTTTATTTTAAGATTTTTATAGTTTCTCTGAGCGTTCGGCTCGGCTTCATCAGGATATATGGACCGCAAACATTTAAATCATTAGGGCATCAGGGTTCTTACAGTTGTGCATGTTGGCGAGTTGTTTCCACGCGCTTGAAACATATGGAATAGATGCCATGTCGTTGACAAGCTGTGAAGACTTGGATTTCTGCGGAAAGCTAAATTAATAAGCTTGATAGTCGAATCAGGTTTACGAATAAGTTTAGCATTTTCAAACCAAAATTTATGGTTATTTTCCTGACAATGTTGGGCTTTAGGCGATTTCGTTACTTCACAGTTAAATACTCTAGTAATGTGCTCCTTCACACGGAAAATTAAAGACTTACGTACGAATCTATGAACCGAAGAAGTCGCCCATAGACCAACACTGTCACGAAAATAACCATGAATTTTGGTTTGAAAATGCTAAAGTTATTGATAAACCTGTTCGACTATCAAGGTTAATATATTAGAAGCTTTCCGCACATTCCGCAACTCTTCACGGCTCGTCGACGACATCGAGTCAACTTCATATCTTTCAAGCGTGTGATAACAACTCACCGACATCCTTGACTGTCAGAACACCGCAAGCATTTAACTATTTACGCTCCATTTGTTCTGATGAAACCGAGCCAAACGGTCAGCAAAACTATAGAAGATATTTAAATAAAATATCTATTTGTGAATAAGCTTTGCTGATTTGTTCTAACAAATGTACTGATATGTTAGTTACTTACCTAGAGCGCAAAAGCAGCAGTTTAGCAGTCCAGTGTTACAATGACAGATATCCTGACAGTTGGAAGCCTACAGAGCTCTTGTTTGTATTCGAGGAAACACCTGAAATGCAATTGGATGCTTCCCTCCAAAGTAAAAAAAAATGGTACCATCCAAAACGTGCGAAGGATGAAGCACACGCTTCTAGGGTACCTGGCACACTTAATTTAAACCTTTGTACGACAGTGCAACAAGTTGCCAATAAAATGGTTATTTCAAACAATGTCTGTTGATCGTATTTTTGCCAACACAAACATAATCTTTACAGGTTTTATTTAACACAGGGAATGGATGTCTGAGCAATTCTAAAAGGAGAAAGGTTAACTTTCCTGGAAATGTTCTCAGTCCTGAAGAGATATGAAAACTTTACCCCGAGAATTATAGGAGTTACAAAACAAGGTACTACCAAATCGGAGGGCACAGCTACCAATATTGGAATGAGGACTGAAAATCAACACTGGAAAATACAAACTTGCTTTCACAGTGTACGAGGAATCAGTGTTGTTGCAGGGCCGTAGTTAGCGTGGGGCAGCCCCCCCCCGCTGGAAAATTGGCGCTGTCAAAAATGACTTAAACTTTTATTTCGATGGTTTACGTAAATTACTTTGATATTTCATCACAGGCATAAATACTTTATTCGTATACTGGACTTTAAAAAGTTAAGTAACAGTAAAACCACGCAGTATGAATGTAACTCAAAAGAAAAAGAAAAAATATATTTCGACTTTTTGAATTGCGAATTAGTTGTAACGGCTGTATTAGTAATTTTAGTGATTTTCTACTAGCGGTAGGAGTTATAAAGAACAAGAAACGCATTTTAGGAGGGGGGGGGGGCGTTAAATTTAGAAGAACAAGCTAAAAGAAAGTAATCAAGGGTGGAGGGCCGCCCCGGTGGCGCAGTGGTCTAAGGCGTTGGCCTCTGATCATTTGTCCGAAGGGGTCTGGGTTTGAATCCCGGTGCGGCGTGGATGTTGTGTTTGTCTTACGGCACTGGCTCTCTCCCTTCCCTGGAACCAGTGACCCTAAATTAGGGACGGGCGACTGCTTATAGCCCATTGAGTTGCTCACGGTGGTCGTTAAACCTCCAATAAAAAAAAAAAAAGGGTGGAGGCGTACTTGCACTCGGGACCGGATTAAAGGTAGGTGGGAAGCTTTGGGGGCTTAAGTCCCAGGGTGCATCCTTTGTAGTTTTAAGGAGACAATTGAATGTTGCCCTTGATGGCGAACGAAACACTTTAAGACCACATGGGATTTAGCCGCCCCGGTGGCGCAGTGGTCTAAGCGATGTCCTCTGATCATTCGTCCGAAAGGGGTCCGGGTTCGAATCCCGGTGAAGCATGGATGTTGTGTTTGTTTTACAGCACTGGCTCTCTTCCTTCCCTGGAACCAGTGACCCTAAATTAGGGACGGGCGACTGCTTATAGCCCATTGAGTTGCTCACGGTGGTCGTTAAACCTCCAATTAAAAAAAAAAAAAAAAAAAAAAAAAGAGAGAGAGAGAGATCCTATTGTCGTTGGGTCTGTTCCGTGCTCTCAAAGGGAAGGTCTCTCATTATGCTGGAGGTACAGGGGCTCCAAAGACGGAAAGAATTAAATTTGAGAAGTTCTGGAATTCTAAAGCATACAAAACACAATCTGATAGTTCTTAAGGAGGAGGGAAAACACCAATAATTTTAAATCCCTAAAAAATTTAGTTCAAACAACTTACTGAAAAAAAAAAAACATTATCTTAGCAGGCCAAAACCTATTTTTCATCATAGTTCACTGCTCGTTGTTACTCTCTCGGACTCTCTTACATTCCGAGCGAACGAGAAGGGAGTATTCATCGCACCACTATCATATTTACGGCCTAAGGGATCACAGATTTTTTTTCTTCTAGTCTAACTCAGTTGGCACTGGCAAGCTTTCTGTGCCTGTCAAAAATAAAAGCGGAAAGGGGAAAGGGATTGCATATTATAAGAATTAAAAATCACGGTTATGGAAACTACGGAACCGAAGAAGTTTCAAATACAACATTTTAAATGTTTCAAACCATAAATGTAAAAAGTTATTAAAATCGTTCAAAACCTTAAAAAATCCGCTGAAAAAGTCATAAATCCAAAAAACAATATGTCTGCCACTAACTCCATTCTGAATTTAGTGAATGTCCACCAAGTCGGCAAAACTGCGTGAGCGACTGCCCTCTTTGCCCACGCCTAGCAAAAATGTGAGCCCCTCCCCCCAGATGAGCCCGAAGCCCCCTAGTTCTGGGACCTGGCTACGGCCCTGGTGGTCTGGAATGCTTAAGAGCATTATGTGTTTTCTTTGTAAGAAAATACACAGCCCAGTCAAAAAATTATGACTACTGTTAATATGAGGTACGACATCTTTGTGCCGCCAATACGGCGTGAAATTTGTTCAGTGAGGTCTTTATGCTTTGCAACTCATCGGTTATTCCTTCAGATGTAAAGTTATTCATGATACGTCTTCATTTCAAGTAAGATAGACTCTTTCCCTCTATGTACGTACTCAGCTGCTTCGCTCGTAGCCGCATAAACGGAGAAAAAATCCATTCCATTAAGTTGTTTCCCAGGAACGCTTCCGAACATTTACGAACGGATGCTATACCATGCAGACACCAGAGCTTCTCTCAGTTCACCAAGAGTCATCGGTGATGGTTCCATACATCGAACATGTTAGCAAACTTCATTTCAATATTAATGCTCATTACCCCTGGCACCGGAACGGGTTGCCGATTTATAAAAATCACTTGACAGTACTGTATCGTTTAAAAAGCGCTAAACAAATTTGTTAATAGTTATATTTTATTAATTTTAACTATATCGTATGGCGAATGTGTGTATGTGAGTTGAAAAATATGTAATTACTTGACTTGACATTTTTCTTATCTTAGGGGTCAGGGGCTATTCAGGCAAATAATAATATTAATATTTTCCCTGGTTTCCTGCTATGTTGTTACGGAAAAAACTGCGTAACATGGCAAATAAATAAAAATTAACACCCAGATCTGTCTATCTCTCTGGAATGCTTCGCGTGACGGTAACGCCTGCATTGTTGCGCCATCCCTTATTGGTCAATTCGAGTGCGACGTCAAAGTGATTACCTGCTATATTATAGCACGCGATGGCTTTTAAACGTCAAGGTGATTACGAGCAAATTGAAAAAAAAATGGATCATTAATGACTCGAGTTCTATTAATCCATTCTACACAATTAATTAAAATCTTAAAACCACGGCAAGTTGTGTTTGCATATTAATTTAATTTAGCACAATTCGAATGTTAATTTGTACACTTCAATTATTTTTTACTTTCTTAATTTAACTAACTTTCCGAGTTTAGTGCTAATTATATTATACACTGATGAGCAATTGAATTAGAGACACCTGTCTAGTAACGTGTAGCGCCACCTTTCGCCTTGATGACGGCGGCAATTCGTCTCGGCATGGACTCGACAAGACTCCGGAAGCGTTGGGAAGCCATACGGATCCACGACCCATGAACAAGTTCCCACAGTTCACGAAGATTTGATGGACGGGGTTCAGAGCCTCGAAATCTCTCTCGATGGCATCCAAGATGTGCTCGACCCAGCTAGCCAAGGAAGCGAGGGCACGTCGGTGGAGTGTTCATACAACCATTCGGATACAATTCGGGAGCGATGGTATAGTGCATTGTCTTGTTGCAGGATGAGGTCCCCAGTGGAACGTTGAAGACGCACAAACGGCAGCAAATGGTCGTCCAGGATATCCCGGTAACGTTGACCTGTGAGGGACGATGTCACCCGTACCAGGGGTCCCATTTCAGTCCACGTAAACAGTCCTCAGACGAGAATGCCACTCCCACCAGTTTGAAGAGTACCCTGCTGACAAGAAGGATCTATCGCTTTATGTGGTTTGCGTCGTACTCGTATCCTGCCATCCGCAAGTACTAACGTGAAACTCAACTCATTAGTTCAGGCAACATTTTTCCACATGTCTAGGGTCCAGTGACGATGTTCCCGCGCCCATGCTAATCTTTGCACCCTGTGATGTGCGATCAGCAGCGGTAACCTCGTAGGACGATGGCTTCTGTACCCCATAGCCAGGAGATGGTTCTGAATGGTGTGGCTGCTTACACGTTTTTGTGCACCAGCGTTAAATTGCCGAGTGATTTCTTGCACTGTGGCCCGTCTATCCGCTGTTACGATGCGAGCTAGCCGACGATGACCACGCTCATCCACATGCTGTTGTCCACGGCAGTTGGCCCTTGCAGGGATGGCTTTACCGGATTCGATGTACTCACGGTGCACCCGTGACACAGTGGCTCGTGAAAATCCCACTGCCTGCACGACTTCCGAAATGGATTGACCCATTATCGGACCACGACAATTTGCCCACGATCAAATGCGCTTAGATTCTTCGTCTTACCCATACTGCGTCAGACTCTTGCTGATTCCCGTCGCATCACTTCTTATATTGTCGGATCGCTGCATACGTCATGTCGTTTCAGTTTACAGAGCCGCCCACAGCGCAACATTTGCATAACGCCAGCTGTCTGTAATTCAATGCTCTTCAGTGTACATTTTGAAAAATATCGATCTATCTAAACGCTCTAACTTGCAATAAAAGCTGAAATATTGAGATCTCAAAGTGATAAAGATTGCATCTAAAAACAGATGTGTCTCCAACCACACATTGTTGAGAATTTATATAGTTCCGATTTGTAATATCAGATGTCGCATTATTTTCAAGAAAAAGTTTTGGTATGAAGTTTCAAACTAACCGTCGAATTAGACAGTCTAAAACAAGCCGTGGAGGGAATAACAAGTGTGCCGGTGAGAAAGTAATTTAACGCGAAAAGTTAAAGTAAACGTTATTAAGGTAAGTTTACAGGAAAACACCTATCCGAGTTTAGTGCTGATTGTATTACACATTTTGCAAAAAAAAATCTATCTATCTAAACTCTCTAAGCCGCCCCGGTGGCGCAGTGGTCTAAGCGATGGCATCTGACTATTCGTCAGAAAGGGGTCCGGGTTCGAATCCCGGTGAGGCATGGATGTTGTGTTCGTCTTATGGCACTGACTCTCTCCCTTCCCTGGAACAAGTGACCCTAAATTAGGGACTGGCGACTGCTTATAGCCCATTGAGTTGCTCACGGTGGTCGTTAAACCTCCAATGAAAAAAAAAAACTCTAACCTGCAATTTTGAAAAAACAAATATTTTTCACGGAATGTTATTTATTGCGAGGTCTTTGAAAAGGGAAAAAAAAACAGTATACAAATTTTTACTTTTAACATGAATGTGTTCTTTTTATATACGTTTTTACTATGTTTCGTTACAGAAATCCGGCTTCTATTTATTTGTTTTCAATATGCTTCAATTAAAAATTTCAGTCCGTGACAGGACGTGAAACATCTATATATTAATATATATTTAAAGCTTAAAAACAACCGTCCTAGGATGGGCTATACGCTAGTAAAAAAATAAATAAATAAAAGATAGACCTACATGTTCAATGGATATAATGTCCAACGAGTACGGTGTCCAGTATGATGAGCTAAAGTAATTGGAATGCCCCTCAAACCGTTCCCTCACCCACATTGTAATATGGCAAGGGGCATTACAGTGCTGGACGCAACCCGTGCCATCGACGTTGAGAATCATCATGAATGGGAGCACCTGATCCACCACAATGGATACTTTACCTATAGTGACAATATTGCCATTGAGGGGGACGATTGCTCGCAATGATTCCCTGAAGAACTTCCCTCACACGAGTACACTGCCACTTCCTGCTTGTTTCTTCTTGAGCATCGTGTCAGGATTATTTCTGTCAGCAGTGTTTTGCAGTACTCTCCATTGACCATCCACACGATAAAGCAGAAAAAGTGACTCCTCTGAAAAGGTGTCTTTCTTCCACCTTTTGTTGGTCCAATGCCTCCTGTCAGATGCGAATTCCCGCCTTAATCGTCGATGTTTGGTCATCAGCATTGGTACCTTGATTGGACGGCGGCTACAGAGACTCATAGAGAGCAGAGTTCGTTGGACTGTGATCTGCGACATGCCCCTTGATGAGCCTGCATTAAATATTCTGGCCAGTTGTCTCACTATGACCCTTTTGTTGTATCGTACTAATCGGGAGAGGCGTTCCTGCACACGGTCGTCAATGTTCCGTGAACGTCCACTATTACTACGATTACTGTGAGACTTGTCCGCTTCCTTAGACTCCGGGAACATTTTAACCACTGGACCACGTGAACTGCTCACAATATCAGCCATTTTTTAATCCCATCACTGTAGCCAACAATCATTCCTTTTTCTAACTATTAGGTCACGTCCTTTTCCTATTTTCACGCGAAACTGCATGCCAACAGTGAATTCGTAACCTTTCAAATGGCTTTCATGATTTGCAGATGCTGTTGCTGGTCGTGGGTTTTTCTTACATTAATAGTGGTCATAGTTTTTTGACTGGACTGTATATTAAATTAATGAGAAATTGCTGTCGTCATTTTCTGTGTAATGTTTTACCGGATTTGTTCCAGCACGTTACATAATAAATAATAAATTCTTTATTCTAGCTGTTACATTTAGGATTTGTGAATACACATCAGTATCATGTATTTCAGAGAACAGCAAGGGAGAATCTGGGAAATTCCTCAGAATCCTAATAAAAGCCCTGATTTCCCGAATATGTAGACAACCAAGCACAGGTTCACCAAACACAGCAATCATGTTAAGTGTTAGTTATATTGTAAATAATTTGTTTATTATTTTTTTTTTATTTAACGCATCAAGTATTTTTTGTTTATTTTTAAATAAGTTTAGGTTATTTATTGTAATCAACTCAACAGGCAGGGAATTCTAAAACTTAGGACCTATGTAATTCAAGCTCCGTTTCATCATGAGGGTTCTTGGATGCATGGGTCTTAATAATGAACTATGTCTCATTTTGTAGCTATGAGCACAAAATTCACAAAGGGAAAAATATGTACAGCAGTATAAACAAGATGGCGCTCCGCATACATGGCGACTACGGACGGGTAAAAGAATACTTGGATGCTCAATATCCTAAGAGGCGAAAGGATACTGCTGTGCAAATGAAGTGGCCTCTGCGATTCCCAGGTTTGACGCCATTAGTGGACTTTCAATTGGGTGGTTTAAAAACTATTATTTATTCGAACAAATTCCATATGATAGACGAACTACAACAAAGAAGGCGTTCGCAATGTGACAGAGCATTTGCATCAATAGAAAATAAAATATAGGCCTGGTATTGTTGCTTATTTTACTTACCAATATCTGCGCTCGAAAGATCAGTAGAAATCTCTCTTTCTCTCCCTGGGGCAAAAACTGACGATCCTTGAGTGTTTAGACATTGGCAGGTAAATTCTTTAATTTCAAGGTGCCTCAATTAGACAGAAAACGTAGTAGCAATTACAGGTAAAGCAGCTCTTTATTAAATGCCTTTAAGTGCCTGAATATCGAACCAAACAGTAAAAATGTCACCTGAATATCAAACGTACTCAGGTGGCATTCTTAAATATATTCAATATAAAGGGCATAATATAAATTACGTGGAGGCTGTGTTTTGAAAAAAAACACTTAAATTGTGTACGAGGTACTGCAAGCTTGAAAAATCTTTAAAGTAACCAGAAATCATTTGGGAAAGAATTCAAAAGAGGACGAGGAGGAACCATATAAGATACTAACTTTTCGTGCTAATGATGCAGCTTTAGTGAACAGATTCGTTGACACGCGAGAGTTCATAATACAAGTACAGATGAAACATTTTTCGCCCACACGTAGTTAACTCATTGCAGTTTATCAATCAGTAATTGCAATATTAGACGTTAAAAAATTGTCACTGTAAATATGTTTCACAATTTTCGCGAAAGATGAATGATTTTCGAATTGATGACAATTTTCTCACTGCGATACGTGAAAGAAAACCAAGTAGTCTTTATTACCGAGGAACTTAAAATACCACGTAACCCAAATGATGAACATATAAACCGATGAGCCATCACATTATGACCACCTACCTAATAAGCTGTAGGACCCCTTTTAGCCGGCTGAAGAGCGGCCACTGGGCGAGGCATTGATTCAATGAGGTGGGGATAGGTATCCTGGGGTATCTAGCACCATAATGTCAACAGCAGCAGGGGCTCCAGTTCCCGTACATTTTGGGATGGTGGCAATTTAAGGCGAACCCGCTTTTTCAAGTTGAACCACAAATGTTCGATTGGGTTCATATCAGGTGAATTTGGAGGCCAGGACATTAATCGAAAATCACCAGCGTGTTTCTTGAACCACTCCTTTACGATTTTAGCAGTGTGGCATGGCGCTTTATTCTGTTGGTAATGACCATCACCAGAGGGAACACAGTTGCCATGAATAGGAGAAATTAGTCCGCAACGATGTTGGAATACATGACAGCTGTCAAAAACTGTGCTATTCGGGTAATCGGACCTAAAATGTCCCAAGGAAACATCACCATTCATATCTGAAGTCTTAGGAGACTTACCTCAAAAATATCCTTTAAAGTTCTATAAATTTGAAGAAGCGTCCGAACTGACTGTTCCCTTAACTAGTATTGTTCTTCGCAATGTATGGCGCAACTCTTGCCCCCATACAATCGCAATTAATCAGCCATTCAATAAAAAGGTTCTAGTTCATTGAAAAAAGGGTTTTATTTTACTTACCTGTCTTAACCGTAAATAGAGAAAACAAATCAAATTTAACACATCCTAAGATGTGTTTACCATTGCTCGGCAACAGATAAATCACAAGTTAGCATGCAATCCAACTGTTCTTTCGTTTCTAAGAAAGGTCAGTGTTGGGCTGACGGTCAGGTAGACAAATTGGCCTGTATGTAATTATACCCGAGTGTATGCAAACCTACATTTAAAAAAAGTGATGCGGTGTATCCGTAATTGTATTCGAAATCAACAGTTGGTAAACTTAGTAAAATGACTGGAAACATGGATGTTGTTCTGCAATACGTAAATATTAATTTTGTACTGTATATAAATATTGATTTTGACACTGTAATGTACCACAATTTCTGAACATGGAAAGACACGCTTCGCTAACGTAAAATTTACTGATTAGTGGAAACGATATGAAACTAAAAGAATGCACTGCAGCTTAAGACTTACTCAGAGGGTTTTCTTTAATTTAATATGTAACACATTACAATCGCTTTCAGATGACACAGAAACGATCGGTGCGCACTTCAATTCTTATATTTATTTAAAACTGTACAGACGTGTGTGTTACGAAATTCTCCGGGTAGAAATTTTAGAACCTATCTTAACATTCACTCCCCTTGGCATAGCCACAATACAGTTTTTTTTGTTTCGTTTTAGTCCTTATGAATGTTTTTGTAGGGGGTCACGTTTGTGGTTTATATTAAAATTCCAGCCTTTTGTTATGGACGTAGATATCTGAAAAAAATAATTTGCTATGCTTTACGAAGCACCTTCCTTTCTCTACGCTTCACGACTCCTTGCTCTTTTTGTTTATTTTTTGTATTTCCATTTCTTTGAAGACACGGAAATGCGTGCCGTCACTTACAAAAAGAAACTAAAAAGAATCTGACAAATAGAAGAAAAAAAAGAAAAGCGCTTTTCCTCTCAAACCTAGGAAGAATTCTTTCAATTCCATTTCATCCCTTCTTCATCGCCAGAAAAATCACCTTCTCCTATCGGCAAAACTGCTGTCCATTGAGCAGCATTACGTGGGTTCTTGCTCTAAGCCTCCCGTGTTTCGAACGGGATCGAATTTCATCACTTCTCTCCTCCTGCATCCGGTTACTGTCGAAAATACGCAGTTTCAAATCATGCTCTACAAAAAATCTATTTAAAACAGCACGTAGAAATATTCTGATGGGAGGCAACCTTTGGATTTGGTCCATATAAATTTTATGCAAACCAAGTGTACGTCTAAAATGTAAAGGTACTGGCATAGTTTCAGAAACATCTTCCCTAATTTTCATATAGCGTAACAGAATGTTATTTTTTTATTCTACATAGGTATATTTCTGTGCAACGGAAAGACGGTGTTATGAGGAATTAAAAAATGGGAGTTGACGTAAGAGAAAAAAAGCATACATGCAAATAATTGATAATCAGAAATATTACTACACTGGTTTTCGAAAGCTAGTAAAAAACGAGAAAATCTGTATATCTCATGAATGATTACAAGAATTAAACGTTGGGTATTTTATATAAAAAAAAAAAGAACCTACGCAGATTTTAAATCTGCACAAGAAAATAATTTCATAAAACGTACAGTCGCGCGTGCGAAACCGTTCAGTGCGAAAATGATCTCATTTGTATTTGCGCTTCATTTCAGTCTTGTACGAAATCCGAGACAGTTATTACTTAGACAACTAATCGAAAAAAAAGCACACGATGGTACAAAACAGATGGAGAGCAACTAATAGAGAACTAAAGACCGGAAGAAGTCATCCTGAAGCTACCAGATGGCTAAACGCGAATTGCAGCGTTGTTAGTAGCCTTTGTAATCTATTTGACGTAAGATGAAACATCCGAAGAAGATGCGTCGATGGAAGTCTCAGGATCAGACCAGCTAGAGAAGACCGTTTCTTGATCCTAAATGCAAGGTGTAATAAAAACTTATAGAGCACAGTCGCTCCGTTTAGACTTTGTGGCATGTAGGAAAATGGCTGACTGCCGATAAAGTGTCTCCAGCAAAGCAGTTGTGTCCCACTTAGGTCCTCCAAGAGAAAAGCCAAAAGGAACTCTTCTTGACAATAGCACACATGGGCCCAAAGTTAATGTTTCCTCACCGATGAAGCTTTTTACAATTTCAAAAGAATTTACACTATTTCCGAAGATTATTCCTATGGAGATAACATGGCACAAGAAATCAAAAAAACACCTGCGGATAAAAGTTCCGGAAGCAACTGTGTTGGTAACAACAGATATCGCTCTCAATTACTGTACAGACTTTCATGTCTTCCCAGAGAATATCATTTAGGTTTAGCAAATAACATCATGACTCTCAATGTCGGTACAGACACCTTTTACGATTTCCCAGATAACATCTTGTATGTTTCGAAAATGATATCATCACATACCTTTCTGCCTTCCCAGGTAATATCTTGTAACTGAGAAACATAATATCTGTCTCAATAATCTATTTCAGTGTCAGCACAGATCTTCCGATCCTCCCAGCATCTTGTAGGTATCATAAATGATGTCATTCTTTTTTATTGGGGGTGTAACGACCACCGTGAGCAACTCAGAGTGCTATAAGAAGTCTGTCGTCCCTAATTTATGGCCACTGGTTCCAAGGAATGGAGAGAGCCAGTGCCATAAGACAAAACACAACATCCATGCTTCATCTGATATCGAACCCGGACCCGTTTCGGACGAACGATCAGAAGCCATCGCTTAGACCGCTGTGACACAGGGGCTGTGATATAATTCGCAACCATCTCACTCGATGTAAGCATAGACTTTCCCGTTACCTTCTTCATATTATATGTATCGCAAATAATATTCTCGATCATCTCTCTCAGTGTCAGTATAAATCTTGCTGCCAGTTTCTTCATCTTGTATGTATCGCAAATAATATCATAACAGACATTCAGGTCTTCTCAGAAAGTAATTTTACGTATCATAAATTACATCATTCTCAGTCTCTCTCAGTGTCAGCACACACTTTTCTCTTTTCCCAGGAAACATTTTATATGTATAAAAAAGGATATTCTCAATAACCGCTCTAAGTATCAGCATACACCTTCCTGTCACCTTCTTCATCTTGTATGTACCGAAAATGATAGCACCATTCTTTTTTTCCCAGTCAATATCTTGTATGTGTGACAAATGACATCATCGCAAACCTTCATGTTTTTTCAGAAAGCAATTTTTCGTATTGTAAATTATATCATTCTTTGATATGTGTCACACAACACTTAGTCCATGTGTGACACTTATCCTTAATCATTTATTAGAGTGACCTATTCGAATTTTCACAACGCTTCAATAGCTGGTTAATGAATAATAATTCAAAATTCAAGAAATGTAAAAACATGCCAGCTAATCAAACTGACATTCGATTTCCATTTTGACTTGTCTCTATTTCAATTGTCACAGCTAGACAATGAGTGCCAACAGCAAAAAGGAGCCAGCAGCAAAGATTAAGGTATTCCAGCCAAGTTATAAATTCAACTGGGGATTGTCTTATACGTGTATTATACTGTATATTGATTTATACCCGTAGGATAGGGTCTGTAACAGTCGATCATCCAAATCTTGATGACTAAAAGGTGAAACACAATTTTAATACGAAAATGTAAGACAAATGTTTGCTACAATTCTTTGTCCTTGATATTGATTTATACCCGTGGGATGGGGTCTGTGTTAGCTACAATTCGTTGTCCTTGATATTGATTTATACCCGTGAAATAGGGTTTGTGACAGCCGATCATCTGAATCTCGACTAAAAAGTGAAGCTTACCATGGTGAAGCATTATAATTTTAATACACAAATGTAAGACAAATGTTAGCTACAATTCTTTGCTCTTGAAGGGATAGTTTCGCATCTTACGGTTTTGGATTTGATCCACTTTTATCAAGGACCGAATTCGAAATCATCAACACTAATTGATAAAAGAAAAAGGACTAATTGATAAAGATAAAGGACCGAATTCGAAATCATCAACACTAATTGATAAAAGAAAAAGGACTAATTGATAAAGATAAAGGACCGAATTCGAAATCATCAACACTAATTGATAAACGTAAATAGTACATGTGGTGTTTTCTTGACATGAACTTCAGATCGTGAGGCAGAAAAAAAGCACTTGTTGATCGCTGTATGTGGTGTAGATATTGCCTCGAGTGAATTACAGATTCTTTATATACTCTAAGAATGTGAAACACCAAAACTCTTATTCATTATATGGGAGAAACAGTCTAAATATCGAAACATTAATATTTCATTCGGATCTTACAGTTATTTAAAGTGTCATTACCACTTTATGAGAATAAGATTGAAAATCCCGTGCTCGTTTTCACTGATAAAAACTGTACAGATGTCACTGAGAGAAGAAATGGAAATAGTAGTTTCTTTGTCAACTAGTTTCAGCTAAGGACCTCTAAAGATATACTAAGGGACCTAATGGGTCTCATGAAAATGCTCCCCAAACCACCACAGAGCCACCACCACCTTGAAGTGAGCCGGTATGGCAAAGTCTCACTGTCATTGCCTGGAGAAACAGTAAACTCCTGTGTAAAGCAAAAAGGATCTGATCTGTTTGCCAATACTGTTTCTCACGTTAATCATTTTAAGGTACAAATGTCTTGTCGAGACAACATCCGCCAGACATCTCTATGCTACAATAAATCTCAGAACAAAATAAACAACTTCTTAATTTACCATTTTTAATGCAATTATAAAATTCGTACATATAAATAATATTTCTCGGTAATGGTAATCTCGAAAACCTCTCAGTATAGTATATCAGTAACTCACCCAAATCCTTCACGAGTCCATAATGACCTTGGTCAAATTCTTCATGACTATTAAACAGCTATTTGCTATCCAGATTGCGTATAGGTTGTCTCGACACTTCATTTGTACCATAAAATTATTAACGTAACCGTATTTGAAAACAGGTCGATACCTTTTATTACTTTACACAGGAATTTATATACCACGTATCATGTACGAACAAATATACAGTATGAAATAATAAGCTGTTACACTGATTGCCTGGGAGAAAAAATATATACGATATTGAATGTAATTGAATTTCAAGTATTATTCTAAAACGAAAATGATTAAATGAACAGAAGTGAAATTTAAAGATCAATTTGTAAGGAGCATCAGCACTCCACTTAAAGCATATATTTTGGTATTTCAGGAACAGCTTCATTTGCAATGAGAGTCATGCATATATTATTTGAAAGTTATAATTAGTGCCATTATGGAATGTTTCCCAATTAAACCTTTCATGAAAGAGGAAAAATATTTTACACCCCGAGAGACAGTTACTACTTAGTCTAAGATGTGCACAATAAATCGATTGACTCCCGAAGGCAAACAGATTATTCTCCAATAAGTTCACAACGTTATTCTGTTATGCCCACCGGTCTGTTCTGCACTCACCCTAGAATTTCAATAATTCTAATTCGAATTAAGTAATACTGTGAATTGAGAACGCCATTATTGAGGGAGAAATTAATGTGGTGCAGTATTTTTGTCAAGAATGACGTTTTACCGAAATATCAATCCTATTGTAGAGGCTACAAGAAAATAATAATTAGCAAATCACGAGTATTAAGAAGTGCTCGCCCCCGTTCAACAGAGGTGAGGAAAGAAAATACAGGGTGAGCCAAAGGTCCCTATGCACCTGACGTACTAATAAGAAACAATAATAAATCTATGCACCTGACGTACTGTAAGAAATAATAATAAATCTATTAAGTGTAGTTTTCGCGTAAGTACATGTAATATTGTAAATGAAGAATGTTCGTGTTTTTGGGGTGGGGTTACGACGCACGTGCATGCAGTATTTGTGAATGAAGAATGTTCGTGTTTTTGAGTGTAGTTTCCGCGCACGTACATGCAATATTGTAAATAAATGTTCGTGTGTTTGGGGCGGGTTACGACGCACGAACATGCAATATTTGTGAATGAAGAATGTTCGGGTTTTGGGGTGTAGCTCCCGCGCACGTACATGCAATATTGTAAATGAAGAATGTTCGTGTTTTTGGGGCGGGTTTACGACGCACGTACATGCAATATTTGTGAATGTGAATGAAGAATGTTCGTGTTTTTGGGGCGGGGTTATGATGCACGTACATGCAATATTTGTGAATGTGAATGAAGAATGTTCGTGTTTTGGGGTGTAGTTCCCGCGCATGTACATGCAATATTGTAAATAAATAATGTTCGTGTTTTTGGGGCGGGGTTACGACGCACGTACATGCAATATTTGTGAATGAAGATTGTTCGTGTTTGTTGTTGTCTGACCTTGAGCAACTCAACCGGTATTTCTGGCATCTGGCCGTGATTGAATCAGAGGGTAGTGAGGCGTCACAGTGGCCGTTTAAACATGGTGGTGTCGCTTTAGGGTCGAGTATTTCTAATTGAACATTCGTTTCGTAGTGGAGGTGAATATACTAAAAGAATTGAAACGTAACTACAGAGAAAAAATTCCCGATTTCGAAGCACCCATCGCATTGCAGTGAGACGGTTAATTGAAAAGTTTTATAAAACAGGACGAGTGAGAGATGCAGCCAGAAGCCGTGGGCCGCGAGTGTTAACAGAAAAATGGTGGAGGATGTTTTCGTTCCCATCATTAAAAGTCCGAAGAAATCTGTTCCAAAATTGGCACAACAAGCAAGGGTGTCGTAAAGCATCGCCTACCGAGCACTGAAGACGCGACTGCAGCTGTACCCGTACAAAATCAGAACATACAGCGGAGAGTATATTCTGCACGTCACGGTTTCCGACGACGACGCGTTGTTTCACTTATCGGTATATGTGAGCAGATAAAACAATCGCATGTGGTCTCCCAATAATCAGCATCAGATACACAAAATGTCATTACACGAACATAAGATTGGTGTTTGGAGGTCTACACACAGGAGAGGCCATTTCAAACATTTATTGTAGAAAGTGCGCTTGCAGTTTTTGTACGTGCATTGTCTTGCCAGGTGCATACTGACTTTCGGCTCACTCTGTATATAATATTGGTAAGATATTTTTTCTCATTTCATGTCCTTACAAGAAAAAATTTAGATCTGCTGTTCAGTGGTGAACAGGTTTGAAGAACATGTAAATTTTGTATCAAAATTTCAGCATCTTTTGATAATTTTACGTACACTGTCCTTTGCCAGAAAATATACATTTCATAAAAAATAGACAAAAATCATGGCTAAGTGTGTTATCTAACGTTTAAAGAAATTACTGATATTTCCGGTTATTAGAAACATTGTGAGAGATAATTTTAATGAAACTTTTATAATGTTCCTTGCTGAAAAAGTAAATAACAATGTCATTCCATGAAAAAAATATATTTTCTTTCTTTGTACTTCTTACGATGATGTTTGAAAAAAAGTTTACAGAAATAAAATAATATTCAAAATGAAGTGTAAAGTGTTAATTAAATTCCCTTGGTAATAAACTTTAGAAAATACTTCACAAGTTAACTTATTTGCCAATTCATTTACATTTCAAGAAATGCTGGAGATAATTAAAATTAAAGCGACGGTTGTTGTTTTCATTTCAAAACTGCGACTAGATTAATATTCATATCTCCACGATGAAACACCGAAGAGATAAGGAAGGTGGAAATATATTTCGAGAATAATGCAGATGGAGAAGTATTGCATGTTGCATATATAACCGATCGTAGAAGAGTGTTTGAAATATCAAGGAGTTTCACAATTTATCATTTCAGTATTTTGAACGTCAGTTTCCAATGAAAGAATTCAAAGCTTCTCATTTTTTAAGAATAAATACCGAAGTCAGTTGACAGAACGCAATGCCAAAGATACACCGAGACTTTCTACGGAATATAGAGTTCCGGAAGATCTCCCATTTTTAGAATTACCGAAATAAATGTCGGCATTCTTTACCAAGCTTTTCAACGGATACCGTTACCTGTCGTAACAAAGGAAGCTTACCACAAAGACGTACACAGATAAGATATATTTATGATGAAAGACCGAAGTGTAATCACGCTTCCTGTTCGTAGAATCAGGGAATTCAAACTTTCGAAATAAACCTTGAATTGTTATAAGTGAGGTCGTTACTAACTGTATTCGATGATGTCACTTCTCAGGAAGAAAATGAAGTAACGGAGGAGGAAGTGAACATATGTTACGGGAAATGAAAGTTCAACATAACTGTCATTACGGAATGCAATGAGTAAATGACGGGCAAATACTCAGCTGAGAGGTAGCACCTTATGCGTCCTGTACGAACAAATCTATGCTACTTATTATCTTTACATACACAGCTAAGACAAGCTTCAAATCAAACAAAGTAATGATTATTTGCCAGTTTTCTTACACAAAGCATAATTACCTTATTTTTTCTTAAATAACATTTTATATAACCTCCTTTATAATTACTCCTGTCAAAAACAACGAATATTTAACAGCATGCCATCTCGTGGTGCATTCTGCTCTTCCTAATAAGGCTGTATTAATCAACATAAAAAAAACGGTGTTTATATTGTTACAATGAGATCAGCGGACACTTACATACCATCTGAATTTTACTTTGGTTCTAACAGGCGCTGTTTAAAGACCCGCCTGGATGAACACGCTTACAACATTCGCACGATGACGATGATCAGAGCATTGGCCCGTACAACTCACAATCACTCCCATTGCCCAGTCTGGGAAGAAGCCCGAATTATAGCTACCTCAACAAATTTGTCTTCCCTTCTACATACAGAGAGTTTATGTATTTTTTTCTAAAGGACAATCTTGCTGTAATGACTCCTTGCCAGCAGAACTTCCACAACCCTGGAAAAACTTATTTCATGTGGATAACCTTTAAAGTTGAACAAATACCTAATCGTCCAGCATAATGTTTGTTTGACCATACTTTATTTCCATGTTTTCATACATGGCCGCTGACTGAACATTTGGTGTATTAAGCGTAACCACCGAATTATAATTAACGTGTACATATACACATTCGAATCACATTATTGTGACTACTAGATAATAACAAGAGTAACCGCCGTGTGCAGCGCGGACAGCAGCTAGAAGCGCTAAGAGTGACTCAATAAGGTGCTGGTAGGTGTTCCCAGGTTAGTGAAGCAATGCTGACTGCAGTGCATCTGACAGCTGCTAGAGGATGCGTGGTGGAGGATACATAGAGCGAACAACACGATCATGGTGGTCCCACAGATGCTCAATTGGGTTTACGTTTGGGGAATTAGGGAGCCAGGGAAGTACTTTGACGTCTTTATCGTGCTTTTCAAACCATTGTCGGACGTTTCTAGCTGTATGATACGTCGCACTGTCGTGCTGGAAAACCCTATCAGCCCCAGGGAAAACAATCAGTATGTATGGGTGTTCGTGGTCTGCAAAGTTGTATTCATAACAATTTCGGTCCATAGTGCCTTCTTTAGGTATGAGTGGACACAAAGAATGCCACGAAAGCATTCCCCAGACCATAACGCTGTCCCCCACCTAACGGTGTTTCTCCAACAATGGTTGAAGAGCGTTTGTTCTCTGATGTTTCTCGCCTTATATACCAATGTCCATCAGTTCGATGAAGCAGAAAACATGACTCATCGGAGAAGGCAATCCTTTGCCAATCAGCGCAAGTCCAATTGCGATATTGAAGTGCAAATGTAACCCTTTTCTGCCGATGCTCCTTCGTTAGCATAGCTGCAGTGACCATCCGTCTGCATCGGAATCTCATACGTTGGAGGGTTAGCTGAAATGTCGTTTTAGGCACACTTCCGTTAGTCCCCCGGTTCATTCGGCCAGTGAGTTTCTCCAATGTAGCGTGTCTATCGGCCCACATGCACCTTCGAAGCCGACGTTCACGTCTCACATCAATGGCACTTGATGCTCCGCAGTTTCCACGTCGCTTATTCGCAATGGTCCCATTTTTCCAATCACGTACACTTTAACCACAGCAGCAAACGAACAGTTCACAAACTATGGTTTTTCAGACATATTGCCACCCTTGAAATGAAAGCCGATAATCATCCCTTTATGCAAATATGATAAATAGCTCCTTTTATCCGTGACAGCAACAAGCGATATGTTTTCAGAATGTTTACCGCACACCTTATATACCCTACAAGCAACTCACGACACGTGCCTTCTTTCATTGGCTATGCGCTGTTAATGTCAAAAGTAGGAGGTGGGAGCAGACAGCGGTCCTTACTACTTGGACAGTAGGAGCAGACAGCGGTCCTTACTACTTGGACAGTAGGAGCAGACAGCGGTCCTTACTACTTGGACAGTAGGAGCAGACAGCGGTCCTTACTACTTGGACAGTAGGAGCAGACAGCGGTCCTTACTGCGAGTGATTTTTGGTATGCAACCACAACGGCCTTCGCACAGTTGTATCTGTAACCCTGAAGGTCGATCACGCACGTTACACGATGCTATTGGTGATACCGAACTCCTGGCCCACACTAATCACAGTTCGTCCTTCCTGGAGCTTCCCAATTATTCGACCACGCGTAAAATCACCAAATTGTTTTCGATGGCCATTTCGTCGTTTCTATCACACAGGAAACACAGTAAAACGTCTGCAACACTTGCACACATCGTCCGTGACATCTTTTTGAGTGGTGCTATCGAACAGCGAGAGCGTAATTTGTTTTGAAGCAGCGCAAATCACACTCAAAAAGCAAGTTATGCAAAATATTCTCTGACGCCCACTCCAAGGGGCTATATTTCGGAATTATCGGTTCAGCAGGGTCGAAAACAGGCTTCCTGCTTCTAGGCAAAATTTAGATGGCTTGGGTTCGATCACATGTGTTGAATGTATTTCTGGGCGATGACTGCAAGGAGGAATAGGATAGTGGAAAGGGGATATGGCTCGAAGGGAAACAGTATAAAAGATTCCAAGAATTGTGCCCATTGCCCTTTTTACCCTCCAAGTTGGCGTTGCATTCGGAAAATCGATTGTGCGTTTGATCCGTGTGTGCAGTTAAATAGATGTGGATTCCACGCAGCTCTCGAGTAGGTCATCAGTAAACGACAATAAAGCCATCATCAGAGAGTTAGCGACTTGGGAAAAAATGTTGATATATGTTATGATATACACAGTCGAGTCACATTATTGTGACCACCTCCTACTTTTGAAGTCAACAGGGCGTAGCCAATGAAAAAAACACGTGTCGTGAGCTGGCTTGGACGGTATAAAAGGTGTGCTGTAGGCATCCTAAAACCATGTCACTCGTTGCTGCCATGGATAAAAGGAACGAATTATCATATTTGCAAAAAGGGATGATTATCGGCTTTCGTGCCAAGGGTGACAGTATTTCTAAAGCAGGGCAGTTTGTGAACTGTTTCGCGCACTGCTGTGGTTAAAATTTATCGTGATTGGAGAAATGGTCCCATTGCGACTAAGCGACGTGTAAACTGTGGAGCGCCACGTGTCAATGATGAGAGAGGTGAACGACAGCTTCGAACGAGCGTGAGGGCGATCGACACGCTACAGTGGAGCAACTAATTGGCCGAATTAAACAGGGGGCTACCGAAAGGGTGTCTAAAACGACAGTTCACCGAACTCTGCTGCGTATTTGGCTCGGATGTTGACGGATGGTCACTGCACCTACGCTAACGAAGGTGTATCGGCAGAAAAGGCTTACATTTGCACGGAAGAATCGGAATTGGACCTGCGCTGATTGGCAAAGGATTGCCTTCTCCAATGAGTCACGTTTTCTGCTTCATCGAACGGATGGACGTTGGCGTCTAAGGCGAGAAACATAGGACAACAAACACTATCAACCATTGCTGGAAGAAAACAAGCTAGTAGGGGCAGTGTTATGGTCTGGGGAATGTTTTCGTGGCATTCTCTGGGTCCACTCATACATGTGGAGGCTCTATAGACCGAATTCATTATGAATCCATCCTTGCAGACTACTTACACCCATACATTCTGATTGTCTTCCCTAAGGCGGATGGGATCTTCCAGCGCGCCAATGCGACGTGTCACACAGCTAGAAATGTTCTAGAGTGGTTTGGAATAGCACGATGAAGACTTTAAAGTACTTTCCAGGCCACTTAACATCCCAGACGTAAACCCAATTGAGCATCTGTGGGACCACCGCGATCGTGTTGTTCGCTCTATGGATCCTCCACCACGCATCTTCCAGCAGCTGTGAGATGCACTGCAGTCAGAATCGCTTTACATACCTGTGAACACCTTTCAGCTCCTTAATGAGTCAGTCCCAGCCAGTCTAGCTCCTGTCAGCGCTGCACACAGCGGTTACTCTGGATATTTGCTGGTGCTCACAATAATGTGACTCGACCGTGTATATACCGATCTAAAATTTAAACGTTTATGCATGTTATCACGTATGCATTTTTTTACATGGTCGGTTTTTTTACACCAAAGAGGATTTAGCGAGCACCAGGATTTAACGAGTGTTTCCGTCGGTCTCGAGCTCCTAGTCATAAGAGAATTCTATTGTATCTTAATATCCGTTCAAACCAAAACTTAAAATGCAAAAATAGAAGCCCTTACTATATAGTTAAAGGAAAGAGAATTAATGGTATCATGTGCACGGTATCATTACATATGAATCTTTTTTCTGATCGCAAGCAAAATGTCGATACGGGAGATTTTTTTAAAAAACTGATTGTTCGGAACTCGCAAAATTCGAATCAGCTTTCTGAGCCTGACTGAAGTTTTTACATGTGTCAAGATAAAAAAAATGAGCCCGCATTCCAACCTTATCTTGAGGTTTATGAGGAGCAATATCCCGGGAATCTGGATTTTTTTTTTTTACAAATCATTATTCAATTTTATTTTTTGTGATTTTGTTGCAGAATTTTTCAATCTCTTCGTCGGCACTCGTAATACGTAATAATACGTGTAATTACAGTGTTTATAGGTCGGAGCCCCAAACCCAATTTGAATGCTCACATTTTTTTTATGTACTTTACCTGTAACTTATATTTTCGGACCCTTTGCGGCTTTCTGTGGGTAGCTTGAGCACGAATAATTGGCAGGTCAAGTGGGCATGTGCTGGATGCACATATTCCTCAAGGCAGCGTTGAATTCGTGCGAGGTAGTTGATCCAGTCACTCAACAAAAAACTAAGGAAAGACAATTTTGTTTTGTTTTACGTCTGTGAACGCATGTCCTAGAGGAAAGGAATGGGAAATTTTGATAGAAAAAAAAACCCCGACTGCTCACTGCATTTCATGCCCGATACACGGTCTGTTTAAATTGAGTGTGAAATCATTTGCACAAAATCTTCCTTCAATAAAGAAGTCAATTAACATGGTGCTAGAGTTAAACCTAACTTCACGCACTCGAACACGTTTAAATGGTAAAAAGGCGTATATGGAGACATTTGAATATCTCGTGGTGACAACAATTTGATTCAAAATTCTGTCAGCCATAAACTACCGAAGCACGGTCTTTCAAGTTCGAAATACCATCATCGACATAGAAGTAGCAAATCTTTGTATTCTTCTGAGAGATTTTTAAAAAAATTGGAGTAGTTGTGAGGCAGTCCTAAACGAGTGCATGCTCGTAGCTGAAAACTGAAGTATGCATGCTGAATTTTCAGATGGGCGACAAAGGAAGAGGAAAAGAAATGCTGAAGTATCGGCAATAACACCAACTGAAGTATTCAAGTTTAATGTGCTTAATGTTCTTTTAGACAGTTTTATGGTATGCAGCGAAAATATATAAATATTGTATATTGCGTGCTGTGGTTATTTCAAGATTAAATGAGGTAGAGATTTGAGAAAATGCAAGGAAACTACAAAACCCAGATGAAGATGATATTTGCATAATTCTATAATTTATTTGAGAGAAGTTTTCTGAAGAACTAATACGATATATAATTCGATATATGATGCAAATATACAGGAAAGAAAGCTTTCAAAATATCTGAATCTTGAACCACTATTTTTGAACATTGTCATTGCTTTAAAGTTGTTTTTTACAATACCAGTGACTGTGGCTCAAGCAGAACGATCTTTTAGTAGCCCATCAAGGATTAAAAAAATGTTACTATGGGTCTAAACCGAATTTCGTTTTTGGAATTATTGTCAGTCGAGCTAGCCAAATATTGTGAATTTTTAAAAGTAATATATTTATTTGCAAGTCGTAAGGCTCACAAAGTACCTTTGCGATTTAGTCTAAATCCAAGACTAACGCTGCAATATTTTGACTTTACGATCTGATATGATAGTTTATTGATATTAACCCTATTGTACTATTGGAATTTCTTTGTTAAACAGCTATTATTATTTTTTTTCCACTGTTAGTGACTCAAGCTGTGATTTTTTTACTTTGTGACCTCATATGATAGTTTATCGGGTTTAAACTTATTATACGAGTGGAAATTTTTAGTTAAACAACTATTGTTTTGCATGAGCTCAATATTACATCACTATTCAGATTATAGATGTAAGGTCAGGTGATGCGGAACATAATAAAGCTTCTCGTTGACAAATGTCAACCCCGCCTTTTCATGGTGCATCCTGTTCCCACTAAAGGTGCTCTGACGACCGCCAGTAGCGGTATAACTATACCATCGGGATTAGAGGAAATGCTATCCCACACTCACCAACCCGCTTGGCCAGCGTGGTGAGTTATGGCCAAACCCCTCCAAAAATGACTCCACAATTTAAATTTTGGCCCTCAGTCTCCAGCAGCTTGAATGTACCTGGCCAAGGCAGCGGCCAGTGCAACATGAAGGCAGAGGGTGCCAAGAACCTCCAAAAGACCGGCATGTTGCCAGGAGAACAGACCATCGATGGACAGCCGAAATTTTAGACTGGATTCCAAGGGATAGGAAAACACCCAGATGAAGACCACATGGGAGATGGGTGGATGAAATTCGAAAGTACGTGGCAGTAACATGGAGGAAACTGGCACAAGACAGACAGTTGTGGAAGAAACTTGGCGAGATCTTCGTCCAGCAGTGGATTGATAATGGTTGACAATGATGATTATATAACTATTATTCAGTTTTCGTAGTATTATATTACAGAAAAGATAAAGAACAATTTATATTTACGCGCAGTTTTATTTTCTGTCATTCGGCCCGGAAATATTGCATTCTCAGGGCCTTGGCCAGCAGCTCTCGGCGGCCCTGAACTAACTACACTGTGTTTGGTTATTACCTCATAGTTACACAAGAAACAAACCAACTCAGAGACCATTGTATTGATGAGTCAATTTTGTTTTTATTTCCTTCGGTTTAACCTACTGTACATTAAAAAACCTCTGTGTAGGGTTTTAGTTGCCTCCAACAGTTTTCAAAATTGATATTGCCAATTACTTTAACTAAGTCAATATTGGTGGCATTATTAGGCAGTTTATGCGGGTATTACTTACAAGAAATGTTAACATTGAAATCAAATGCTTATATTAACTTCAAATTCGAAATTTGCACGTGAACTACCCCCCCCCCCAAAAAAAAAAAAACTGAAAAAAACGAAAAGCCAGGTGGTGCCACCCGAAATCTTTGTCTTATGTTTCCAAAGGCAAAACTTCTGGACATACTGTATATTCTTCATAATTAATGTATTCCCCAAGATTAAAATTTGCACATCGATAAAACTAACTTTAAGTTATAGCGTAAGATACTTAATACTTTCTAAAACATAACCATAACTAAGCAATTGAACATTTGTTTGTCTACTGACGTCATCAATGTACAGTTCGCACTATTTATTAACAAGTCTGAACATTACTCAAAGAAAAATTATTGATTTTTTAATATAATTATGGTTATGTTTTAGCAAGTATTAAGTATTCCATGCTATAACTTGAAGTTAGTTTCATGGAAGTGCAAATTTTTATCCTTGGGAATACATTAATTGCGAAAAAATATGTAAAAATATTTTATCATTGGAAACATAAGGCAGAGATTTTAGGTGGAACCACCTTAAGACTGTAGAACGTCTCATTAGATGTGATGCCAGTCTCTTCAGATAGTATTTATGCGCATTTCTATTCGTTTGATCAAAAATATCAGCGAAATGCTTTTTGATAATATTTAATTAAAACAGATCTCATTTGTATCAATACTAAAAATTCATTAGATCGCTTAAGAGTACCGTAATAGGTACAAAGCAAAAGAAACATTATTATAATACCTACACGTACTTGATCTGTGGGAATGTTAGGAAAACAAGGCTATTTCTGAGTTGAAGAAGAATATCACACTTGTTGGTACTTGGCATTATGTTCCAGCATACCAACATATTTAAATAACATTTGTACTTCTTAGCTTTCAATCGACTTCTTAATTTTTTAATTACATCAAACATTGTAATGATTTTTTTCTAAAAACATTTTTCGAAGTGTTGCGGGAAATAAATATTTTCTTTTGTAAAGTACGATTTTTCTTTCAACCCCTCCTTAGGGTTATAGCATCGATTATAATGAAAACTGAATAGCTTTTTGTAATAGCAGCAACCTATTTCCTTTACAAGACTTCTAATCACAGAATCAATTGTTCAAACAAGGCTTCTTTTAGATTCTGAAATTTTTCTCATTTCTCTAAATAAAGAGCAGCCTCTACAGATTAGTTTCTAAAGCGAAAATGAAACTAACTGGATTACTTCAACTACAATCAGCGGCAAAGTAATTTCTTCCTTTTCTCAATAAATGTGGAAGCAGAAATACTACTTGAGCAACCCTTGAAAATCTCGTACAGCAACATTTTTTAGTGAGCTGTAATATCTACTTTTGAAGTAAAAATGCTTGCAGAAGAAATACGTTGTCTTAAGTAACATGTAATTATAGAAACACGTACATAAGATACCCTTTTACAAGTTCATTAACTTTTACGATAATCTTTATAACGCAGTAAAACTTGAAGAAAATCGATCTTTAATGAGAGATTCAAAGCTCTCTCCGTTAATTAGAGCTTCATCAGTTAACTGCTGGTCCCAAAGAGTCAACGTTCTACGAAAAAAATTCCCTCTTTTTTAAAAAACGGAGAAAGCAAAATTAATAAAATGTTTTTGATAAGGAATTCATAGTTTAAGCTCAAATGCTTATCGCTGCTTCTATTTTACGGAAAGTTGTTTGAAAAAAATCTATTTCTGAAGCAAAAGGATCTTTCACAGATGAAAGAGAATTTTCCTGCTGATATCAAATAGAGTAAAAATACCAATGCGAATTTTAGTTTTTCAATTTTTACATAATGTCGTTTTCTTCACTTGGAACAATGTGAAAACAATTCGTCCCAGCTACAGTATATTTCTGTATTCACGATTAAAAAACAAACGCATTCTTTTGGAAAATTTCGTTGAACATATCGTAAAAGATACTTAGAAAATAAGGTTCAGTTATTCGAAATAAATAAATGCATGTGCCATTCAAGACATTGTCAAATGATTTATTCTGAACGAAGCGAATTCCTAATATAATAAACCATATAAAACTTGAATGTAAAATATTTTTCATATCCTTTGAAGTAGCAATAGGATTTAATGTTTCACGCCCTAGTTCATTAAATATGAAAGATATGATACATGAGTATGAAACATTAAAAATAATTACTTATCTTCTGTCACAGAAAATTAGGCAATTAATGAGAAAAATTGATAATGGCACAAAATATGGACAGAGTGCATATATTTAAAGTAAAATTTTAATAATAATTCACATTTTATTTTAAATCGATAATGATGATAATTATGGTATTAACTAACTTACTGGCTACAGTATAATTACTTAGTGTAATCAATATTTATTATTTTCATTTATTTGGAACATAGTGAATCAAAGCTTAAAATGAGAAACTACACATTAATCTACGCAAACATTTAAAAGTTTCTGTTCTTAAGAGCTCTTAAAGCCCTCTGGACTTCACATAAAGAAAGCCCTCTGATACTTTCATGATGATAGGACTTAAAAACGTGCCATACATATCATACCTTTGATTACAACCCAAACCTACTGGTGTTCGTAATTAGAAATTCTCTCCTGATTGGATTTGCCATCAGTTCAATAAAAATAAAATGACTAAGAAACCAATAACGTAATATCAATAGACACGCTAATCGGATGATTTACAGTCACGCATTTTAATAAAAAGAAATTTGGTTATGAAGTAACGAAGGCAAAAAAGGAGGAAATTCTCACCCCAAAATGGAAGTTTCGCTCACGGTGAAAAATCAACAGTTCCTTTAGTTGATGTTCATTTGAAGTTCCCCAAAGAAAATTTTTTTAAAGAAAGTAAAGACCAAAATTAGAGTAGTGAAATCTCCTAATCTCTAAACAAAATCAATTGTGGAATTTTTAGAGATTTCGAAACGAAAAACTATTGCCATGTTATAATCAGTCATGCGGAATGAGGGCAGCATTGGTCACTACTACACCGAATGTCGACAACTTTAAATTCAAACTAACATTTTTTTTATATCAGTTAAAAACTGATAGAAAAGTTGAAAGCAAATAGAAAAAAAAATGTGCACGCAAAATGTAATGTAAAATACAAAAGTAGAACAGGTAGAAAGACAAAAACACAAAGTCAATACGGGTTTCCCCTACTGTCCGAATATATAGCGTTCGTATGAAACACTAGGTAACCCAAAATGGCTTACATCGAAGAAGCAATTACCACTGATTTATAGGGGGAAATGTTTGAGCTGTCCTAGATCCAAAATAAAAACACAAAGAAACCTAAAATAGCTTTACAATATAACAAAAGCAGGAATGATATGGTTAACAAACAGCATATTGATAAATACACGTTTTGTCCATTACTGGATGCAGACTAAAAGAGGTCACTTTGCTATTAGCAGAACCAATAGTAACTTCGGTAGTTTTCAAGATGCTTTCTCTCTGCGTGTAAATAGTATGAATGGTGGACACAGGCAAGTTCAACACACACACAATGTCTTTATTTCGTTCACCACAATCGAAACGCTAAATTACATAAAACTGAACGTCACCCTTAGGCTTTTCTGGTACCTTAGGGCACATTTTGCTGACGGTCGCACAAATTAATCGAGGTGAATCACAGATACGCATAGACACAGTTCAAAACTATAGCGGTTTGATGCTTAGTGTAGTTCCCAAAGAAGTTTTGCGGAGCCACTCTTGCTGCTCAGAGTGCGCGCTGCCGCTATGAAGGCTCGCTGCAAAACAAACTCTGAACGTCATTTTCACTTCTCTCGTTTTCTAGTAAAAGCAAAACTCCTCTTTGGATTTCTTTCGGTTGGCGAATGTAGGTCTTTCGTAAAAGCGAAGTGGCGTAAAGTCAAATTACGGAAAGCGTAGTGTACTTGTAAATGGAATTTCCCAAACAAAAACTGATTGACATGGCTTCTGGCTCACATATCTGGCCAGCAATCGCTTTCTGTTTGTTCGCCACAATTTAATTTGTTACAAAGATCTTCAATTAAGAAGTGGATATGAACTTGAACAATATTTGTATTTTCGTTGACATAAAAAAAAGAGTTTTCTTACATATATACAGGGTAGTTACATTTTTTTGCAATAATGTTCAGGTGGACTCCCAAGAGACTCGGTTTCACGGTTTGACATATCCTTTATTTCCACTAAACAACTATACGATTCCTTAGAGTTTTGCACTCAGATTATAAATATGTTCTTATAAATTTTCTATCGTGCACTATTCTCGAAAAAAGATCAGTGTGTAAAGTATGACGGGCTATGGCACAATTGCATCATCTTTCATGTGAGGAGGGAAAATGTTGTATTTCCTGCTGAACAGTTGCAGAAGATGATTCAATCGATAGTGCATGTACCGTATACGCAATATCGATTGCACTGTTTTCCTGCAAAGGCACTTTGCATAACACACAGACTTCTTAAGTGTTGCGTCAGTACTTCTTACCTGTTCTGTTACGTGTATATTGAATTTTTCCGAAGAAGAAGAAGACACCTTTTTTACAGTTATAATCAATCAAGGAAGCATGCAAAATTTATTTCGGTTGTAAGGTAGGTGCCCAGGAAAATGTCTGACCTACACTCTTATGTTGCGGAAGCTGCGTTGTCAAACTTCAATTGTGGTTTAAAGGAAATGGATGTGCATGCTATTTCTGTTCCAATGCTTTTGAGAGAGCCATCAGAACCACATTATATATTGTTATTTTTTGTCTTTATAGGAGGAAGTGCAAGACCTATTTGATCGAAAACAAAGGGAGGTTCATTATAAAGATAATGATCCGATTTATTGGTATCAAGTAAGAAACACGAATTTTACTCCGCAAGCTTTCCCCGTTAACGGACGGCTTCATCTTGCCGTTACATAGAGAATTACGTTAAACAGCCTGATGAAGATGTCTGTTGACGAGGAAAGCTTTCCGAGGGAAATTCGTGTTTTCTTACTTGACACCAATAAATCGGATCATTATCTTTATAATTAGTTCCTGGTGTTAGCATCCTGCAATTATATATAGGGAGGTTCATTGTTTGTCCAAGTCTTCCATTAGCTTTGCAACCAGTGCCGAATCAGTATGATTTAGCAGTGCCAAAACACCCAACACCATTAGTGATTGATTGCAGGTAAAAACTAAGGGATACACCTTGCAGAAGTAAAGATTTTGCAGCTGAATATTTATCATACTCACACATGATCACTCAAGAAGTGCGTGAAAAAAACTTGAATATTTCAAGAATTCATGCAGGATTTTAAAAGCGTCACGACTCTCGCATGGAAGCACCTTGCCAAAGGGAATAAAGTTGCATGTTTCAAAATCTGCAAAAGTGAGTAGGTAAAGCTTTATTCTGAACGTGATACTTTTTAAAATGACATAGATGGGTTAACTGGGTCCTTTGGACTAGAATATAAACCAGAATAATGGATACTTTTTACTGATTAACCAATGGTAAGTATGCAGGTTTTTGCATTACACATTCCTTTATTTAGAAAGTCCATTACTCTGGGTTAGCCGGTCTAAACTTTCGAAGCCAGTGTTCCTAAACCAAACGAGAGCAACGCGAGTAGTATGATTTGGTGAGTTGTGCTATTTATAGAGGTTTAGGACTTCCTAGAAGTACTACCATAACTTCGAAAGAGCATAGTTCTACAGGACGTTCAGTAGAGGTCAACATTCATGGTTTTGTCCAAAACAATAAATAGTCCCTAGCCTAACCAAGAAAAGAAAAGCTCCGTGATATCACGCTGCCTCTACCAAACTTCATTGCCAGAACAATAGGGTCGAGAAGGAACATTTCTTTCGGAATTCTCCACAAAAAGAGGAAAGACCAGCGGTCTGGTAGACTAGTCAGTTTAAAAAAATACCGATTAGTCTACAGCCCACGATCAGCGTTCTTTATATTCCCACGCCCACAGTTTCGCGGTAATACTTACACCACACAAATCGCCGTGAGGCGTAAGTTAATATGAACAGTGGTTTACAAGTATACCCTATATTGACAAATGTCACCTGACACCCCTTCAAAAGTAAATGAACGAATCTCCTGTTTTATTAATATGAGCAGTACAGCTGTAAACGGTATTCAAACAAGCTTCCTTCTGACCGCGATCATATCGCACTGTGAGGTTGAGTGAAAATGTCACAGCGGGAGAAAACTGATTTTGAGAATGTAAAGATTGTTGGGTGTTATATTAGTGGGTTGTCCATTAGTGAAACCGATCGGCGTTTAAACATAACCAAGTCAACTATTTTGGATGTACTGAATAAGTGGAAAACACATGGCGTGCCTAAAGCAGCAAAACGTACCGGCAGGCCAAAGAAAATCCGTGATAGAGGACGTCGAAGCCTCAGGAGAGTCATTACAGCTATTCGACCGAGAAGACCTCAGTGTGCAGGTGGGTAACAATGCTGGAACCTAGGTATGTACACTTACCATTCGCAGTGAACTTCATTCCATGGGTTACCTTGGTCGTGCGGATGCTCATAAGCCTTTCATCTCCGCTCAGAATGCTACTCGTCGTTTAGCATGGTGTAAAGAACATTTATTGCGGACCGTAGATAAAGTGGAAACTGGCCCTGTGAACTGAGGAATCCAGATACACGTTCCATCAATCTCATGGCTGTGTGTGGGTATGGCGGCAGCCGGAGGAACGCTATTTACCACAGTGTACTGTTCCTGCGGTAATGTTTGGAACTGTCAGTCTACTTGTGTGTGTGTGTGAAGGGGGGAGTAGTGGCATGGTCCCGGCCCATTAGTTAACGTGGAAAAGCTGTTAACCAGCACATCTACCTCGATATTCTGGACAATTAATACCGTAGGAACTCTGTAGCAATACTATGAAACCGAGTCTTTTTAGTACCAGTAGGATAATGCACCGAGCTATAAAGAAAGTACTGTTGTGACATGGTTTGACGATTATTCCGAATCGTGTGTGGACTGGCCAGCACAGAACCGTGATTTTTATCCCATTGAGTACCTATGGGATGAACTAGAGCGCCGCTAAAGAAGTTTGGAACCAAGACCTACTACTAAGCAACAGTTAGCGGAAGCATTATGTACTGAATGGAAGCGCATACCTATCGCTGTATTTCAAATCCTTGTCGAAAGCATATCTCGTAGGGTCAGTGCACGCATTAAGGCCAAAACTGGATCGACACCGGTATGTTAATAAATGTTATGTTGTGTTGTGTTTCTCTTCTAGGTGTCTGGTGACTTTTGTCAATATAATGTATATGTTACTGTAAAAGCCCGAACATTGGTAACTCCTAGGTTTGTCCGGTAAATCCCGGCAGTTACTAAACTCAAGTGGTAACAGTCCGAAAAATACTTCTAAATGCTTTTTTTCTTTGATTGGATGTTTAGCGACCACCGTGAACCACTCAGTGGGCTATAAGCAGTCGCCCGTCCCTAATTTAGGGCCACTGGTTCCAGGAAAGGGAGAGTGCCAGGGCCGTAAGACAAGCACAAAATCTATGCCTCACCGGCATTCGAACTCGACCCATCCAGGGCGAATGATCAGAAGGAATCTCTTAGACCATTGCGCCACCGGGGCGGTTGTAAACGGTTTCATTTCGAGCTTTTACGCAAGCATTTACGAACACCAATTGGTAAAATTCCGAAATAAGTGGTGAGTCTGTCAAAGCCTGTAGTGCTCATGTGCCAACGAACGTGAGCGTGTAGTGCGCTTGTCCGAACATGATCGTGACGCTTCTAGCTGTTCGCGTACTTAACAGTTCAGTTGTAGCCTTACAGACGGGTGTGAGCGGCGACGATCTAGAATCAATTTGTTTTTTGTGCTAACGTATTTTTGTTTTTTTTTATTTCGTTCATTAAAATGAGTGATATTGTGCGGAAAAGGTTTTACGATCTTTTCAGTGAATCAATGAATGATAAGAAGGATAACTTGTATTTAACAAGTGAGAGATAAAATTCTCTGTTGAATGAAGTCAAAGAAGCCAAAAGTGTTAAAGTAAAATGTAAGAATTTATCTCATAGTAAAATAAAGAATTTCATCTCATAATTCATCTCTTCCTAGAAGTACTACCATAATTTCGATAGAGCATAGTTCTACAGGACGTTCAGTAGAGGTCAACATTCATGGTTTTGTCCAAAACGATGAATAGTCCCTATCCTAACCAAGAAAAAGGAAAGCTCCATGATATCACGCTGCCTCTACCAAACTTCATTGCCTGAACAATAGGGTCCAGAAGGAACACTTCTTTCGGAATTATCCACAAAATAGGAAAGACCAGCGGTCTGGTAGACTCGTTAGTTTAAAGAAATACCGATTAGTCAACAGCCCACGATCGGCGTTCTTTATATTCCCACGCCCACAGTTTCGCGGTAATACTTACACCACACAAATCACCGTGAGGCGTAAGTTGATATGAGCAGTGGTTTACAAGTATATATACCCTATATTGACAAATGTCACCTGACACCTCTTCAAAAGCAAATGAATGGATCCCTGTTTTGTTAATATAATTGGAGGATGCTAAACTTTTTAAATAAATAATGAAAATAAAAAATATGGGCCCAATACAACAGATATCATATAAAACAATTATGCAAAATAAATGACTGTTTCAATATTTTAAAACTTACAAATAAAACTTATACCAATTGGTGTTGGTAAATGTTGACATTTACCGAAATGGTTTGGTAAGAGCCCGAAATGAAAACGTTTGCAAGTATTTTTCTGACTGTTACCAACTTAGTATGGTAAATGGCAGGATTTACCAATTTTCGGGCTTTACAGTAACATATAGGCTAGCGTACAGACCATCCCAGGATGGGTGTTTTTAATCTTTAAATAAATAAAAATATATAGGAGATGATGCCCGTCATATGACGGAGTGAAATTTTTAATTCAGGCAGATTGAACACAAATCCAAAAGACGGCGGATTTCTGTAAGGAAATGCAGTAAATACTTATACAGTAAGAACTCATTCATGATAGAACTAAAAATTATATGCTATTTATTTCCGTTTTTCAAAAGACCTATTGATAAATAATATTGTGTAAAGTATTTGTTGTTCAAGAATTGTAGGTTAGAGTGCACAGATAGATCAATATTTTGCAAAATGTGTAATATAATCAGCATTAAATTAGAAGAGTTATTTTCGTGTTAACTTATCTTCATAACTTTTACTTTAACTTTTCACGTTGAAATACTTTTTCTCCGGCGCACTTTGTATTCCCTTCACCACTAAGTTTACACTGTCCTATTCGACAGTTATTTTGAAACTGCATACCGAAGTTTTTTCTACAAAATAAAGCGACAGCTGATAATAACAAATTAGAACTACCTAAATTCTCGACAATGTGCTACTAGGGTGACATCTGTTTCTAGATGCAATTTTGCTCTCTTTGACATCTCAAGAATTCAGTTTCGATTGTAAATTTGAGAGTTTAGATAAATCCATATTTTGCGAAATGTATAATATAATCAGCACTAGACTCCGAAATTTAGTTAAATTAAAGAGTAAAAAATATTTAAAGCGTACAAACTAATATTTGAATTGTTTTAAGTAAAGTCATTTTATACAAACGCAACTTGTCGTGATATAAAGAATTCAATTCGAATTTTGTAGATCGTATAAACAGAACTAGAGTCTTTGATAACCCAATGTTTTTAAATTAGCACGCGATGACCTTGACATCTAAAAGTGATCGCGTGCTATTGTATATAACAGTCGCCCAAATGAAAGTCGTGCAATAGAGGCGTTGTATAATTACACAGAGCCGTGCACTTTCGCCTGTAGATGGCGTGTGATGTCAGGAAGCATGCTGTTATAGGCGGCACGTGCCTGTGTGCTGTTTGCACGTGCGGAGGTAAGTTGACTTCGTAGGGTCGTGACAATGATTCGTCCAAACAGGCCCAGTGGGCAATTTTGCAGTTTTCGACGGCAGAACGTGTTAGTGGAGCCGTAATGTATCGTCGCATGAAGGATGTTTATGGGAATAAATGCCAATCACGCTGTATAGGGTTTCGCTGGTGTAGTGAATTTCTTAAAGGACGTGTGAGCAAGGAGGACATCCTGAGACCTGGGCAAGCACGTGGTGATCACCATGGAATCGACTGCTGCCGTGGACAACTTTGTGAAGGTGAATCACCGAATCAGACCCGCTAGCTTGCGTCAACACTTTTCATGAGTAAGGGAACTGCTAACACCATTCTTCATAGCCAATCGGGATACAGCAATGTTTGTGCACATGGGTCCCCAAGCATCTCCAGGAGGAGCAGAAGACACGGCGAATGGGTGCTTGCCTCATGGAGCATCTGTATCGTTACCACACATAGAGATGAAACTTTGTGCGACAACGTCGATCCGGCCACACAACGGGTGAGTACGGAGTGGCGGCATCCCAACTTTCCACGCCCCAAAAAAGCTCAGTCCTCCTTAATACTTGGAAAAGTGATGCTCACGGTTTTCTTTGATAAGAATGACCTATTGCCGTTGGATTGGCTGGACGTAGGCAGTACGGTCTAGGCAGCCTCATACTGTGATACGATACGCAACCTTAAAACGGCCATCAAGCGAAAGGGACCTGATATGTTGTCAAATGGGGTTATTCTGCTGCACGACAACGCATTCACACATGTGGCAACATTGTGCTAAGATTTGCTGCGGGGCTTCCGCTGGGTAGTCCACGACCATCCCCCCTATAGCACCGATCTGTCGCGCTGCGACTACCACATCTTCGGGCCACTAAAAAAAGCTCTGAAGGGCCGACGGTTTGCTAACGATGCTGAGATCCGAGACGGCGTTAAAGACTGGTTCCACAGCCAACCACGGACGTTCTTCGCTCGGGATATCCACAATCTCGTGCCGCGCTGGGACACTTGCTTGAACCGACAAAGATACTATGTGTAGCGGGTATGTAGCCCACGTATCACTCTTACTTCGTGCATGTTCACATATTCCAACCTATAAACCCTTACGGCAAAAAACTCGACAGTCTCAGTTTCATTTGGGTGCCCTTATAGCAGGACATCACTTACATCTCGAGAGCACACATGAAATGATCGATACGTGATAGCGTAACACTGCAGAAGTTGCTGTGACGTCAAGTGTTCCAGACAGACAGAGAGAGAGATATGGGTGTTTATATGTATAATGCTTGACGGTAGTTGCCATGTCGTGCAGTGCCATACTCACTGAACTGATCTAGTATCAGTCCCAATGTAAGGGATTGTGACCAGTCGATTTGCTTTATGGGCGGAGAGTTTCTGCAGAGCTCCACAGTGACGCTCTTGCTTTGGAGGTTTACCGGGACATTTCTTCGCAGATTCAGTTTCAGGGATTTTGTTAATGCATCACTGATCTTCGGATCTTAGTGTCGCTAAACTATCGCGTATGGAGTAATTGGTTATGTGGCATCATACTACCAATGCGTTCAGGAAATCAATTAAGAGCCAATCGGGGCACCTGGCCTGAAATGTTGTGCAATTACCTCATCAAAGACCCACGAGCATATTGAGATTTGGGGTCTGTGGCGTGGTGCTTGCGTGCGACTTAATTCCTATATCAACAGGAATGTCTGGAAATTAATGTTTGGGCAGTGAAGGATACGATGTTGGATGATTATTGTTGGAGTCGGGGAAGATAAATGTCACGAAAGTGTTACGAGCGGATTGCATCAGGAACAGCTTTTAGGTAAAATATTTTGCTGAGGAAAATTTCTTCTCCTGTCTTTGCCTGCTACATTTTTGTATACCTTTTTCTGTAAAACCTTTCGTGGTACAACAACTTTAAAATCACAACTGTCTTCGCAACATTGCAATGATATCCAATGGGTTAAAATTAACTATGATACACTTGAAACTTCCATTTTAAAAGTTTTAATTTAAAATCATTCGTTAAAATACATGAGATCTTTCGGACCCTCTTAGAGTCCATCCTCAGATGCGTACACAAGGAACTGGATCGTCGTGAGTGAAATAAATGTATAGGAGGTAAGTGGAATGTCAAATCTCATGACACATGCGTCATTGTAGTTAACAATTTTATCGCTTGTTATGGTAATTCTTCAAGTTGACGAGAAGTTGTTCATGAATCACTCAAAATCATCCTGATCACGCATGCGTCAGGGCTTTTGACATTCCACTTACCTCCTATATATTTATTTCACTCACGACGATCAGGTTCATTGTGTACGCATCTGAGGATGGACCTTAAGAGGGTCTGAAAGATCTCATGTATTTTAACGAATGATTTTTAATTAAAACTTTTAAATTGGAAGTTGTAAGTGTATCATAGTTAATTTTAACCCATTGGATATAATTGCAATCATGATAAGACGGCTATATTCTATTGAAGTTGCTATAAGACTGCACGAAATTACGCACACACGTCTGTTATAAACCCACATCTGTACCCAACCTGATGCACCACAGATCATTCTTCCCCGCTGACTACTGGAGAGTTCTATTCCGCTCTCGAATCCGAAGAGCCTTTGCAGTCTCCTCAGATGCGAATGAGAAACGAACGTCGTTGAGTTGGCCACTGAAGCAGGATACGCCCTGAACCTCGTACATCGCTACATCGAGAAAACTCAAACCAGTCGTACTAGTATCTTTCTATACCGCAGCTACGCTAACTGGGCTCAATTCCCATATACTAAATGTTCTCTATCAGCTCAAGAACGCGCTAAAGAAGGTGTACCTCGGTGCTAGCATCATGTTTCCGACATCTTCATATACCATGCTTAAGGGAAACACTGTTAAGACCCCACCTTCCAATGAAGCAGGTGTTTATGCCATTTCCCTACTATATCCGGGCGGTTCCAAGCGATGTTACGTTGGAATGACTAACCGTTCATTTAGAATTTGAGTCAACGAACATTAAAGGGATATAAAGAACGGCAAAGGGACCACGGCCTTGTTCACAGAAGTAAAGTTTAAGAGTTTTAGTCCACTGCTCCTATGTGGGATGACGTAGAGAAATTAGCATCTTACTCCATCCCAAAATCTACTGCCATTTGCGACACTTCTGATATCATAACCAACAGAGAGTCGAGCAATGGTAGCGTCTCACTGGAGTTGCCATGAAGTTTGAACCAGTTCTTCAAATAGCGATTGCCTGTTGGTTTTCCTTCCACGATTCCGCATACTAAACGAGAGTAACGCCTCGTGTGTTTGAATACCTGATTACGTTCGCATATCTCCGTTGTTGTCAAGTCAAAGCGTTTTGATTGTTGAAGCGTTCTATTATTTAGTTTGCAATTTGCTGTCTACCTTCCTTGAAAAAGCCATCTGGTTGATGTGCGAAAGCTTGGAAACTTTGATTTCTATTCTACCCCAAGAAATTTCGGATCACTCGTATAGTTATACTATTTAAGAAGTAATATTTACAGCAATGATTTAAGTAGGAATTCTGCCTCTCAAAATGGTTGATATTGAATGCCACGAATAAAGAAGCACATCAGAAAACAATGCATTTGTAACCTTGAAGTTTATGAAACACGAGTATAATGCTAAGTTAAATTAAATCATAGACCGCAGTACGCTGAAGATAATTTTGGCAAAATATCAAGCTTGATTTATAGAATGGAAATTTTTCAAAACAAGACCGCACTCACATAGGAACGTCAAACAATCGCAAGACCACTGAATTGATCCTGCGGTGGTGGAGTGGTTAGAAATGCGGGCTTCTGAGAAATCCTATAAATTGGACTATAGTTTGAGTCGTGGATGTGGCATGTCCTCTGAAGCTGGTTTAGTCCGTTCTTTTGTACCAGGGCTTCTAAATTAGGGTAGAGAGGTACATGTTATACCTTGAGATGCTTATTGGGTCGAAATAAATCATAGCTGGTTTAGTCCGTTCTTTGTAACTGGTTTAGTCCGTTCTTTTGTACCAGTGCTTGTAAATTAGGAAAGAGAAGTACACGTTATACCTTGAGATGCTTATTGGGTCGAAATAAATCATAGCTGGTTTAGTCCGTTCTTTGTAGCTGGCTTTGTCCGTTCTTTTGTACCAGTGCTTCTAAATTAGGGTAGAGAGGTACATGTTTTACCTTGAGATGCTTATTGGGTCGAAATAACATATGCATTAAAGTTGCTCTATCGATATGTATATATATATGGAAAAGATCAGCAAATAAACGTATGTGAAGCCCACGCCACCCCAACAATTAGGAGACAGGCGAAAGTTTGTTGCTCCTAAGAAGCCCAAGTTGCATTATAATATTTTTCTAAAACTAATTTTCGAATACCGGTGATTCGGGATTCAGCCTCACTTGAAGGATTTAAATCTACAGATCTCTAAATACTTAAAAATATTCCCACCGCGCTACGAACAGCATCATAAAAGCAGATAAAAAAAAGTAGGGAAAAGAAAGGAAAAAATGCTGGTCTTTGCTAACAGTGAATTTATTTTTTCAATGTATACCTGTATCAGCGTGACCCTAATACTTTAAATATACGTGAACCAGAAGCCATATTCTTATCTCCACTAAAACACTGGGATCAAATTCCACTTAAGCAACTATGGATCTCATTCTTTGCCATAAGGTTTTCAAATAAACGTAGTTATATGAGTTTTAAAAGGAATACTTGGATTATGCAGTACACAAAAGAAATTAATAAAAGCCGTAGGTATTACGTACGTCTAATTTTATAAACGAAATCGCTTTTTAAGTAATATCGGAGCTTATTTTAATGATGTAACTCGAAACGTAATTTTGAGTACTATAGATTGGTAATGGTTGACAATGATGTAAATTCTGAAAGCAAATTATATATATATATATATATATTTAATTAATTATTTATTTATTTATTTAATTCTCACTTCTGCTCTGTAGTGGTTCGTTATTTTTTTTTCTACGATTAGTGACGTTCATAGTAAACAGTAAGCATGTAAGTCTATACGCAGCCGCCCGTTTCTAATGTGGGCCTTAGGTTCCAGGAATGGTGTAGACCGTGAGATTAGTGCACCGCAGTGCCTCATCTGGACACTGGCTCAGGCTCGTATCATAGTATTGGCCAGAGACCCACCACTCTAACCACCACACCACCTTCAGTTTCTCTTGCAGCTCTTTCATATTATTTCGTACACAGAGTAGAATTTATTATTACTTATTTTTGTTTTGATCATTCGAATTACTTTATCACACACCAGTTTTGTTTAAATACTTACTTTAAAGCAACCTGTTAAAATTTTATTTTTTCACATTTTTGTTAACATTTTAAGCGGCCGATGCACCTAGGGTAAATGGTGTCCAAAATTATCTGTGCTGCCCAAACAGAAATACTAACACAGTGGCCGGGTTACAAGAAAGCTTTACGGCAAAACAATTCCTTTCACCCCACTCATTTGAGCGGTACCGATCATAAATCTTCCACTTGTGAAAAGTGCTCTCAAACCAGATCAGATCATATGTATAGGAATTTAGGAAGGAAGTGTCTCACCCCAGGTCTTAAACGCCCCTTACAAATAGGAAGCTAGGAGATTTGGGTAGAGTACACGATAGGAAAGTGACATAGAAGCGAGGTAGAAAAGGGGAGGAAGTCGCACTTATTTTTCACCGGGGACACAGTATCCGGGGTCCGACGGCTTTATGTGCCCATCCGACGCACGGCGGATATTTAGTGGTTCGAGTGTTCGCACCTGTTTGGAATCGAACCGGAGGTTTCTCCGCAGCAGTCACGAACGTTAACCACTAGGTCATCCGCTGCCTGAGAAGTGCTCTCTTATAATCCTTAGTCATAGTCTACAGTCTGATTTCCTTATAGTGTTTATTGTTTGCTGCAGGGAATCATTGGAAAGTGATAATCCCTCTGACATGGACATCATGCCATTTGGTAGCAACAAGTGACTCAAACATCTTTTCTCTCCTATCTTAGGCTCGTCGCCATTTTCATAGCATTTATAGCTGGAAAGGTAATCAGAAAGGAATAATTAACAATCATCTGACAAATCTAAGGGTAAAACAACGCTTTCTGATGCTTAAAGCTCACAGTGGCACAGTGGTCTAAGCGATGGCTACTAATCGTTCGTCCGAAAGCGGTCCGGGTTCAAATGCCGGTGAGGCATGGATGTTATGTTTGTCTTACGGTACTGGTTCTCCCTTTTCCCTGGAACTAGTGATCCTATATTAGGAACGGGCGACTGCTTATAGCCCATTGAGTTGCTCACGGCAATAGTTAAACCTCCAATCAAAAAAAAAAAATCCTCCTCACTTTTAGACACAAAATACACTATATTGCCAAAAGTCACCGGCCACCTAGAAGTAAAACACCACATAGCATTTATTGACATACATTAGTAAGGCGAATGTCCACCTTTGACCTTAACCGCATGCACTGACCCTTTGAGACATGCTTAAGACAAGGTTTAGGAATACAGCGATAGGTATGCGCTTCTATTCAGTACATAAAGCTTTCGCTAACTGTTGCTAAGTAGTAACCCTTGGTTCGAAATTTTTAATGTGGCGCTCTAATTCTTCCCATAGGGGCTCTATGGGATTAAGATCAGGGCTCTGTTCTGGCCAGTCCACACACGATAGGGAATAATCGTCAAGCCACGCCGTAACAGTCGTTGCTTTATGGCGTGGTGCATAAACCTGCTGGTACCAACAAGGCTCGGTTTCATAGCATTGCCACATAGTTGGTACGGCATAACTGTATAGAATATCGAGGTAGACGTGTTGGTTAATATGTTTGTCCATGATAACCCATGGGACGGAACCATACCACGAAAAACACCCCCACACGAGTACACTGCCAGCTCTAAACTGGACCGTAGGAACAGTACACTATGGTAAATAGTGTTCCCCCGGATGCCGCCATACTCACACACGGCCATCAGACTGATGGATCGTGTATCTGGATTCATCAGTCCATAGGACCCGTTTCCATTGATCTACGGTCCACGATAAATGTTCTTTACACCATGATAAATGATGAGTAGCATTCCGACTGGAGATGAAAGGCTTATGAGCAGCCGCACGACCACAGTAACCCATTGAATGAAATTCTCTGCGAATGGTACGTGTACATACCGAGGTTTCAGCATTTTTACTTACCTGTACACTGAGGTCTTGTGCAGTACTCCGTCGAGTAACTGTAAGGACTCTCCTGAGGCGGTGACGGCCTCTATCACAGATTTCCTTTGGTCTGCTGGTACGTTTTGCTGCTTCAGGCACGCCATGTGTCTTGCACTTATTCAGTACATCCAAAACAGTTGACTTGGGTATGTTTAACCGCCTCTCGATTTCTCTTATGGACAACCCACTAATATAACACCTAACAATCTTTTCTTTCTCAAAGTCAGTTCTCTCCCGCCGCGACGTTTTCAGTCAACCTCACTTTGCGATATGATCGCAGTGAGCTGCAGGCTTGTTTTTATATCGTTCGCAGCTGTACCGCGCATCTTAACAACGGAGCGGATCCGTTCATTTGCTTTTGAAGGGGTGTCTGGTGACTTTTGGCAATATAGTGTATAATCGATCTAGTTGGTTTCAGCTCATTTTGCAAACCCATAATTAATTCGTTCCAGCCGGTTAAAGGGTTAATTTAGAAGAGCCCGAAAGGTACGTAAAACCTATGTGTAGGGTCAACATCACCTGAAAATCATCAAATCGCGTTTCTTCTTGAACAAAAAATTTAACTATAAACGCAACTCATATGCGATGTGAGTGCATTATCTTTTAAATATAATCCATTTGACGAGTGCTTCACTTCTATTATATACTGACATGGAGTTTTAAGGTAATTGCAATTGGAGCTTGGCAAATTACGAAAAAGGTTTTTACACAGCAACTTATGTTGCAAAATGTCTGAATCCTTTTGCATCATATAAACGGAAAGAGGTGGAAGGAAGAGAAATTCTAGGATTGGTCCGTTGGGAATCGTTTAAACACAAAGCATTATTAGTTAAAGGTAATCATGCTTAGCATTCCTGGTAATTAGGTTGGAAAGCACAAGTCAAAGAAGCATTGTCCGTATCTTTGAAATATCGGACTTTGAAAAATGCAAAGGGCTTTGTTTAAAGAAATAGGAAAATTTCCATATCGTTTTGCAGCAGAGATGGCGATTCGCCAAATATAACACAAAAATAAAAAAAGAAATGAAATGAGAGTTGGAGAAGGGGGGGGGGGGGGACAGAAGAATATCGCAGGAGAAAAGGAGCGAGAATTTAGTTCAACTTTTGGGTTAATGACGTATGTTCTCACCATAGCAAATGATACGAACTTTTCTTCAATTTTATTTCTTAACCAAAAGTTTGAAGAAGCGTAAACCTAATCTTTTCGCTCGCCATTTTTTCTATTACTTTCTCTCAACAGAAGGACACCGAGGCGCCATTGTTTAATGACTTCGTGCCTTTTTTTCTTTTCTCTCTCTCTTTCTTCGGAGTTCGTATCTCACTTTTTTTAAAACAGATTTGTATTATTCTCATGGTGAAATTTTTCGTGCGCGATTTGTGCAGAGTGAATTTTGAAAGAAGCTTTTCACAGTTGAATAACAAGAAGCTCAAGGAACATTTTCAAGGAAAAGAAAGGTGGTTTTCGATATGAAGAAGAGGAAGAAAGTAAAATCAACGCAATTGTCACTTTCTTTAGTAAGGGGAGGGTGGAAAATGACTTTTGACAATGCTTCAATTAATGGGACGGTGTGTGCGGCGTTTTCTAATCAATCATTACTAACTCACGCTTCTCTCCTTTACTTGCATGCTTCAGAAGACGAAGAGGCGCATTTTCGGAGAGAGATGCGAGGAATTCATTTGAGAGTAGTGAAGTGTAACTACATTGCTTGTGCTTTTCAGATAACAGAAGCAGGCGCTAACGTAAGATTCATCTTTAGCCACCCACGAAAGAAATGAGATTTGATGATGGACTCCGTATTGAATAAAACAGCACGTGCATCGCAGCATAATTTTCATCATTGCGACAAAAGGTGATCAGACAAACAGCAACTCTGCAATGCGACGTTGAAACATGCATCATCTTTTTTTCATGTAAGAAGCTAGAATAACCTTTTCGGAGCTAAAGATAAAAGTGAAAATGTTTGCATAAACTGTTACTAGTTTATACGATTTCCGTTAATATAGGTGTGATCTTAGTGTGTTTCTGAAAAATCGAAAATAAAGACTGTAGCAGTAAATCAAAATCTTAAGGTGGTTCCACCTGAAATCTCTGCCTTATGTTTCCAATGATAAAACTTCTGTACATATTTTCTTCGCGATTAATGCATTCCCAAGATTGAAAATTTGCACATCGATAAAACTAACTGTACGTTATAGTATGTGATACTTAATACTTGCTAAAACATGCCAAAAATTAAATTAAAAATCAATAATCTTTCTTTAAGTAATATTCAGACCTGTTAATAGATGGCGCGGTCTGTACATTGATGACGTCAGTAGACAGGCAAATGTTGGATTGCTTAGTTATGGTTATGTTTTAGCAAGTATCCCATGCTATAACTTAAAGTTAGTTTTATCAATGTGAAAATTTTAATCCTTGGGAATACATTTATTACGAAGAATGTGTGTCCAGAAGTTTTACCATTGGAAACATAAGGCAGAGATTTTAGGTGGAACCACCTTAATAAACAGCCATATTTACTAACATTCCCTACTCCATGCCTTTGTACCAGTCCATTTGGAAACAGAAAAAATCGGGCGTCACTGTTCTTTTCAATTATATACATATCTCCGTTAAAAGATTGTACATTAACGTTTTTAAAGTTATATGAAAACTTAAGTTTTAAATAGCTGTAACTTTATATGATTAATTTCACCTTTGAACCATTACATTATGACCACCCAACGCCTACAGAAATGAGCGCACCTGGAGACTGAACTGTGGCACAGGAGAAGTTCACAGAGCAGTATATGTACAACCTGAGGACCGACTTACGGGTCGTAGAGTGGTTTTTTTTTTTTTTTTTTTTTTTTTTTTGATTGGAGGTTTAACGACCACCGTGAGCAACTCAATGGGCTATAAGCAGTCGCCCGTCCCTAATTTAGGGTCACTGGTTCTAGGGAAGGGAGAGAGCCAGTGCCGTAAGACAAACACAACATCCATGCCTGACCGGGAATCGAACCCGGACCCCTTACGGACGAATGATCAGAGGCCAACGCCTTAGACCACTGCGCCACCGGGGCGGCATAGTAGAGTGTTCGGAGTCGGAATGGAAAAAGCTGCCGATTTATCGGAGTTTGGTAAAGGAAAAATTGTGATGGCTCGGCACCTCGGAACTACGATTTCGGAAACGCCGCGGCTTGTGTGTTGTTCACGTGCCGCTGTAGTTAGCACGTATAAAAATTGGCACACAGATGGCCAAACGACGAACCGCCGTCCAGCCGTCCGCAGCCCAATGATGCCAGAGGGAGGGGGAGGGGAACTGTCGTGTATTGTTCACAGCGACCGCAGGGCCACAGTGCGACAAATCACCCGCAGCTTCAAGAGTGGTGATAAGTGCAATGCGTCACAACACACAGTTCATCGTAGCCTTCTGCGCATGATGGGCCTGCGTAGCCGAACAACAACGCAAGAAATGGGCCCGAGATCATCGAGATTGGACCGCCAATGATTGGAAGAAAGTGGACTGGTCTGACGAATCAAGATTCTTGGTGCGTCATGAAAACGGCCGAGCGTGGATATGCTAATTACCAATATAGGCTATGGCACCTGGATGCATTGTTCGGCGGAAACAGGCCAGCGGTGGTGTTATGCTGTGAGAGATGTTTCCTTTGGACACTTTAGACCCCATTATCCCAATAGCACAATCTCTGACAGCTGTCATGTATCAAAACATCGTTGCGGACCAAGTTCACCCATTCATAACAACTGTATTCCCTGCTGGTGATTGCCATTACCAACAGGAAAATGTGCCGTGCCGCACTGCCAGAATTGTTAAGGAGTGGTTTCAGGAACATGCTGGTAACTTTCTGTCAACGCCCTGGCCTCGAAATTTACCTGACATGAATCCAATTGAACATTTGTGGTTCGACTTGGAAAAGCGGGTTCGCGCTAAATCACCACCACCCCGAAATGTACGGGAACTGAAGGACCTGCTGTTGACATTATGGTAATACAAATTTTGAAGATGACAATCCGATTTTTGGCGTAAATGTGACAAGGTTGGTAAGTCAGATAATATCTGAAAACTTGAAAATTTTCATCGTCCTGGAGCGGGACTCGAATCCGCGTCTCTCAGAAAACGCCCGGGTAGGCTAACCACTACACCAACCAGAACAACCAAGTTTTAAGTTTCCCATCAATTTGAATATAACCATCACTAGCGAATCCTGTGATGGTTATATTCAAATTGATCGGAAACTTGAAGCTTGGTCGTTCTGGGTGGTGATGTGGTTAGCATACCCGGGCGCCATCTGGGGGACGCGAGTTCGAGTCCCGCTCCAGAACGATGAAAATTTTCAAGTTTTCGGATATTATCTGACTTACCATCCTTGTCACATTTACGCCAAAAATCGGATTCTCATCTTCAAAATTTGTATTATATGGAGTAATCCTGTATTTCTTTCATGATGAATATGGTACCAGATACCCCAGGATTCCTATCGCTACCTCATCGAATCGATGCCTTGCCAAGTGGCCGCTGTTTTGCGGACTAAATCAGGCCCTACAGCTTACTAGGTAGGGGGTTATAATGTAATAGCTCATCGATGTATGTTTGTGTTGGATAATATTTTAAAACAACTCCGTTGACTGATATTCAAATCTTTGAAAAAAAAATCAGATAAGAAAAGCCATTTACGTTTTTCAAACACTTTATTCCTGCATTTTCTTACACACCGTGAATATCAGTTCTACACATAAAATTTGATCCAATGATAAGAATCGCTCTTATAACGAGGTTTAACAACCTGCTCTCCAACAACATTTGTAGATGAACCTCGACATATATACATTGCCGTATCTCTATCGTAAATCTAATGCTGATGATTTTGAAAAGACCATTCACTAGTCGTCTATACTAAAACAGCACTTTAAGTAGACACGTGTGTCCTCTCGACTGGGTGACAACCGTTCGAGAGGTCACAGACATCAAGCTTCAGTACAGGAATAGTCATCTGCACTCGCGATGTTTCTACATCGCGTACATAATAAGTGGTCCTGTTCTTGATCTACAAAAGCGCGAAATGGATCTTTCGGAGCTTGAAAAGTTTTTTTTTTCCTTAGCGTAAATTTTGCCCTGATTTTAGCATATTTTCTGTTTCCGCATTATGCAAAAATTCGTCCGCTGAGAAGCGTAGAATTATATCATGTTTCCCTCAATATTTCTATTTCAAACAGTTCGATTTGAAAATCTGTCTCTGATATCCTTCTGCGCTGAAAAACTTTCTGTGCACCATTTGTTAATTTTCCCAATATATTTTTCAGCCGTTGGTGGAAGTAAGTAGCTGCTTCTGTTTCTGGACGTGCAATCGATTGTAGAAATCCAGGTTATTTTTTTCACCGTATTCTATTGACTATGAAAAACTTTGATAAATTTTATTCGCTTCGGAAAGGATTCAAAACCGGAAATTCAGTGTAATATTTCTTGTTAGATAATTTTTTTGTTTGGTTAGTAACACGTTGCTTCGAATTTGTTTACGTCGTAGATGGTGTCCTGACTTTATACGAAGGAGTGTGTGTTGCTAACGTCATGTGTCGAATTCATTTATTGTTAAAACAAGGTTTTAGTTAGCTTTTTCAGTTGTAAAGTTATCTGGATTTTTAAGGCCCTGGAAGCAATTTCGGGCGACATTTGAAGCTTTTCCTGTCGTTTGCTAAAAACGGAATGGCTCTATTAAAATCAGTAGTGCAGCTCTCCTGCTGAAGGCGATGTTTAGCGTATTTTCTGTTTCTGCTGGTAAATAATATCTACAGAAAGTAAGGGCCTTTCTACGATTCAAATTTTAGTGGCCTATTTGATGACAGTTTTTCAGAACATGAAGTATGTCTAAGAAACATTTGGTAATTTCTAAACTTACATAAGCTATACAAATGTATCGATACAGATATTTACATATTTTATAATATTTTTGCTATTTTTATTATAGTAAACCAATAGTGTTAACAATCCTCCTTGATTTTGATTACTTATAAAACGATTTTTTAGTTGGACACAATCTATTTTATGAGCTGTTTACTCTGCGTTCAGAATAATATTGGCTCCCATTTCTTTGTTCGCGAACACCAAGGGGTTCTCGCAAAACATTCGGCATAATGGTGCCACAACATATTAGAGGGTGCAATTACAAAAATATTCAATGTTTCAGAGAAGGAAGAAAGTATAATTAAGAACCCAAAATTTTGGAATCAAACAATTGAGAAGAATACTGAATGTTTTGAGACGCGAAATAATTTATTATAAATCGAACAAAAAATCAGTGATAATCTTAAATTTTTTATAATTGACTATTTTTTCGAATTTAACAATAAATTTAAATGGATTCTCAATTTATCTGGTATCTTTTTACATTTATAACAGATGAATCGACAATGCATGAAAAAGAAATAATTGGCATAACGGATTTTCGATTATAAACCTGGTTCAAAATTAATATTTGGCAAAAATTTAAAAAGTGAATTTTCATCTCTAAGAAAATAAGATTTTAAAATTCCCTACCATTTTTCAGCACATATTTGTGTAAGCTGGCATTTTCATGTTATTCTTATTTTATATCAAAATACAGATAAACCCGATGCGCAACCAAAGGGGAAACTGCATTCGTCTAGTGTTGAGCCAAATATTGCAAACCTTTGTTCGAGTAAAAAGGTACAACATCGAAATTAAATTCATATATGATTAATATAATATGTAAAACATCTTTCAAGTTGTAACTTATTCCATTATAAATGTTATTTTTATTGAATACTAGCTAAGTTCCCGGCATTGCCCGGGTTTAACAAATAATACATGAATCATCTTCTGGGTCAGCTCTTTCCGAACATTTTTCTTGGATTTCGAATGGATTTGTCAGATAGATTTTTTTTTCGGGAGGATTCTAGAATTCATACCTTTGAGAAGTCCCAACCTCTCTTAATAATTTAATTTCCTTGGATTTTGGATTGATTCGTGCAATAGATTTTCGCTTTTTCGATATTAGTTAAAACTACATAAAAATCATAGAAGTTCATAACAATTAACAAATTCATTGTGTTTTTAGACAAATCCCGTTTGATCCTTTATTTCCACAATTATATCAAAATATATACACTATATTGACAAAAGTCACCGGACACTTATAAGAGATACACAACATGGCATTTAATGACATGCATTAGTACGGTGTTGGTCCACCTTTTGCCTTAATTCATGCACTGAGCCTTCGAGACATACTTTCGACAAGGTTTTGGCGCACAATGATAGGTATGCGCTTCGTGTATGCCCATTGTGCATGCACATTCAATACATCATGCCGCCGCTAACTGTTGCTTAGTAGTATGCCTTAGTTCCAAACTTCTTATGCGGCGCTCAAATTCATCCCATGGGTGCTCTATGGGATTAATATCAGGACTCTCTGTGCTGACCGGTCCACACATGATACGGAATTATCGTCAAACACGCCGTAACAGTTCTTGCTCTATGGCTTGTTGCATTATGCTGCTGATACGAACAAGGCTCGGTTCCATAGTATTGCCACAGACTTGGTAGGGCATAATTGCTCAGAATATCGAGGTAGACGTGCTGGTTAACATGTTCGTCCACGATAATCAATGAGCCGGGACCATAACACGAAAAACACCCCCACACGAGTGCACTACCACCTCTAAACTGGACAGTAGGAACAGTACACTGTGGTAAAGAGCGTTCCCCCGGCTGCCGCCATACCCACACACGACCATCAGAGTGATGGATCGTGTATCTGGATTCATCAGTCCATAGGACTAATTTCCCTTGATCTACGGTCCACGATAAATGTTCTTTACACCATGCTAAACGACGAGTATTATTTGGAGTGGAGATGAAAAGCTTATGAGGAGCAGCACGACAACGGTAACCCATGGAGTGAAGTTCTCTGCGAATAGTACGTGTACATGCCGAGGTTCCAGCATTTTTACTCACCTGTACACTGAGGTCTTGTGCGATACTCGGTCGATTAGCTGTAACGACTTTCCTGAGGCTTCGACGTCCTCTATCATTGATTTCCTTTGATCTGCCGGTACTGCTACAGGCACGCCATGTGTCCTCCACCTATTCAGTGCATCCAAAGCAGTTGACTCGGGTATGTTTAAACGCCTCTCGGTTTCTCTTATGGACAACCCACTAATATATAACACTCAACAATCTTTCTTTCTCAAAGTCAGTTTTCTCTTGCCGTGACATTTTTACTCAACCTCACAGTGCTTTATGATCAGATCAGATCATATGTAGATGATTTTAGGAAGGAAGTGTCTGACCCCAGGTCTTTAACCCTTAGAAATAGGAAGCTAGGAGATTTGGGCTAGATTGTCCGATAAGAAAGTGACACGGAAGCGAAGTAGAAAGGGGGAGGAAGACACTCTTATTTATTACCGGGGTGTCAGTACCCGGGGTCCGACGGCTTAACGTGCCCATCCGACGCACGGAGGATATTTAGTAGTTCGAGCGTTCGTACCTACCTATGATGGAACCCGAGGTCTTCTCCGTGACAAGCACGAACTTTGACCACTAGGCCACCCGCTGCCACAGTGCGATATGATCGCTGTGAGCTGGTTTTTATACCGTTTTCAGCTGCACCGCGCAACTTAACAACGCACCTGATCCGTTTATTTGGTTTTGAAGGGGTGTCTGGTGACTTTTGCCAATATAGTGCATTTTAAAATTAACTGTCGCCTTCATGCACTAAACATAAATAATCGCAAATTGTCAAAGGGATGAAATTAGGGGAAGATGTAATCTAGCGGAGGGAATGGGTTTTTCAGGTTTCATTGTGGCTTATAATTTTGCAGGGACCTGTAGTTCAACTACGTTAAATTTGTTCCAGATCGGTCAAAAGGGTATAGGCACAAAGAGTCAAGGGATTGAAATCGGTGAGAGGAAATGGGTTGTCCAGGTTTCCTGTAGCCTACGTTTTCCACAAGGCGTCCTAGTGAGTAACGTTGCAAAATTTGATCCACATTAGTCGAGGTAACTAAGCACAAAGTGTCAAGGGGTTGAATTAGGTGGAAGTGGTGGAGGCTCCAGGTGTTATGGTAGCCTATATTTTCCGCCAGCTTCTAGAGTTCAATTTGGTCTATCTCGGTCAAAGCGTTTGGGAGTATATAGGGAACATACAAACATGCATTTATTTCTATATATTATCATCATCCACCATTATGAATCCACCGTTTTTTTAAGTTTCTTCCACAACAGTTCATTTTGCGGCAGCCTCTTCCATGTCACTCCTACAATCTTTAGAATTTCATCCACCCATCTCTCATGTGCTCTTCTTCTGGATCTTTTCCTGTGGAATCCATTCTAGAATTTTGGTCGTTCATCGGTAGCCCGTTCTTTTGGCAACATGTCAATTATTTATATATATCAGTAAAATTCTCTACACCTTCAAATGTCGGATGAGTAAAGCAACTTTGTAGTACACGTTTAGGAAGTTTTATATATATTTTATATATATATATATATATATATATTGGAGGTTTCGTAATCGCAGGTAGTAACATTTTATAATTACATAATGAAATTTATTTTGAGGCTCTTTTTATTCATTAATATCATCGGGTTCGCAACACTTTCTTTTTTTTGGCCTAAAGTCTTTTGCGGAAGAAAAGTCGTTGGGCACCTCTCATCCAGAAAAATTCGTAAAGCATTCCTTTACTTTAAATCAAACGATTCTGACTTATTTGATCCATTTCTACAGGGGTGTTTTTCCCAAGATAATTTCAGCTGAAATAAAAGAAGACAAAATGGAAAAGTTTTGGATTTGATTTTCGAAATGAATTAAGTATTTCGTGTAACCAACGATTTTTAACGAGAGAGACGAAAGTATAGTAAGCTCGAAGGCAACACGTATGTAACCACGTATCGCGAAAACCCATAAACAATGTCCTAACCTTTCAGCTTCCTCGTGCTAGACATTTCGATCTCCAAAATTTTTACACTCCTTCCTTTGCAATCAGCTTCCGTGACAGAGCGAAGGCAGTTCTCATTGGGTTTCCGAAATTGTTTGGTTTTTACACCACGGCTTAACATCCAGATGTTACGTGCATTGCTTTTAAAGTGTGACCAACCTTTCTCGAAATTTTTCATCAGATTCGCCGCTTAAATCTATTACAACGTTCTGGCGGTCTCTGACTCAAAACACTTTGGACATACTGGAGCAAATAAACTGCGGTGAAAGTTTAAAATGGCCCGAAGCCATAAAAAGGCTGCATTCTCTTTAACTGAAAAATCATAGAAACAGAAAACTGTTAATGTAAAGGAGCAACGCTATTTCCGAGAACTGCATGAATATTTTAGGATATACGTACGGTCTTTGTACCAGCAGGAAATCGTATTAATAATTTGCGCTACACATGCTCACTCTTTCCATAACTTGCTGTACTTTCATATTCTGCATGAAGATTGCTAAGCGTTACTCAACAATCATGCTTTTACCGCGGCTAAAAATTCACTTATAGACAAATCTAACATCATTATGTACATTGCCTTGGGACTTGCTCATGAAAAACATCATTATCTTTCTTTAAGTATTTTTAAAGCTACTTTTGAGTATTTTATAAGGCAAAAATTATCCACAGGAGAGGAGATACATTCTTATCTACTGTTCAGAACAGAGATGCGAATATTTACCCTTGCGTTTACGCACCATGCCACTTTCTTAATTAAATTTTATTGTATTTTACTTTTAAACACGAGAAATTCCTTTCCGCAACTAGGTTAACTGAAGCGAGTGCTAGCGTTATTTTATCGCAGAGCAGTTTTCCTCCAGAGAAAAGCAACTTTCTTTGCAAATAGCAATTCGTCTGGAGAAACAAAAGAAGTTTCAACATCAGAATATTGCATAAATATTTCCAAGGAGAGCAGGCGCCTTTCTGCAACTCAAAATTCACAGAACTGTTCTGGATTGTCTTCCAGAGTGTGCCGCAGAAATGCTTTCTACACTTAGTTTTACACAAAGGCTTGAATTGAAAGCGCAGCAAATAAATTTATACAATTTGGAAAACTTGTACTCATTCATACACTATCTACCAACAAGTAATTGGACACCTGTGATAGCAAAGGAAAACGAAGTTTATTCACCTTCTATAGTTGGTGGAGCCTCCCCGAACGGCGATTACAGTTGCGACACTCAGTTGCGACACTGGTCCGGTTCATTTCGTCCGCGTTCACTTGGTCCGGTTCATTTCGTCCACGTTCACTTGGTCCGGTTCACTTCGTCCACCGTTCCTTTAGTACATTGTTCATTTCGTCCCACCTCTCATTTTTTCCACATTCATTTTATCCACATTCATTTCGTCCTTAGAATGGATGGAATATTTTTGAAATTATCTCTTTTGACGGAATTTTTATGTGCTTGTACTCAGTCAAAAAATGTTTAATTTAGGCCCAAGCACAACTTTTAGTTTATAAACCACCATGCCCATGTCCTTGACGCTTACACAACCAGACAATTTAATAATGTTGTACTTTTACGCTGTGTCAAAATATGAAAAGAAAACTGCGTACTTTGTGATATCTTATAGATAATTTTATTATTTTTATTATCTTCTTCATTCAAAATATACGAATCACAGCCTATGAAAAACAAAATAAACAACGAAATTATCATTGACTGGTGTTGTTGAGCTGATACGAGTTTCCACCGGAGTCCTAGGTATCAGTCAAGAATCGGCGTAAAATACATGATGTCCAAAGTAAAGCTATCTTCTTTAGTTCAAGTGGTACATCAGGAAGCTGCAATTTTTCATAATGATTCATAAAATCTTTTGACATTGTTCCAAGGACCCCGATGACAATGGGGACCACTGTTGTGTGTTTAGTCCATAATCGGGTAACTTCTATGGCCAGGTCTCAATATTTAGTCATTTTTCCCAATATAATAATAATTATTATTATTATAAGTGCAATAATGAAATGTTTAAAGTATTAATTGAGCAAAATTATATTTTCGCAAAATCAGATTTGTAAAACGTTTATTCCGATGGCCATAAATGTGTTGGATTGAAGAGGAAAATTTTAAACCCTTCCGCATTATGCAAAAAAAAAAAAAAAAAAGACTTATTTTCCTCTTCTTACACCTCAAATTCACAGTAAATATCAATCTAAACTTTCTTTCACCATTAGGTTTTTATGGGTTTTTTTCTCAAGTGTTAAATATATATGACACATGTAAAGAACATTATAGTTAATTCGTATAAAAATTAGTAATATGGAAATTATAAAGAATTAATCAAAATAAAAAATATATATACTGAAATGCAAATAACTATATGAAAATTATATACGGAATGAATTTCAAAACATTAGAAGATTTGCGTAAAATTTAATTTATATCATACTGATTGACATCGTACCTCACAAAAGAGTGAAGAAGCTCTGAAGAGCTCAGTTTCTGGTTTAACTTTAAATGACATTTGAAACCCTTATACTGTATTTTAATCGAAAAACTTAAACAATAAAAGAGCATGTATGTAAGTAATGTTTACTGAAGTTTTTTCATCTGCCTAGTAACAGAAATACCATCAAAATAGAAAATTTCCACAGTATTGTATCCATTCTGTGGACGAAATGAATGTGGACAAAGCGAAATGTGGACTAAATGGATGGTGGACTAAATGAAGTGGATCACGTGAACATGGACGAAATGAATACGGACAAAGTGATATAATACTACCCCGGCTATCAATCTCAGTTTTATTAAGAACAATGTGGGAAATAAACTCCAAGCCTGTTTTAGATGTAATAACTCGTAGGTGCTAAGAGAGTTTCAACTTTTGAAAAATGTTTTAGCGGTATCAAAAACACAAGATGGCCATTATTACGTCGTAAAAAATATCAAGCACGCTGTAATAAATTTTAATGAGTGCGTAATATATTTCTTGAGTATTTATTTAAAGTAGCAATGGTAGATAATCTGTAAAGATTTTCTACAACAGCTTGGCTATCTTGCTGCTCGTCTTCTTCTCTGAAACGTGTTACTCTCTTAGAAAATATATGTTTCAAAACTATCAGGAAGAATTAACAAAGCCGAAAAGAAAGCTTTTCACCGAATGTACTGGCTACAATGTTGCTTGTACAGAAAACAAGCTTTCTTTATTTTTAAAGCTTAGAAGGTACGGAACGCCATTGATGTTTCGGGGTGATTTTAGTAGTTCACACTCCACTTTTAGCTAATCCAGAAATGTTCTTAGAATATCTGTGGATCATCAGATGAATTTAACGCATTCCGTTCTGATTTGATACATAATCCGTATATTGGAGGAATTATGAAATTAGCCCTCGTACCATGGGTTGGTTTTCTACACTGGTATCTGTGGATTAAGGAAAAACAAAAAAATCCCGATAACTCCAAAAATACATGAAATGTTCTAAAAATGTGGCGAGAACCGTTAGCTAAAAACTCTAAATAACTTCGTCAGAAACACTTCATTCTGACAAAACTGACCACTGTGAAAACACAAGTTTTTCCGCGACAGTCATCGAATCCGTGTCCCCCTCACCCCGGAGTAAGTCGCTCTACCAACTGAGCTACGCAGTCAGAATGTCTTGCTGCAGATTTGTCGTCTTGATACATGTTTTTCGTCTCTGTAGTACGTCACACCACATAAAAAGCAAAGGTGAAAAATAAGGTGTCAACATGAAGTAGCCCAGTACCTCAACAGTGAGTACGGTCCCGTCTCACAGCAATGCAGCTTCACAGCGATGTTTCATGTTATTGATGATGTCTAGGAGTTCAGTAGGTTGCAACGGCCCTTATTAGTGCAAAGTTTGTCTTGCCGCCCGCATGTCTTGCGAAGAAAGTTGGCGGTAGCACCAAATCTCCCTCGAGCGGCCAAGGCATTCTCGATCGGTATCCGGTCCAAGACTAGACAATCGATATGGAAACGTATCGATTAATTATACGGACAATTGTCCTCTTGAAGACCGTATTCTACTAGTCTCGCTCGGTGGGGTGTGCATTAACGTCTTGCAAAGAGAAAGGTTTCTCCTATGGACCCTGCATAAGGACGAACATAGGAGTCCAGGGCATCATCCATGTAGCGTCGAGAATTCATGGTTCCTCTTGGAATCCCATTGAGGTCTGTCCGTCCACCTAAAGAGATGGCACCCCAAACCAGCAAGTTTTCCCCTTTGGACCCTGCATAAGGACGAACATAGGAGTCCAGGGCATCATCCATGCAGCGTCGAGAATTCATTGTTCCTCTTGGAACCCCATTGAGGTCTGTCCGTCCACCTAAAGAGATGGCCCCTAAAACCAGCAAGTTTTCTCCTTTGGACCCTGCATAAGGACGAACATAGCGGTCCAGGGCATCATCCATGCAGCGGCGAGAATTCATGGTTCCTTTTGGAATCCCATTGAGGTCTGTCCGTCCACCTAAAGAGATGGCCCCCCCAAACCAGCAAGTTTTCTCCTATGGACCCTGCATAAGGACGAACATAGGAGTCCAAGGCATCATCAATGCAGCGTCGAGAATACATGGTTCCTCTTGGAATCCCACTGAGGTCTGTCCGTCCACCTAAAGAGATGGCACCCCAAACCAGCAAGTTTTCTCCTTTGGACCCTGCATAAGGACGAACATAGGAGTCCATTGCATCATCCATGCAGCGTCGAGAATTCATGGTTCCGCTTGAAATCCCATTGAGGTCTGTCCGTCCAAATAAAGAGATGGCCCCCAAACCACAAGTTTTCTCCTATGGACCCTGCATATGGACAAACATAGGAGTCCAGGGCATCATCCTTGTAGCGTCGATCATTCATGGTTCCTTTTGGAATCCCATTGAGGTCTGTCCGTCCACCTAAAGCGATGGCCCCCCGAACCAGCAGGTTTTCTCCTTTGGACCCTGCATAAGGAAGAACATAGGAATCCAGGGCATCATCCATGCAGCGTCGAGAATTCATGGTTCCTCTTGGAATTCCATTGAGATCTGTCCGTCCACCTAAAGAGATGGCCCCCCAAACCAGCAAGTTTTCTCCTATGGACCCTGCATAAGGACGAACATAGGAGTCCAGCGCATCATCCTTGTAGCTTCGATCATTCATGGTTCCTCTTGGAATCCCATTGAGGTCTGTCCGTCCACCTAAGGAGATGGCATCCCAAACCAGCATGTACCACCAGAGTAAGTGTCCCTTTCACTGGTCATAGAGGAATGATGTGGTGACCGTCGTTCTCTGCAGGTTAGGGCTTACCTGGAATTGGCCTGCAAAGCAAATCTGGGCTCATCGGTTATGAGTACTGATCTCCATCACCATTGGTTTTCTGTCCAACTGGGCAAGCCTTGCGCAACACGGACGTTCCCAGCTGTGACAAAGGAGTAGCAGAGAATAAAAACGTTCTTCTTGAAGTCTTCTGCGATCATTGCAGCATATTCCTGTAGCCGCAGAGAGGGCACATGGCAGACATATCTCGGTAGCCGTCCTTTTCCGCAGAGCATTTAATCGGTGATATTTGCCATCCATGCATGTTGCAGGCCTAAGTCTTCCTTCGCTGTACTTTCGAGAAGCTGATTATTGAATCGATTTCAAAATATGCAGTCTGTGGATAACAGAAAATCACATGCAACTATCTTTCATCTCATTATCTATTCTTCTGCTCGCTCGCTCTTCTACTTTCATCAGTTAGATGTTGATTCGCAGCTATTACAACAAATCTCTATCATAATCCTTTCTTTATACTCCGCAAACGATATGACGCGCACCTCCACAACAACATTCTTTATGCGGACGCTTATTTGCATAAACTGGTGCCATCGTCACTCATTCGCACACGGTACCCGGACTCTATACATTTCGCGGCATATAGCCAAGTTTCTTATATTTCCAACTATTCTTTCTTAAATAACAGCGATTTTCCTGTTTTTCCCTAAATTTAAGGAAGTGAGTTTTACTTATTAAATTCACGTACCGGTAATATTAATTTGATATAAATAAGTTTTCCATTTATACGTATTACGTTAAACTGACAACTGGAAATGAGTTAATGTGATGCGCAACATCTCTTGTAGTTTCTTCATGTGTTGCCATCAACATACCATGCCTGAATTTAATTTCCAATGTTGTTTACATCTGCTGCATGAATCACAAACGCAAAGACATTGTGAAAATTAAGGCATGAAACTAAGTCAGAAATTCATTTTGTTTTCAAAAATTCCTTTGTCGAAAATGTTGTTAGGGTGTTTCCTTTATGTATTATTTCTGAATTCACAGTTTTTCATTTTCCAAGGTTTTTTTCTCTATGTTTTACCAAGCTAGTTTAACTGAAATTTGTGTTTTTATGAAATAGGAGTCTGCCTTTCAATCTCTCAGACAGCTGATATCCATAATGCAGAGATTCTTTTTTCTATTTCCAGATACGATGCAACACACAAGAAGAAAATGGTTTTAGTATTCTGCAGAATATGGAAGTTGCATTCCTAACAAAAATGTTTTGTTTCACGCAGTCTCTAAATATTTTGTAAAGAAACTAAATCGGACGGAATGGTTTCATATGTACCATACGAGAATTCGTTAAACACACACACACTGCTGGACATTAAAAGTGCTACACCAGGAAAGCCAAGAGATATCAAAAGCCATATTTATTGTACATGAATCAGATTTTACAAGGGTGAATCGATTAAAAATGCCGCACTGTGAGACGAGGGGAACATATTACAATCAATATGACCGTGGGCGGCAATCACAGCAGCTACATCGTTTCATCGAGAGGAAGAGATGTTGGAGGTCGGCGATCATGGAGCAGTCGTGTTCAATAGGCGACATACCCGGGGACCGTGTGGGCCAAGGAAGACGTGGCATATGGTTGTGATCCACGAAGTATTGCACGTTGCGTGCCACATGCTTTAGCGCATTATCCTGTTGGTAAATGACATCAAGCAGTCCTTGAAGATATAGTTAAACAACAGGCTCCAACACGTTAGTGAGGTAAAGATGACTGTTCAACGTATAGGTAATGCAGACGAAGCGCGTGTGGTATTGGATTCCAATGGCACCCCATACCATACCGCCGGCTGCCGAGCCGGTATGGCGCAGCATAATGCTGAACTCACTCATTCTGTCGCCGCGGTACTGCCAGACACTGATTTGTCCATCACAGTGCCGCTGACTGAAGCGGGATTCGTCGGAAAACACGATGCCATTCGCTACTTCATACGTGACATTCTTGTCCCCATTGGAGTCGCAGACGCCGGTGTTAGACACTAAAAGGTAACCGAAGCAATGGGCGCCGTGTAAAAAAAGCTCCGTTGCGGTAGATGACGTCAAACCGTCTGTGAGGAGAATGGAAGTTGTGCCACGCACCCGAACTGTTTAAGCTAAGGTGGTCGATGTGGCTGTGCGATCTGTCAGATTCATGCGCACCAGATATGTGATAGGGCTGTTGGGATCCCGTACGCAGTGTCTCCGTTTCTCCGCTACCCACTGACACAATATTCACCCCACCGTGGCGACATTACCTCTTACATGAGCACCGATGTCACGGAGTGCTAAATTGTAATCCCGATATGCCACAATTTTCCCGCGATCGAAGTCTGAAATCTGCTGGTTGAACTGCCGTTGTCTTCAACAGGAATGCTGTGGCTGCCCGTGACCAGGAACTCCGAGCAAACATACTTCGAGTGCTTAACACCGGCTCCTTGTTCACCCTTCTCAACTTCCAGAAGGAGTTACTATCCCACATGATTTGCATATGTGCATCCCACTGTCTGGCCGATTAATCCTTTATATGTGCTCCCGGGTTCTGCCATTCTGCAAACTTCCGCGCCCCTGGGATGCGATCAAATTGTGTTGCACTTTTAAAGGTTGATGATAATACATATATGTATTGCAAACGTATCCGCGCAGATACGGTCAATGGAGATGGATCAATCTACACACACACGTGTGTGTATATATATCCACATACGTACTCATGTACATACACTGTATAATGTATACAGTCGAGTCACATTATTGTGATCACTTCCTACTTTTGACATCAGCAGCGCGTAGCCAATGAAGGAAGGCACGTGTTATGAGCTGGCTTGGAAGGTATATAAAGTGTGTTGTAGGCAAACTAAAGCATATAACTTGCAGCAGTCATGGATAAAAGGAGCGATTTATCAGATTTTCCAAAACGGGATGATTATCGGCTTTCGGGACAAGGGTGGAATTATTTCTGAAACGCCGTACTTTACCACAGAAGCAGGCGAACAGTTCGCAAAATGTACCGTGATTGGAGAAATGAGACCAATGCGAATAAGCGACGTGGAAACTGCGGAACACCACGTGCCATTAATGTGAAAGGTGAACATCGGGTTCGAAGGTGCGTTAGGGCAGACCGACACCCTACACTGGAGCAATTCACTGGCCAAATGAAACAGAGGGCTACCGGAATTGTGTATAAAACGACAATTCAGCGAAACCTGCTGCGTATGGGGCCCCGATGCAGACGGATAATAACTGCGCCTATGCTAACGAAAGTGCACCGGTAGAAAATGTTTACATTGCACGGCAGTATTGGACCACTGATTGGTAAAGGACTGCCTTCTCCGATGAGTCACGTTCTCTGCTTCATCGAACGGATGGACGTTGGCGTATAAGGCGAGAAACATCAGAGAACAAACACTCTTCAACCATTTCTGGCCGAACGCAAGAGGGTGGGGGCAACATTATCGTCTGGGGGTGTTTTCATGTCATTCTCTGTGTTCACTCGTGCCTGTGAAAGACACTATGGACCGCATAGGTTTTGAATTCATCTCTGCAGACCACGTACACCCATACGTGCTGATTGTCTTCCTTGAAGCGAATGGAACTCTTCGAGAAAGAAAACGCGACGTTTCGCGCAGCTGAAAGTGTCTGAGAGTGGTTGCAAGGGCACGATGAAGACTTCAAAGTACTTCCCTGGCCCCCTGATTCCCCAGACTTAGACCCAATCACCTGTGGGACCACCTTTATCATGTTGTTCGCTCTATGCATCTTCCATCACGCACCCTCAAGCAGCTGTGAGATGCACTGCAGTTAGCAGGGCTTCACATACCTTTAACACCTTCCCAGCACCTTACTGATTCACTCCCAGCTCGTTTAGCTGCTGTCCGCGCTGCACACGGGGGTTACTCTGGATATTTGCTAGTGGTCACATTAATGTGACTCTACCGTGTGTATACATACATTTTCCAGAAGTTTACAACCCAGAACCAACCACAGGAAAACAAAGGTAAAATAAGGTGTAGGTATGGACGCGCAAAACAGCTAACCAATAACCACATCACATTCACTTTCAATAAAATCCTGACAAAGAAGAAAACAAAGTACAAAACTCCAAAGAAAGCAAGACTGAAGTATAAACTATAATAGCAAAAGCAGGTAGATATAATGCAAGAGTATATTATACAAATAGATGCATAATGATATTAAAAACAGAAAGCAAACACGAAAAAACAACAAAGAAACAACAGTTCACAGACCAACAACTCCTAGTAATAAAACAGAACGCCAAGCACCAGAAACCAGAAACTATGGCAAAGACAGAAATGTCGCCTTCTTCAGGAGAACACTGGCTTTTTGAATGGCTTTTCTGGACTCCACAAAGGTTGTGGTGTACACCAAAAGCCTGCGGAGGTGATTTCAAAGCCAGCAGCCCTGAAAAAACACGAATCAACGACCCCTAGGTTTAACCCGATACAAGTTGGCAAATCCCCTTATCAAAGATCTGCAAGTTACAGCACACCTGAAATAGTCATAGGAAGGCTGCGGTTACGGAAAAAGACGGGATTTGTAAATTTCCGCTTCTTGAGTCTTTGGATAATAAACATCTTAGTTTATAGAACATACCTTTCTCTTATTATTGGTCTTTGCTAATTTCCTCCATATGGTTTTTGGTCGTTTTTTTCGGTAACCTCAGCTTTGCTATGACTATTTCCGGTTTGTTTTACCTTGCTATTCTTTGATTAGGGTGTTTGTGTAAAAAGGCAATACCTATAAAAATGTATATTTGTAAGAAAATTTACATCATGTTCATGTCTGACTGCATAGGATATGTATGTAAATGTACAAAATTCCAGCATTCCTGCTTAAGGTAATGACACATAAAATGGGTCCAAGTTTGCTTGACTATTAGGTGTAAATGAATCAGTAAACCTGTAATTGGGACCTTGGCCATGAATAATTAATTGCCCAACCAAAAAATGGCAAATATACATTTGTCCCATAAACGAGAGCTTGCGATTCTACAAGAACCCTCCACCTAGATCTTTGGGAAAATAAATTTGCGTAAACCAGGTTTACCTCCATTCCTCTTAGACCGTTGGTTTCGGCATATGTTAGCTCAACATGGCACTTAGAGAGCGCTTTATCAAAATTGCTTGCGCCTCTAACCACCCAATCCTGCTTTTCACTTTCAAGTACCACTAATGCCTTGTCACGCATAAAATATGTATTCCCTCTTGGCCTCTCTCGACGTAATCTCCCTGTTTCCGAGTATACCTGTAACAATAGTTCTCGATATTATTGAATCTAAACTTCAATCTTCAGGAATCTACACACAAGTGGTGAAACAGTCAATTTTGTGTGCCCTACGATTTGTTCATAAACGAACTTTTTCCCGTTACAACGGGATTACCTACCGGCAAACAGAAGGAGCGACAATAGGGTCCCTATTATCGGGCGTGTTAGCGGAAATTCTTCTCCAATTTCTTGAAGCAGGCTTAATATCGTTTGCCTCTGTCCATCCAATTTTGTACACCCGCTATGCTATGTGAATGACGCCCTAGTTTTTTGGGCGTCTACACCTAACTCTGTTCAAGCCTTTGCAGAATATTTAACATCCAAATATACAACCATAACGTTTACGTTGGAGCACGAGAGATTCAGTTTCATATTTCGTATATAGAGAGCCAGACACATCTGATATTTTAATACCACATGACTGCAGTCATTCACGAAGTCAGAAGCTCTCAGCATTATACTATCTCATTAGGAGAGCTATTTCAAGCTCCTTGGATCCAGAATGCATGAAGAAGGAAATTTCCTTCATTAAAAATTTGGCCTCACAGTACGGATAGCCACGATTCATCGTGGGTAAGTTACATCAACGAATCCAGTTATATAACAGTACAGCACTATTGCGTGATCGAAAAGAAATTAGGTACGTTGAATAGTTGTCGTATATCCCAGGAATTGTTAATGTACTGAAGAATGTTTGTAACAAATATAATATAGGCATTGGGCAAAGGTCTGGGAGTGTTCTGTCTTTGGTGAAAAATGATAGGGACCAGATGGGTATATCAAACAATTTTGGTGTCTATTGTATACCATTAAGGGACGAGAGAGAAGTGTTGTATGTGGATTCAACGGCTTGAGCGGTACGGTTTAGAGTGGCCGAACATAGGTACAGTATCCGCTCGACCTCAAACGCTGCAGCTCTATAAAGACTATGTGTGAAGGATATGTATGTGCCACGATGAGACAAAATGAATACTTTATATAGAAATACGAAAAAATCGCAGCATGTATATTTATAAATTAGGCCAAAAATTCTGTAATGATGCTTTTCCATATGTAATAGCAGAACCCTGTGAAAACTTCTGGACATTGGAAAAAGATCACAAGTGCGAGAGAGAACATTGGACGACACTTGACGTATTCGTACATAATACCATGAATACACCGTTCATGTAGGTGTGTATATGTATATACACTGAGTGGGCACTTTATTATGACCACCTGACAGTTTTAAGCAAATGAGCTTTGGCTGCACGCTGTTGCCGCCAGAGGGCGAGGCTTGTATAAAAAGGGAAAGCTTAGTGCTTGCGACAGTAGTAGAAGTGATTTTTGGGTGACGAGATGGGAAAAAATGCAATTTGACGGACTTTCAACGTGGGTTGATTGTAGAAGCTCGGAGCTAGTATAACCGAAACCGCCGCATTCGTGAAATGTTCCACAGCAGCTGTTGTTAAAGTGTTTAAAGACTGGACTGTCAGCCAAAAAAGTGGCTCTCTATGTGCAACGCGTGGTCGTCATCGACTAGTGACTGCTCGGGCGGAACGGAGAGTGTCCAGACTGGTAACAGACAACAGAAGGGCAACAGTGCAGCAAATTACAGACCATCTTAATCAAGGATCTCCTCAAATGATCTCTGCACGCACTGTTCGCCATACACTGCATCGGATGGGATATGGCAGCCGAAGGCCTGTTCGAACACCTTTGCTGTCTGCAGTTAACAAGAGAAAAGGACTCCAGTTCGCACAGGAGCACTAGGATTGGACGGTCAATAATTGGAAACAAATTATGTGGTCCGATGAATAAAGTTTTCAGTTGCACAATGCCGATGGCCGAGTGAGAACTTGGCGGAAACTGCACGAAAGCATGGACCCCAAATGTATTACTACAACCCTTCAAGCTGGTGGAGGCAACGTTATGGTTTGGGGAATGTTTTCCTGGCATGCTTTGGGCCCTTTAATTCGTGTTGATGAACGTCTGACTGGCTCATCATATCTAAACATCGTTGAGTACCAAGTGCACCCTGTCATGTGGATGGTTTATCCCAATGGAAATGGCTACTTTCAACAAGATAATGCGTCCTGCCATAGTGCTCGTATTGTACAGGATTGGTTTCAGGAAAATGCCGGTGAGTTTACTTGGCTTTGGTGCCCCCAAAATCTCCAGATCTAAACCCCATTGAGAATTTGTGGGATGAAGTTGAACGAGCCATCATACAGCTGGATCCATAACCCTGCAATCTCACACTCCTTGAAAGTGCCATTCATCAAGCATGGTCTCAGATTCCACAAACCACCTATCAACATCTCGTGGAGTCCATGCCACGAAGAATCGACGCAGTATTGAAGGCAAAATGTGGCCCAACGGAGTACTGAGGGGGTGGCCATAATAAAGTGGCTACTCAGTGTATAGACAATGGTGAGTAAACAAATCTGTAACCTTGGTTTTAACTATTTTAAAGGTTAGGTTTCATCTGAGGAAGGGTATAATGGGTACTAGAAAGATCTAATGGAGTTAAGTGTAATTTGTACTTATTAGTAAAGTTAATTTATACTTAATAGCAAAGTTTTTAATCGTGTGTAAGACGGCTGTGTTACTTGTTTGTGAGTAAGCACAACAAAAATAAAAGTATTAACACTCTTCAGTAAGAATCATGTCCGGAAAATAATAGATTTGTAGCCATGGATCAGAAACTCCCAGAGACAGGAACCTTATCTCCATTTCCTGTGGACAAAGGGCAAAAAATGGCAATTATACTGACCCTACCTTAGAGGCAGAGGTGCTAGACATAATCACGGAGGAACTCGGTACTAGCCCGACACAAGTAGGCTTTTCACATTCAACTGCGAAGAGAATTAGTCATCAGAAGCTAATTCTCTTCGCAGTTGAATGTGAAGAAGATTAGTTACCCAAATCAAGCAGAGGAAGTACAAGATTTTTCAGCCACGAATTGTGTTTTTGCAGTGGCTTCTGTACCTATGTATTGTGTTTAGCTTTCATAGCTGTGTTTCACGAATGATCCTCAATTCACAACATACAGCATTGGGAATTTTTGTAAGATTCACTTAGGGATGAATGTTATCAAAATCCATGCGATATTCCATCCTGGACATGAGTAGAGGTTTCATGTTAATGCTTTGGCTAACATGATTTCTGACTACCTGACCAGCCCACTTTAACTAACACTAATTCTCAACGTCCATCAGAACAACCATTTTCTTGGAGGCCGATCTACCTGTATTGCTGGAATACTTCCCCTAGCAACAAGTTATCTCGTGTGATTCGAGCATAATATGGTGACATCACGTCGTAGCCTCATTGCTGGAAACAGCACAACCGTACGTATTTTGAATGGTATTGGTAAACGCTAGAGCCAATTACATGTCCTGCAAGCACTCCAGGTTTGAATCTCTTCTTTTTGTTTTGGGTTCTATCAATTTGTTAGAGTCGACCACCATGCGAAACTCAGAGCTTTGGGCAGTCACACTTAACAAATTTAGGGCGACTGCTTTCAAGAAAGTGATATAGCTAGAGCCAGATTAAATAAGCTTATCATTCGTGCCATGTCTCAGACTGGAACCTGGGTCTGTCTAACGGAGGGCGACTCAAAAGTTTCCAGCATGGTATTTTACTCCAAAACTCAAACGCTAGATTTTTTTTCACATGTCGGCACTTGACGGCTAGTGATGTTCTTAACATACTAGTTCCCGCTGAACGAATCGTGAGCGGTTGTCAAAGGATGAATAACACTACGGGATAATTCGAACGTGTTTGACAAAGGAGTGACGCCGCAAATCGTGCATTGTTTCTTACAGAGCCATTTCGAACACCTTCTCTAATGCAGACTTATGTAATTGTTCTCATCGATCAACTGCTGTCTGTTGTGATATTCAAAACAGAGACTAAGTTTGTAAGCTTTCGAGTTTGTAGTCTTGTAATGTGTTTTACGTCAGATGCAAAGTGTGGCTGACCCAGTTTTCAATTAAACTTTTTTTTCACCATGTGCAGGAGAACGAGCTCAGTTTTCATGCCAAACTCATATTACAGTATAAAAGAGATTTTTCTTCAATGTGCGTCACGTTGTTAGTTTTATTGAAGTTGCCTAAAATGTATCATTCCGTTTACTTTACTGGCAATCACTGTTCGTACAAACTGATTTAGTCGGGAAGAATGTGCTTCATCATACACTTTGCCTAACCTCTCACAAGTCTATAACGAAGTAAATTTCTCCGTCATTTTTATCCCCGCCGGGGTTCGAACCCGGGTCCCCTCATTCCGGAATAAGTCACTCTACCAATTGAGCTACGCGGACGTTTTATTCTGATTCCTATCTGCCTTCATGCCGTGTGCGTCCTTCTGGAAGGTACGTCACATCTCCTGGTACGTTACAAGTCTTCTGATGATTAACACAATAATAAGGTGAACCAATTAAAATTATGGATCTCAATAAGTTCTGCATACACAGAAATCTCATTAACTATCAATAGAGCCGAACGTTGAAAGCAGTCTCTTGCAGAATGACTGAAGAGTGTTGCGAATAGAAAAAAAGAACTCATTGGGACAAATATTTAAAGCCTGTTCTCACCTAATCACATGATATGAGAACTCCACAATTTAAAGGTTTTAACAGTTTATTTCGGCTAAATAAATAGATGACTGTTTAAAGAAAGGAATTCACTTTCTTTGTTCAACGAAAATATCTCATTTTTTGTCAAAATCCGACAAGATACGTCGTTTGAATTACTCCCATATAAATAGTTGAGTGTGCAAGTGTTTGGCACTAACTACGTAATTTCGTACACAACATGAATAGTACTCGTTCGAAATTCGTAACGTTGCTTTTATAAAAGCGCAAGGTAGTTTTTCCACTTCCTTGTAGATAGCAGTGTCACAAGCTTAGAAAGGTATAAAACTTAAGAACAGTTTTACGAACGTATCTATGTGTTTATTATTAACGCAAAAAAAGACAAAAATATATATAGCGTGCTTAACAGGCTTGGGAAAAGGTTAGCTAAAATTCATGCCATGCAATTTCGACCGAATGGCAACAATCAACATTTCAAATTTCTTAAAAGTTTGAATTTTTATGTGAAATCTTCGGTAATTTTGCACGGCGATGAATTAACGCGTCTGGAGTATTCAATAGGAATTTTAACCCCACATACCTCCAGAAACTTTACTGTTAAAACAAGTTTTTTTGCAAAAAAGGAGTGAAAGATAATGTATCTTTTTTGATTGGAGGTTTAGCGACCACCATGAGCAACTCAATGGGCTATAAGCAGTCGTCCATTCATAATTTAGGACCACTGGTTTTACGGAAGGGTGAGATCCAGCACCGCAAGAAAAACACATCATCCATGCCTCACAGGGATTCGAACCCGGGCCCCTCTCGTACGAATGATCAGAAACCATCGCTTAGACCACTGCGCTACCGTGGCGGCTGTGGGTGTCTTCATCTAGCATCATAATTTCAAAAAATTACAATTAGAAAGGGTGAAAATAATATTCCGAAATATTATAAATATTGTATCATTAATACAGACATTTGACGTGGACCAGGAACATCAAACAGGGGTCATCGCTCTTTCCACGTTTATAAGTGCGTCACCGAAAAATTCTCATTGGCCGCCACCGGGAATCCAACCCAGGGTCGTCCAGTTACGCGGCGGTTATGCTTCCACTGCACCACACCTGCCAAATTGTTTTGGCAGTTAGTGTGCGAGTCTGGAGGAATTCAATGCCGCTGTATTGCAGTGGAAGCATATCTGGCGCGTAACTAGAAGAACCTGGGATCAATTCTCGGTGGCGACCAATGATAATTTTTCCGTGACTCACTTATAAACGTGGAAAGAGCGATGGCCTCTGTTTGAAATATTGTATCGTGATCGAATCGTCTCGACTTTGGACTTCCCGTGCGGATGCATCTGGATTCGTACCCCAGAACAAGACTTGGATGTTGTGTTTGAAATTCCAACGCTGCTTTTTTCCCGTCGCTGTGGCTACCGGTTGTAAATTAGGAATAATAAATATTTTATGCGCTTTTACATTCATGAGAAATTTTAATAACTCAATAAGTAGAAAAATGTTAAAGCAAGAGATGGGCATTCGTCTGAGGGAGCTGGTCTTAAAGTACAGCGAAATTTCGGTCGACAAAAGAACTTTAGCTGTGCATGATTTTTAATTTGGTCATTCATGTTTGAAAGGTATTCTATAAATATAAAATATGGAATGCACTTTCGTGAATACTGTTACCTGAAACGAAAGATATTTTCCTAATAATGCTCGTTGGATATATCCTATCTACAGATGAGAAACCGTGTGACAAATGGTTAGAAAGTTCCAAAGCACTGACACTGGACTATTCAGTACAGATAAAAGCTCATCTAGACGGTTAAATCAAAGTTCCTTCTGCATAAGGTGAATCGTAGAATTCAAATTTTGTGCTAGTAATATACGACCATTGAACCATTTTGTCAGGCGTAAACACTATAGGTCAATAGCACAGATGTTCTGGTGTGGGAAATTTTTTCCTGATGCGCATTAGGCCCGATTGTACCCATCAAAGGACATCTGAACGCCTTAGGTATCTGAACATCATCACCAGTCAAGTTCACCTCTACATGGCTGCAGTTTGTTTTTAAGTACATGAACACATCCAGTAAGAGAAAATCTGCCTACATGCAGTGTTTAAGCTGGAAGTTTTTCTCTCGTAGCAATTTAGCTATTTGTTTTCAGGAAAAGTTGTTGCAAAATGCTGTGCAGGATAGCTAAATTTTTGGTTTTATTTGTTTTGGACGTACATTCATTGCGTCAAAAGTAGTTTTAAAAATAGATTATGACACAAATTGTTAGCTGTAGTCTTTACACAATAATCATTAGGCTGACTTTATTTACTGAAGAGACTTCAAATTAGAGATTTCGAAACTCCAGAAAAGCAAAACTATTAACATATACAGTTTTAATTACATTTACCAATGATATACTTACTCCTTTATCAACCCATTTGACTGCCTACCATCCATACCGATATCTCCCAAATCTGAAATCCCATTGGAAAAGTAGCTTTCTGCAGGAAAACTGCAAATTATCACCTACTTTCGAATACTCTTAATACACATACAAAAAAAAATTCCAAGGCATTCTGACCACCTGACTAATATGATTTTGGTCCTCTTGGTGACGCCAAAATCGCACTTATCTGGCGAGACATTTACGCTACGAGATTTCTAAAGCTGTCTTGTTGTTTCTGGTACCAACACATTACAGACGACCCCTTAACTCTTTTAAGTCCCATGGCTCGACCGAGGAAGATTTGATTTGCTGTTCGAACAAAAACCAAAGATGTTCTATTAGATGGATTTCTGGAGACTTTGAGGTACAGGGCAATACTTAGAAGCATTCCACATGTTCCGGTAACCGTTCTCGAGCAGTCTACGTATTGTGGTGTGGTATGGTTCATTATCCTCCTGCAAGAAGCCCCCTCTAGAGGGAATACTGTATCTCTGAAAGGATTTACCTGGTAGGTTGTAGGAGTCGTAGTTTCCTGAACATAAATGGCTGGACCCAGGGATTCCCAGCAGAACATTGCACAAAGCATTATACTTCCTTCATCAGCTTGTTTTCATCTTGGTGCCAACACTTTTAGAGGTAAGTAACCCCACGTATATATTGTGCAACGAGATACATCGGAGCGAAGACCTTCACCCAAACATTCAAATTTCGGTTTCAATGGTTCCGTGCCCAATGTGGGAGCTTTCGATGTGAATAGAAGTTAGCATGAGCATTCCGAGCGGCCTGCGGTTACGCAGCTCCATTTTTAAGATGGATGGTTGCACTGTGTGTTGTAACACATTTCTCCCTTAACCCACATTCATATTACCGGCGCGTCGCGCCACCTAAGTATCTATTCTGTTGGCTCGTCACAGGGGGATAGCTTTCGCTCATATCTAGCATTGAAATGTCGTGGTCAGCCCATTCATTGCCGGCGTTACGTGCGTGGTGTCCCCCTCCTCACACCAATTTATGAAGGCACTAACCTCTGTAGACGGTGAGTGCCTCAAAAGCCCTGCCGTCTCGGAAATATTCTAATTCAGTCGTCTGGGTATTGCAGTTTGTCCCTTGTCAAACTTGCCTAAGTCCGCTTGCTTTTCCATCTGAACAACAAGAATAACACTGTTTAACAGACCTCAGTATCAGGTGTTATTTATATAGTTTCATGACTTTCACACGCGCGGTCATTTACCTGAAGTTGCTTCGATTTGTTTAAAAGTGCGCCAGTCATAACGTTTCGTTTCTTCGGTGTACATCATCGTAGGTAACATAAGGATAAGTTTTGTACGCTGCTCGACGTAGAAAATGCAATAATATGAGATAATGCACGAAATTTAGACGAAACTTACAACGCATGTGTATATGTAGGTGGGAAAGAAGTGATTTCGTTTCTGAGTAATTGCATGAATGCGATAGGCGAGTAGATAGTACAATGTAGCCAGAGTCAGTAAGTCGTATGACCCCCACGATGAACTATGTATTCGGCAACACCGAGTGGCATCGACTGTAAAAGTGTCCGGACGGTGTCTCTGACCACGAGTCTTTGACCCGTGTCCACAATTCATCGACATGCGAGGGAATCGTTCAGAGGCGTCACGCCATCTTCCAATGTTGTTTATCATGTTTTCTATTGGAGATAAAATTTGGGATTGCGATGATTAAGGCATCAACTACACTGTTGGCCACCCAAAATGCAACACCGCAAAGTACACGAGATAGCAAAGCCAGATTTACCGGACACATAACAACAGATACAAAGATGAAACGATTGAGCTTACAGGCCCATGCGACTTGAGAAACACGCAGACATCAATAGTTCGTGTGACCCCCATGGCTGGCAATAACGGCCGCTACACGCCGCGGCATCGAACGAAAGAGGCTTTGAATGTGGGCTTGGGGTATGTCGGTCCAGGCTGCTTCCACACGTTGCCACAATTCATCAGGCGTAGCCGCGGGTGGTGCTTCACGGGCCACTCGGTTTGCCGATCGGCGACCAGACGTGTTCGATCGGTGACCTATCGGGAGAACAGGCGGGCCACGGCAGCATTCTTCACTTCCTGGTGGGACGTGAAGAATTGCTGCACGATGCGTGCCACGTGCGGGCGCGCATTGTACTCTTTAAACGTGGCCGCATACAGGTCCTAGAGGTAAGGGAGGACTACAGGCTATAAAACGTCGGAGAAGTAGCCGTGGCTGTTAAGTATGCCGGCAATGCGTACCAGAGGGGTGCGGGTGTCATATCCAATTGCGCCCCAAACCATAACGCCAGGTTACGGACCGGGATGGCGATGCATAATGCAGGCGACATACAGTCGCTCGCCGCGTTGCCGTAACACGCGGATCCGACCATCGTGGAGTTGCAGGCAGAAGCGGGATTCGTCAGAGAAGACAACGTCGGGCTATTTCGTAGTCTAGGTGCGGCGTTCAACGGCCCACTGCAGCCGCACTCACCGGCGGTGTAACGTCAATGGTAATCGGAGCAATGGGCGCAGTGTGACAAGTCCCCGCTCGTGCACACGACGTCGAACGGTACGTGCTGACACAGGTTGCTGCGCAACACACCCTAATTCTTTCGCTAACGTTTGTGATATGGCGGTGCGAGCCGCCAATGCCCGCCGCACAACATGCCGGTCCTCTCGATCGGTGGTGTGCCGCGACTGCAGCAATCACTCACGTCGGTCCGTCCGTCCGTCCCTCCCGCACCCACCGAATCCATACTCGCCTCACTGTGGCTGGATGTCGTCCTACACGGGCACTTATGTCTGGGTACGATAAACCGCTGTCGCGATAAGCCACTATTCGTCCTCTGTCGAACTCCGAAACCTGCTGAAATGACTGCCGTATACTGCGACGAGGTATCCGGAAGCTTCCCGCGCACAGGTCCGGCTGCACAACACACTTCCACTACTTACTCCCCGCCTTCTGTGTACCCTTCTTATAGTGCTTCTCGGTGGCGTGCCGGGCGCACATGATTTGCATATGCCCTGCAATGCTAATCGTTTGCATGTCGTCTCGCGGGCAACGCATGCTGCGAATTTCAGGCCAATCGGATGTTTCCTTCTTCTTGTTGCATTTTGGGTAACCAGCAGTGTAAATAAACGCTTTAAAACCATACTCTACTAGCTCATTTCAACTCCGATCTGCAAGTCGTAGTGCCACGTTCCAAACTGACGGCTCAATCAGAACTTAGCCTAGCTGTATTGTTTTTTCTTGTTAGGGTGCAATTTTTCCGCTAATAGTCGTTTACGTGTCATATAGTTGAAACACGAGGTACCCTATGATCTTTTCCGGAAGCAGCATCTGCTTTTTCGCAAACTTCTTGTAGCTTCTAATCGATTTGGGTAAACTGCGACTTTTCTAATGTGAGTGTTCCTTTTTAAAATGGTTGATCACCGTATTAGCGACAGCGGGAACATCGTTTATATTTAAAAAGAAACGGCACAAATCCATCTTGTTTTCTTATTAATATGATCTCTATTTCTCTATGAGTTGATGCTAATCTTTGCATTTAAATTTTTACAAAAGGACAAAGATGCTGCTTCTTTCTCTCTAACTCTACTTCTTCGCTCTCAGAACTCGCTGTGCGTCATCTAAAGTTTCCTCCCCACATTGCCCGTCTCTTTTACTTTACAGTTAAAACAAAGTCATTATAGCTGGCACTGTGCCAGTGACTGTGTACTAGGTAAGTCTAGATACTGAAGAAAACTCCTTATTACCTCCTTCAGCAGAAAGCACGTATTAAGTTAGGAAATAGATTGAGGCTTCCTCCTGTAAGACGCCATTTCAAAAGAGCTCTTAGTTCACTAAATTACCTTTCAAATTGCACGAGGGAGCTTATTTTCACCTAGTTCGTGTGATTTCGTTTCAGCACACATCAAGTCAGCTATTAAACGTCTCATTTCAAAATATATGTATCTGCATGAGTCACACCGGCATTTTGTATTTCACTGCAGAAATGTTTAGCCTTCTGGGCGTCGTCGTCAGGAAATTGTGTTCAACAGGAACAAATAATGGATGCTATGATAGAGGTAAGAGAAAGAAAAATTTTCCCCAAATAAAAATTTCGGCTTTACAGCACTCTCTAGAGAGGCTGACTGTGAATGTATACTCTCCTCCGGGAAATATTGTCTGCTCTCAGACACGAAGCTTCTCCTGTTTTCTCGCTGAAGCCCTTGTGAAGAAAAACAAATTTCGGATTCAGTTCTGATCCCAGCTCCCTCTATGACTACTGTATCTGCGACTTTTTTTCCCCTCTTTCCTTTTATTTTACTTACCATTATTTTTTGTTTATTTTTCTAACCCCCTCTAAAATGGGAAATTTATTTTTCAAGTCACGTAGTCATTCCAGATCCATGTTATAAATAAATAAATATAAATAAATAAACCGTCACGGGACAGAGGAAAGTGATTTAAGCTATCGATTATTAGTAGCTGATATAATCGACATGATAGTCGATGCTTAGATTTTCCAATAATCCACTTTGCTGAGGAACATATAGAATCCTATATAAATCAGGTTAGCAACACAGAAGCAACTGCAAGGAGAGAAAAGAGGACAAACGGGATATTGATCGAGATTTCTGCTAGCATCAACTGAGACGAAAAGAAAAGTGTACAACAATGTTTTATAAAGACTAACTTCCTAAATTACAGAGTTTACCTCTTCAGATAAATTCAGCAGTTTATGTAGCGTGTTCATCATTATATATTTTCGAAAGTGTTATGTTATCCACTGAAGTTCAGAAGTAAAAGTTACCAGGCATGTTGCGATACTACAGATTGTAGACTACAAGCGTTGTGATATTTATACTATTAAAAAAAACTACATCGGATCACAATTATTTTTATGTGTTGACGAAGTTTTCGCTGGGCTCTGGCTCAGCTTATTTTGAAAAAAACATCATTTGCCCCGATGAAGCTGAGCCAGAACAAAACTTTATTCGACACGGAAAAATAAAATATTTGTGAACTAACGATTTTCGTAATATTATGCTGACAGAGGAAACAAAACTATGTTAATTTTTCAATTTTTTACCACCTTACGGAACAATGTACCAAATCTGACAGCACCAACAACTTCAGCATTAACGACGTTCCTAACCATAAAGAATAACACATCCGAACAGGAAAAAGATGCCATGATTAACTTGGAAAACCTTCATTTCACAGAAATGACTCTGAGCATGTTACGTTAACCAAAGTAAAAGATATTCAAAGTTACATTAATTCAGTGATTCCATAAGATACGCAACAAGATATCCTGAGAATCTGAAATTCCGTTTTCAACCATCATTCTTGAAAAAATTACATGCAGCATTGGAATTGTAGAGAGAGTTCTGGTAATTGATCGACGTGTAAATGTATGGACTTATTACTAGTCCGGATGTTTTTGAACCTCTAATGAACAAGATATGCCTAATGATTTTGCCGTGCAATGTCAACTTGCTTGAAGGTCCTATGCACTCACAGATTTCGCCGTGCAAAGTCAACTTGCTTGAAGATCATATGCACTCACATATTTCGCCATGCAATGTCAACTTGCTTGAAGATCCTATGCACTCACATATTTCGCCGTGCAATGTCAACTTGCTTGAAGGTCTATGCACTCACAGATTTCGCCGTGTAATGTCAACTTGCTTGAAGATCATATGCACTCAAATGTGATCGTGTTGTTTTGCAATCGATATGCAGCAGCACAGCAGGATAATGCATGTTGTCTCCTCAATCTCTGTTAAATCCCATTCAGAAAGTTTTGAAAGAAATTATACTACTTGTTCCACTAGGTCACTTGGAACGGACTAACGTGTTTCATATTCGATATGTGGTAAATGGGTACAGAAAGATTGCCTACTCTCCACCGTAAGATTGGAATAATCATACACCTTAGTATTCAGAAGTTATACCACCACATTTACACTAACACCCTTCTAATTTGTTGGTCATAACCAAAATATTAATCGAACTCGAACACGACAAGCGCAACCTACTCAAAACGTACTAGCTTGCAAATTGACAGACAACTTTATAATCACTATCTGAACAGTGCATGAACCAAAAGTTCAAAAGGCAGTTTTTCAAAGCAAGAACGTGAATCAATTCTTACCCGCAATGTAATACTGATTTCCTTTTGGTTAACCCTACTCCCAGTTGCGTTGCTTGTGCAGACGTGGTGGCATTATATATATATAAATTAATTAATATATAATCTTCACTTCATTTATATTAAAGTATATATTATATAAATTATTATTATTACTTTAATATTATATTAAAGTAATTTGATGAAAGCCAGGTCCTGAAATTTTTTTTATGTTTAACAAAATCTAAATAAAATTTTTGGAATACTTCATCCGGGTAAATTACGTAAAAGGGGCTTCGTGTAAAAATGTTAACGATTCTGAAATCAAGCAAAAGCCAAATGAATGTTTTTTGACCTCTACCTCATTACATCCTCACGAGATTCTTAATTTGCGATATTTTACTTATCCTTCCTGCTCCCAATTATCCCATTATTCTCTTGTTCAATCATAATAAGGAGTGCACGTGTTTTTCATTTGAAATAAAATGGAATTACCGCATAGTTTACGATGCAATAATAATTTATTTTTCCGAATTCAGACATAATTTGAATTCACAAAATATATTTCGAAGTCGAGATATTTCGAATCAAATCTTTAAACTTTGTTCTAGAACATTAGCAATATACACTGCTGGCCACGCAAATTGCAACACCAAGAAAAACACGAGATAGCAAAGCCAGATTTACTGGGCACATAACAACAGATACAAAGATGAAATGATTGAGATTACAGGCCCGTGCGACTTGTGGAACACGCAGACATCAATAGTTAGTGTGACTACATGGCTGGCAATAACGGCTGCTGCACGCCGCGGCATCGAAAGAAAAAGGCTTTGGATGTGGGCTTGCGGTATGTTGGTCCAGGCTGCTTCCACACGTTGCCACTCTGTTGACGGTCAGCGACGAGACGTATTCGATGGGCGACATATCGGAAGAACAGGAGGGCCACGGCAGCATTGACACCTGGTGGGCCGTGAAGAATTGTTGCACGATGCGTGTCACGTGCAGGCGCGCACTGTCTGTTGAAACGTGGCCGCTGTCAGGTCGTGCAAGTAATGAATAACTACAGGCTTCAAAACGTCGGAGATGTAGCGGTGGCTGTTGGGTGTACCGGCGATGCGTACCAGAGAGGTGCGGGTGTCATATCTAATTGGGCCCCAAAAACCATAACGCCAGGCGACGGACCGGTATGGCGATGCATAATGCAGGCGTCATACAGTCTCTCGCCGCGGTGCCGCCACACGCGGATCCGAACATCATGGTGTTGCATGCATAAGCGGGATTCGTCGGAGGAGAAAAATGTCGTGCCATTCCGTAGTCCAGGTGCGGCGTTCAACGGCCAACTGCCGCCGCATTTGCCGGCGGTGTAACGTCAATGGTAATCGGAGCAATGGGTGCCGTGCGACAAGTCCCCGCTCCTGCAGACGACGTCGAACGGTACGTGCTGAGACAGGTTGCTGCGCAACACATCCTAATTCTTTCGCTAACGTTCGTGATGTGGTGATGCGAGCCGTCAATGCCCGCCGCACAACATACCGGTCCTCCCGTCAGGTGGTGTGCCGCGACAGCGGCAATCGCTCACGTCGGTCCGTCCGTCCGTCCTTCCTGTACCCACCGAATCCCTACTCGCCTCACTGAGGCTGGATGTCGTTTCACACGGGCGCCGATGCATCGGTACTATAAACTGCTGTCGCGATAAGTCACTATTCGTCCTCTGTCGAACTCCGAAACCTGCTGGAATGACTGCCGTACTCTGTGACGAGGCATCAGGAAGCTTTCCACGCACAGGTCCGGCAGCACAACCCACTTCCACTACTTACTCCCCACCTTCTATGCACCCTTCTTATAGTGCTTCTTGGTGACGTGCCGGACGTACATAATTTGCATATGCTCTGCAATGCCAATCGTTTGCATGTCCTCTAGCGGACGACGCATGCTGCGAATTTCAAGCCAATCGGATGCTTCCTTCTTGGTGTTGCATTTTGGGTCGCCAGCAGTGTATATAATCTGGTGTGCAAAAATTAAGGACGAAGAGGAGAAATAAGCATAACAACGGAACAAGCAGGCAGAACGGACCGAAAGACTACTCAGGAGATAGACTAGGGTTCGGTACGGTAAAGCATGCGCATATATGCAGCATCACGAAGGTGAGGGGAAGTGTCTGAATGGTATAAAACACACGGGCAGTGTACGTTCAGCAATTCGGTGAAAGCTATTGCACGGTGTACATCGGTTACAACAACGTCAAGTTGCTGCCACGGTGTGATATGGCCAACAGGCAATCCAGTAGACAACATCTGGATGACTTTACCCCAGGTCGCGTCATTGGGAAGTTGGAAGAAGGTCGAAGTGTGACTAGTGTGGCCGAGGAGTTCAGGATCACTCACAGCATCGTTTCACGAGCTTGGAGAGCATTTCAAACAACAGGAACAGCTGTCTGAGTGTTTAGCAGTGGTTGTCCATGAGCAACCACGGTGGCGGACGTTCGGTATGTTGTCCTACAGGCGAGAAGAGACAGACGGCAGACAGCGGGAGAAATCGCAAGGCACATGCAGCAGACAACTGGACGTCCGTTATCGCGTTTTACCGTAACCAGGAGGCTGCACAAAGGTGATCTATTTGCACGACGACCAGTACGGTGGGTGCTATGAACGTCTGCTCCTCGGAGATGGCAGTCTCTATGATGCCAGGAACACAGGAACTGGACACATCAGCAATGGGGTCGAGTTCTGTTTACAGATGAGGGCCGATTTTGTCTGACAAGCGATTCTGGACGTATACACATCTGGAGAGAGCAGGGAACACGCAATCACACCTCAAACATCATCGAAAGTGACCGGTTTGGAGGTGGCGGAGTTCTCGTTTCGGGCGGCATCATGCTTGGTAGCTGTACTGACCTCCAGATCTTCCAAGGAGGTTCAGTCACTGGTGTCCGCTATTGAACCGAGTTTCTCCTGCCTCACGTGCGTTTGTTTAGAGGTGCTGTGGGTCCTGAGTTTCTCTTCATGGACGACAACGCCAAACCACATCGTATAGTGGCTGTCGCAGAGCTGTTGGAGAGTGAAGATATTCAACGCATGGATTGGCCCGCAAGGTCCCCGGACCTAAATCCAATCGAACACGTGTGGATCCTTCTCGGGAGACGCTTGTCAGCACGTCACTAGCCGCCAGCAACGATTCCGCAGCTCCGATTGGCGCTACAAAACGTGCAGCAATGCCTTAATAGCTCCTTGACAACCTCGTCCTCAGCATGGACAGACGTTGTAAATCCTGTAACGCACTCAGGGGTGATCATGTCTCCTACTAAGGACTGGAATTTTCTTATCACCCGCCTGTCACATGGATGCCTCTGTCTTCTGTCCAGTTGTGCTCGAAGCTACCTTTTCAATAAAGTGCCTTTGTATTCTTTGGATTCCTTGTTTGGATGGTTTTTATCACTTGTCCCATATTCTTACATCTTGGGGATCTTATGGTATGATTTGAGTCGATGTGGAGCACTTCTGCACGACGTTACATTCGAACAACCGTCTCGTCCTTAATTTTTGCACGCCAGTATATATATATATATATGTGTGTGTGTGTGTGTGTGTGTGTGTGTGTGTCGTGTGTGTGTGTGCGAACATTTTGTGATCGATCTTTATGTAATGTTCTGCACAACATTAACTTACTTATTATCCATACGCACTTTATGCTCTGCTCATCTGTACGGACATAGCCCAAAACCACTTTTGAATGAAACTTCAAAGCTTCGTTGTATCCATTTACATTTAAAGAAAATTTATTCTTTGAGCTTTCAAAAATTATAACAAATTTTCAACCTGTAATTTTTCTACTGAATATTTGTTAGCCAAATTAAAAGCTACCTGCACTCCCTCTGCTATAACTTTTACCGCAAAATTAAAATACTTTTTTACTTGTTTTTTTTTTTTTTTTTTTTTTTTTTTTGATTGGAGGTTTAACGACCACCGTGAGCAACTCAATGGGCTATAAGCAGTCGCCCGTCCCTAATTTAGGGTCACTGGTTCCAGGGAAGGGAGAGAGCCAGTGCCGTAAGACAAACACAACATCCATGCCTCACCGGGATTCGAACCCGGACCCCTCACGGACGAATGATCAGAGGCCAGCGCCTTAGACCACTGCGCCACCGGGGCGGCCTTTGTTACTTGTACTTTACTTTTCAGAGATATTACAAGCGACTTCTATACTTGTGCTTAACTTTCCACAACTATTAGAAGCAACTTCTATATTTGTGCTTACCTTTTCACAAATATTAGAAGCAGCTTCTATATTTGTGCTTAACTTTCTACAAATATTAAAAGTATCTTCTATACCGGCGCTCTTCCCTTTTCTCAGATATTAAAAGCAATTTCTAAACCTGTACTTTCCCTTTCACAGATATTTAAGTACCTTCTGTACCTGTATTTCACTTTTCACAAATACCAGATGCATGCAACCTCTGTTGGTGTACTTTCACTTCCAGAGATACTGGTGTAACTTCGACAACTGTACTTCCCTTTCGTGCGATATTACCAGTCTTCAGCAGCTGTACTTCACTTTCCATGAGAATAATTCCTTTTGATGAGGATAGGCTTTGTACTTTTTCACCAATAGTTTAAAAATTTTCACAATTTCAGAAACTCAAACTAACATTCAAAGAGAATATTCCAGTTTACAAAGGCAAGATGTTTTGTATTCTGAAAAGTTATGTGTACAACTTATCGTAACTACCAAAACGTCTATGAATTTGAATCGTTTCCAAGTTGAAGTGTTATGACACACAAATTCCCATTTCCCGAAGCATGCGAGGTATGCTGAGTTCTTTCTTTAATTGTAGTATTAAATTTTCAGCTTATATACAATTTCTTTTCTGTAGGAGAGGTAGTGAAGTACAGTAAAACAGGGAAAAAGCATTCAAGGTCTTCAAAAGATAAGAACTCCTTATGCACCCTTTCTGATTTGGAGACCTTATCGTACGTAATATTAAATATTCTTATTGCAGAATAGTAATATTATCGACCTATATGTTTATATATGCAAATTCCAGTCGTTAGAATCAAATGACTGATTTTGAAGATCTGTCTCTTGGATCATCCACTAATACAACCATTTCTTGTGAACAGCAAGGGTGTATTTTCCTGGGGACATTTATTTTATTCCTTTCATCCCCTTTAAAGAAATTTTCAGAATTTAGTGGTCTGTTTTGATGTTTTTGCATTGTGGCACCATCAGTTTTATTTTCCGTCAAGTTAGCGCCTGTATTTGTTACCGGTGTATGTTCTAGCTCATGGTGCTTACCTTGAAAACTAAAAGCCAGTTCTTAGTCTTCAGTTCATAGATAACTATTGATTATAAAATGGGAATTCCATTTATTTCCTTCGCACTGATATTACTGTGGTTTTACCGCCTTCAAAACAAGGTGTTTTTCATTCAACTAATGATGCGAAAAACCCGTAATGCTAAGAATTGCCGCCGTTGGTTTCACGTTTCACAGGTTCAGGTCTTCTGACTACAGATTCTTCGACAATATCACTCATCCGGTTTCTATTGTGATAGCACATTCTAGGCGTATTTCGAAATTTCTTAGTAAGTGTTTGCAGATAATATTTGGCAGGGAAGGAATACTTGTCCTTTACTGCATTTCCTTCAATATTTTATGTTATAACTGCTGAAAATTAGAAACGTGTGATTAATTGTAACACTAAGCATCGTTCAAAAGGATTTATCAAGACTTTCTATGCGTTTTGTAGGGCATGCACAATGTAGTTTATTTCAAAGAGAAATCTGAACGCAGAAAGATTTAATTCATGGCCAGCAACTCAGTATAATACATTGTGACCGAAACATCGTTCTTTAGTAATCGAAGCGTTGGTTAAGGGATTGCGGGGTTGCGTAACTTTACGATTGTCAAAATCGAAGACTTCGTTTGGTGGAGACGTCTTACACCCACCATTTGTTTGCAGAATTTGAACCACCTATTTCTCATTTTACAACAATAATAGCGCTATGAAACGTTTGGACTCTGTCAAAAACAGTAGCTCCACTTTCTTTGATTCAAAGCCAGGGTTATTTTGCAAATGCGGTACTGAACATTCTGAGAATACGTACAATGATGGAATGAGAGCGCATCAGCGAATAGGCCTACCTGTTTAAATGTTGATTTAATAAAATTTTGAATTAAAAATAAAGGCCTGTGAGGATTTCCATGATACTTATTTTAAGCTCAGCACGTCACCAATTACGTATCAAAGTGGCTGAGGAGAAACAAATAAACGTATTAAAGTCTATAATGAATTTGAAACCTCTCAGACTCTTAAAATGTTTATGTTGCTTCAGTGAAACTTAAATGAAAGAGAATAATGGAAATTCTCTCTTCTTTTAAGTTGTTTTCTCCTTCGCAATTTAACGGACATCATAAGCAACTTGGAAGGCTACAAGATACCACGTGTCCTTAATGTATGGCTACTGGTTCCAAGGAAGGGACCAAGCCAGAGATATAGCACAAACACATCCTCCATACTTCATGCGGGACTCGAACCGGAGTCCATCTCCAATTGTTCAGCTGAAGTAATCGCCACAGAACATTGGGACAAGGGAACGGCATTAATTTATTACACACTTCTGAAGCTTTTCTCTTTTGTGAAGGTACATAAGAAATTTCATAGTTCTGGTTCAGTTCCTTACTACGGAAACCCTGGAATGGAGTGAAGCATTTTACCTTTTTCAGTGGAAGGCTACAAGATACCACGTGTCCTTATTTTATGGCTACTGGTTCCAAGGAAGGGAACCAAGCCAGAGATATAGCACAAACACATCCTCCATACTTCATGCGGGACTCGAACCGGAGTCCATCTCGAATTGTTCAGCTGAAGTAATCGCCACAGAACATTAGGACAAGAGAGCGGCATTAATTTATTACACACTTCTGAAGCTTTTCTCTTTTTGTGAAGGTACATAAGAAATTTCGTAGTTCTGGTTCAGTTCCTTACTACGGAAACCCTGGAATGGAGTGAAGCATTTTACTTTTTTCAGTGGAAGAACCGTCATTGCAAATAAATTACTCACGCCTGTTCGACGGCACACTAGCTCAACATTTTATTATTTCAGTTCATCGTCTGGGATCGCACACATGCACTCACACACACACACAGTATGTGTCTACCACAAATCTTACACTCTCACTTCGTTACGTTAAAATCAATTTCCAATCGTATTTTAAAATACAGAGCGATTGCACGTTTTTTTGAAATTCGAATGAATCTGTCAAGAGTATTCAGCACTTCGTCATGTCTTCCACCACTTCCATGAGAATAATAGTTTTCATTTTAATGGACATCTTACGTCAAGCTTTTTACGTAATGTAGATTTGTATGCACTCTTATTTCCAAGCAAATTTTCGGCTCAAACGTTTCTACCACTAATTTACATTCCTCGTCTGCAACAGATTTATTGGAGGAACTTTCATTTCACTGTTTCACCATCCATTGTCCTCATCCGATTTACTTTTAATATATAACACGGTGGGACACTACAGCCGTCGTGGAACGCCAATTTGTAAACAACGACTTCATGGAAGTCGTTACAAGACACATATTCTGCTCTTCATTGAAAACTTCACTTCTACAGTCTTCATTAGTTTTTCTTTCTCAACATTGTTAACAACACGGTCTTCTTATATTTTCTCTCAGAATCAATTTGTAATCCTTTCATTTTTCGAATGTTCAACAGTAATCTGACATTATATAACCATTAGTACATCAAACTGCACTTCTAGTGAATAATATTCCTTACATACATACATACACATCATTAAACTGCCCGCTGAGGGTCAGAAGTTAGTTCCCTAAAGAAAGATCATGTGCCAAGTACACATTTAACTGATAAAACTAGAATTTACTTACTTTTGGTGTATCAAATTTCTCCATTTACCACGATCTCGGCACACAGCACGAGCTTAATTAACATACATCCCACGCCGCATGCAAGACCTTTTGTACTTCATACTCATAAGCTTTTTTCTCAATCATACATTCTTGAATCTGGTCCTCCAATGATTTTCCTTGGCCTTTTTCTACCTTTCTCTCCTGCCACTTGGGTTGAAAAATTTCACTTAGTCAGCACCGCATCACTCATTCTTTTTCAACATGGCCAAACCATCTAACAATGTTAGTCTTCACCTTACTAAGAGCCTTTTTCCTCACATTAGACATCTGCAACACATCTTCATTCCTCATATGATCTGCTCGTGTCTTACCACAACCTCCGCCTCCCCGTAAATAACGCATATCCCTAATACACAAACGACTCATATGTCTTTTCTGCAGTACCCAGGTTTCATTGCCGTACATCAGAGTAAGGACAATTACACTTTCATACACAGCCAATCGGAACTTCCTCGAGAACCCATCATTCCTGTGAAATCCTCCTAAGGCAGCTATGACTTTCAATGAAGAATTCACTCGCCTACTAATTCAGCCATCTAATTTGTTTTCTCTGTGTTAAGTATACTTCCTAAATATACAAACTCAATCAGCTGGTCGATTTCTGTGCCATTAAGACTTATCTTGCATTCAGTACGAACAGTTCCTCGCTCAAAACCATGACTTTGGTTTTTCTTTTATGTTTACTCAGTTTGAATTTCATACAAAATTCGTACATCCGGGAGAACATATTCTGCAACTCACTTTTGCTCTCTGCCAACAGGTCTGTGGCATTAGCACAGAGCAATTTGTACACACGCATATTACCAAGACAAGAACCAGTATTATCCATTTTGGCATCAAGCACGCATGCATGCATCCATAACTATATTGAACAGCCAGGGTGACATTACACAAATTTGTCTGACTCCTGCACCAATAGAAATCAATTTCGATAAAACACCATTCACTCGCACACATACTGTATTACCAGCGTACATGGCTTTCACACTAGAAGCAGATTTCCAGTAATACCATATTTATTCAGTACCTTCCACAGACGAGACCTAATAACTTTGTCATAAGCTGTCTCTAAATTTATGAAGGTCGCAAACACTTTTTTGCCAACAGACAGATACTCTTCTGTCATCATAGGTAATGCAAAAATTTGATTTGTGCAGCCCTTACCAGGCATAAAACCACTCTGTACAACCCACACTTTATCTGATGTAAGACCTCGTACCTTATCAATAATGAGCTTCCCAAACACTTTTTCTGGCACACTCAGCAAACTGATACCACGATAGTTCTTTCCATTCAGTCTGATCCCCTTTTCCCTTGTACAAGGGAACAACGATAGCATCCCATCATTCCAAAGGGGACCATTCTTAACTCCCAACATGACTGGCAAATATCAGGTACCCAGTCAATCACAGAGTCACACCCCGTTTTTAGCATTTTAGCAGATAATGTCATCTACTCCCAAAGCCTTACCATTCTGAAGAGATTTTAGAGCTTTAGACACCTCTTCGATTGAGATACCACCGGTGCTTCCATCTCTCACTATGATATCATCTGCTTCTGCGTCTGAATCACCTTTGCGTTCATGCTCTAATAACTCACAGTAGTATTCATCACATCCTTCACCTAACTTAATGGACTCTCATACCATTTCTCCGATCTAACATGCTACCCTCCTACTAAAGATGTTTCCAGTTTCACACCTACTTTGAGTATCAAATCCTTAAAGATCTTACTTCTGCGGTCATTAGAAAAACGGCATGCAAACCTTCTTATTCAATTCTCATAAGATTGTATAGCCAAAACTGAAACAATCTGTTCATAAGTTCCGTTTTCTCCAAACTGAGGAGAATACATTTACTATTGATCCTTAAACACTCAATATGTGATTTTGTCTCTATCCAGAGTCCATATTGAGTTCTTTCAGGCACTTCTACCAGCCACTTTATAAACTTCGACTACTTTGTTGCGTTGGAACCTCTTGGTTTAATGTAGATGCAAGATGTATACGAATGACGCTCTAATCGATAACTTTTCCAATAAATCTAAACATTTCTCTCCAGGGTGGTTTCATTTGGTCAAGACTCTGTAAACTTCGAATTTCCCACGTTAAAAGTGCACCGACATTTGGGTTTTAGAGAGTGATTCCGTTACCTTTGAAAATTATGAGTAGTTGAAAAATACATATATATTTTTTCTTTTCGAATTTGATCATTTTTATATTTTAACGTATTAACGCGAATTTCTGAGTAAACATACCATACTACCTAAGAAATTCCACAGTTCATAAGCCATACCTCACTAAATAAAGAATCTCTGTTCTGAATCAGTTTCGTATTGTTAAATTATTCCATATTCTGATTCCGTTCTTCATAGATAGGAAATGTCATATGTCTGATTTCCACGTCTGTAGGACAGGAAAAGAATTGCAGAGTTCTGATTTTATCCCATAAATAGTAAGGATTTCTATAGTTCCTACTCTGTACCACGATAAATAAGAAATTCTATAGCTCATATTTCATCCTTTTCTAGATAATGTTAAACAACTTGATAGCTCCGGTTCCAAAACATTCTACAGTTATGACTTCATTTCCTTCTAGGTAAGAATTTTGCTAGGTCCGACCCGAAGGAATTTTATTTCTTTTTAAAACAGTTCTCGAGTTGCAGTGTCATACCACTAAGAAGATCAGATTTCATTTCTTTCTAGCTACTCAATTGGGAAAGTTTCTATTCCACGGAATTTCTTCGTCGAATTCCGTTCCTCTTTCTCGGTAACGAATGCCATAGTTCAGATTCGTGTCGTTGGTAGGTAATTCCACATTATCGAATACAATAGTTCTGATTCCAAAACATTTCATAATTTTCACTGCAGACCTTGAAGACATTAAATCGGGTCTGAAGAATTTGGTATTTCATTCCGTTTCACATTGATGAAATCCGTTATTCTGATTCTATTTCTTAGTAATTTAGGAACTTCTGCGTTATGATCCAATCCTCTCTAATATTAAGGATTCTATCGAATTCTATTCGGAAGACTTTCCCGAGTTTCTATATCATTCCTTACTTTGTAAGGAAAATTATTCTTTTCTATTGTCATTGTCCCAAGCCATCACCAATGAAAACGATATTAATCTTCTAAGGTTTTCCGTTATAATCAAAGCTTTCTTCTTCTATTTTGGGTACCTAAACGTTTCCACCGCCACCGCTAGCGGGCGCTGTTGGGGTCTTACCGGCCGGCACCACGTACTGTCAGTTCGTGCATGAAGCCAAGCATGGCGGTCGATAAAGTTAATTTGCGGCACTGTTTGTTATTCATGCTTAATTTAGGGAAACGTGCGAGTGAAGCATACGGTTTAATATGTCAGGCGTATGGCGAAACGATCATGGGTGAGCGGACGGGTCGAGAATGGTTTGCCAGATTTAAGAAAGGTGATCAAAGCTTATAAGACAAACCACGTGCATGTAGACTGTAGAAATTTGCATACTAGGAGCTGGAATCACTGTTGCAAGACGATACTACACAATCGACAACGCAACTGGCCAGACGTTTGAAAGTGGCTCAAGCAACGTTGCTACGGCGTTCACAGGCCTTGGAAAAGATCCAGAAGATTGGGAAGTGTGTTCTGCCTACTTTAACGGAGAGTACTATTGGCCAACGATTAGGCATCTCATGTCGTTGCTGAAGAGGTTTCAAGGTAAGACGTTCTTGTAGAATGTTGTCACCGGAGATGAAAAATGGTTCTATTGCGCCAACCCTTTACGCACGCGATCTTGGGTCGACCCAGGCCAGTAATCAACAACCACTGCAAAACAAGATATCCACGTAAAAAAAAGGTGTTGTTGTGTGTCGGGTGGGATATGCACGGAGTGCAGTACTTCGAACTGTTGAAACTATGCGAAACACCCACTGCACAACGGTATAGCGATCAGTTGATGAAACTGAACGCCGTAGTCGAGCAAAAACTCCCATAGACTGGTATAGGACGCTTCCCAGTCATCCTGTTACACGATAATGCCAGACCACATGTCGGTGCCACCAGGAAATCAACCCTTGAACAGTTACACCGGGAAGTTTTACTGCACCCGGCTTACTCAACGGACATAGCACCCTCACACTTTCATCTGTATCGGTCTATACAACGTGCCCTAGCCCAACAGCGGTTCACCAGAGTTCGAAAAGGAGAAAATGTCGTCACTGCGTTCTTCAGCTCAGAACCCGAGCCCTGTCACGGGGGCATTCATTTGTTGCCTGAAAAATGGCAAAAGGTCATTGATGCTAAAGGCCAATATTTCGTTGAATGTATGTGCACTAGTTTCCTGATTGTTCCTGTATCCTTTCTCCTTAAAACGGCAGAAACTTTTGCCTACCCCTAATAGAATACTTCTGAATAGCACTTTATAAATTTTGCATTTAGACATTTCCTCTTACTATACACTGAAGAGCTATTGACTTAGAGACAGCTGGCGTTATGCAAATGTGGCACTGAGGGCGGCCCTGTAAACGGAAACGACATGACGTATGCAGCGATCCGACAATATGAGGAGTGATACAATGGGGAATCAGCAAGAGTCGGACTAAGTATGGGTAAGACGAAGGATCTAAGTGCATTTGATCGTGGACAAATTGTCGGGGCCCGAAGAATGTGTCACTCCATCTCGGTAGTGGGGCAGGCACTGGGATTTTCACAAGCCACTGTGTCACGGGTGAACCGTGAGTATATCGAATCCGGTAAAACCATCACTGCAAGGGCCAACTGCCGTGGACAACAGCGTGTGGATGAGCGAGGTCATCGTCGGCTAGCTCGCATTGTAACAACGGGTAGACGGGCCACAGTGGAAGAAATCATTCGGCAATTTAACGCTGGTGCACAAAAACGTGTAAGCAGCCACACCATCCAGAACCATCTACTCGCTATGCACTCTGTGATGTGCGGTCAGCATCGTCCCACGAGGGTACCGCTGCTGACCGCACATCACAGGGTGCAAAGATTAGCATGGGCGCGGGAACATCGCCACTGGTCCCTAGACATGTGGCAAAATGTTGCCTGGACTGATGAGTCGAGATTCACGTTGGCACATGCGGATGGCAGGAGACGAGTACGGCGCAAACCACATGAAGCGATTGATCCTTCTTGCCAGCAGGGTACTCTTCCATTTGGTTGGGGTGGCATTATCGTCTGGGGACTGTTTACGTTGACGGAAATGGGACCCCCTGGTACGTGTAATATCGTCCCTCACAGGTGAACGTTACCGAGATATCCTGGAGGACCATTTGCTCCTGTTTGTCCGTCTTCAACATCCCACTGGGGACCTCATACTGCAACAAGACAATGCAGCTCCCGAATTGTATCGGAATGGTATGTGGAACACTCCACCGACGTGACCTCACTTCCTTAGCCAGCTAGGTCACCTGACCTCAATCCCATCGAGTACATCTGTGATGCCATCGAGAGAAATGTTCGAGGCTCTGACCCCCTCCATCAAATCTTCGTGAACTATGGGAGCTTGTTCAGGGGTCATGGATCCGTATGGCTTGACAACGCTTCCGGTGTCTTGTCGAGTCCACGCCGAGACGAATCACCGCAGTCATCAGGTCGAAAGGTGTTGCTACACATTACTAGACAGGCATCTCTAATTCAATTGTTCTTCAGGGTATTTATAAATGTAAGCAATTCGACATTGTATAACTAATTTCTTTTGTCATATAGAATACGTCTCCATAGACAATTTCTCTGTCCTTCTTTGCACCTTTAGATATTCAACATTTATTCAATAATGCGTATAATGATAAGCACTATATCAGATGTCGGCGTGTTAGGCAGATGATTTGGTACATGCACCTTATTTAAAATGTTGTTTTCTTTGTCTTGCTGAAAAATAACGGAAAATGTGGGGAAGATAGGAATCCTTTTTGGTTTCTTTTCAAAGAGAAACTTTCTATGGACTAGCCCCACTGCCTTCGGTATGCTGACTTTGGCGAACTTCCAGATTTGATGCATTTTTTTTTCTTTTTGTAGTCTTTAATTTATTTAAGTCTTCCGAAGCCGTGCTAGGTAACACTGGCCACGATGTGTGAGGTCTTGGAAAAGTCCTATCACAAAGTATCGAACTTTGAGTCAGGCTGCCGTTTTGTAAGTGAAGACGTCGGTCGAGTTGGGTTGATTTCGTTCTCGCGAGATGACTGTTTTGATGAGCAGAGTTTCTAACACTTGGGAACAAGCCGTGGGGAAATGGCAGTCGACGCTGGAAAAGGAAGCGGAAATGTCGGAGGAAGAACGACGTAATGTGGGCTGCGGGAGCTCGACAGATCAATAATCACTGACCTCTTGTTGACTCAGCATCCACCCAACAGCACGGAATAATTGCGCTCACAAGATCAACATGATGAACTGCGTACCTACGTGAAGAGAATTTCATAATTACTTTAATCTCCGAATATGACAACTCGCCAGACATTGTAAAAATACTGCGAGGCAATAGAAAATTGGTCGGAGCACCAAGAGCTGTTCGCTTGCCTCCTCACACTGTCCGCCACCCTCAGAACTCTATTTCCTCCCATCGCGCGAGTCCAATATTGATGACGAAATAACAGGAGGATTTGTTATATAAATCTAAGCGGGTAATCAAAGTGTTGGCTAATTACGGATGTGAGTCTGCGTGTGATGAAGCTAGAAAGCGTAGTTTATCTAAGAGAAATATGTTTCGCCTGTTTCCCAGCAAGATTCATAAATGTCTCGAAGAGCAAGTACGCGGAGAAATTACAAACGCCCACGAAAGGCAGCACGTGTTTTCTCATTTTAAGGGGGAATTGAACATTATCTTCCTGGCAAGTAAATAATCACTTTCAACACGGCCATGAAGCAAGCAAGCGTTTTGATGTTACGTCGCATCTTACTGTGCTTCAGCAGAGGTTGGCTTCTATAACCAACTTGTAAGAAATGCACGTATTGTAGATGTTGAGTTCCGGCTGAAGATAGGGAGTCAGTGCTTCGTAAAGTATTTTCAGTTTTAGCAGGAGAAATCACCGTGAGAATAAATTAAGTACCTTGACAAGACCAAAATGCCTGATCATTTCAACCCATTTCTGCGCCTTTCCCCTTGTAGACGGGGCATTTAACAAAAATGTGGATCATGAAATTTAAGGAATATCAAAAATGCTCATAGACCTGATTGTTCGCTTTCATGTTTAAAACTACATGATTCACGTTTTTAGAGAAAAATGCATTATGGTTGCAGGGAGGAAATGCAATAAATCAGTTTATTTATCCAGTTAGTAATGGCCCCACTCGCTATTTTACCCAATTTTCAAATAATAACATCGTGACTAATTACAGTAATTGAATTGTATTTGTTAAGAACATGATTTCATCCATGAAAAACAACCATATCATGCGAGATGTTGAAAGTGTTCTTCCTGTGAATCGAAACAGGCTTCAACACGAGATTCCATATTTCGGAAAGTTCGTGTCAGTTGTTCCGGCGTAATCGCTGCCACTGCCTCGCAGATATTGTTCTTAAATGACTCAAAGGTTGTAAGCTTGTTCTTACAGAGAAAGAAATCACGGGGTGTCAGGTATAGAGATCGAGGTGGCCACATTCCTTTAGAAATCACGTGATCTCCAAAGAATGACTCGATTTCAGGCATGCTCACATGTGATCCATGGCAACGTGCCCCATCTTGTTGAAAAAATTCAGTCGTCAGCTCTTCAGAGTGCAGTTGGTTAACGAATGCCTAACAAATTTCCATGTAGACTTCTGTTGTGACCGCATCCTGGAAGAAGATGATCCCGATGATCCGCCGACATGACAATGCGCAGTTCTTTTGCGCAAAGTGGATTCTCGATAAACCCCGGGGAAGCACTAACCTGACATGCGCGACGTCCAAGGTCACACCAAGCGCGCTAGCAGGAATTGAGAAACAACATCTAAGAGGCAGTGGCAGCGATTACGCGGGAGAAACTGGCGCGAACTTTCCGAAATATGGAGTCTTGTTTTCAAGCCTGTCTGGTTGCACAGGAGGACACTTTAAACATCTTGGTACTGTTTTCCATGGATGAAGTTATGCTCTTACCAAATACCATTCAATTACTGTAATTATTCAGGATGTTATTAATAAAAACTTGGGTAACGCAGTGAGTGGGACACTCGAAATTATACAAGTTGCCATCACTTTGATTAAAGCAAGGTAAAACAAGATTAGAAAGTGACTTTATTCACATTCCATTTTTTTTACTTGTTCAGAGTCTCTGCTCTTATGTACAGAAGACGGAAGGAGTCATACACAAACAATTCCTGTAACTGATGAAACTACATACAGGGCATTTGTTTCAAAAACTAGAAGTAGATGGCACCGTGCTTTGCGGAACAATAGGAAGCACACATTCCCTTTTACATTCGCCATTGTTAAAAATTTTGTAGTAGGTAGCACCAAAAAGTGGTGCAACACCAACTGCACCACACTCTTAGAAAGGCTACACTATTATGTGGTCTAAAACAAACCCAACAACATGGTGTAATCTTGCGTGAAACCTTGTACCATAACGTAGTGAAACGTTGAATTATGTTGTTGGTTTTTGTTTGCAAACCACAATAGTGTATGTTTTCTCAAAAAGTGGTGCAGCGCCTATTTTTGGTGCAGCCTACCACAAAGTTTCTAACATAGTAAACTAACTTTTCGATCTTGACAAAACAAATTTGTAACAGCGTCAGGTTGAAGTTTTTTGATAGATTCAGATCATTATGAGCGACATTTCCTGATGTCATACGAACTATCTACCACTACAATCTTTGACGCACATACGTTGCACAGGGAGCGAAAAGTAAGTCGCAAGTCGTTTAAGGGGAAAGCGAAATAGAAAAAACTATTCAGAGCCTTCAAGAGCTTTGAGCCATAAAATATGTGATGCGTCCTGTACTTTACATTACATTTCATGCGACTTAAACGGTTTACTTCTTCTCACAAATGGATTTATGTTTTCATTTATTTGCCTAACTATCCCCGACCCCTAAGATAAGAAAAATGTCAAGTTCAGTAAAGACATATTTTTCAACCTATATACACACATTTGCAATACGATATAACTAAAATTAATCAAATTTGGCTATTTACGTACTATTGCTTTAGTGCTTTTTTAAACGATACAATATTGGCAAAGTGATTTTATGAGTCGGCAACCTGTTCCAAAGCAGGGGGCAATGACCTTTAATATTAAATAAAGCGCATAAGTAAGAGCTCTTGGAATTAAAATGTTATCATACCCACGAGTCTGATAACTATGTGCAGGATTACTTAAATTTATTAAATTGAGATGTTTGTTAGCATAAACACTATCATGTATTAACAACAGCAGTCTATAGCTGTATAATTTCTCGAACATTAACTGAACAGGATTTCAACATTTTCCAGTGGATTCAACAAATGAACGAATTTTTTTATTCGGGGTTTAACGACTACCATGAGTATCTCATTTGGCTATAAGCAATCACCCGTCCCTAATTTAGGGCCACAGGTTCTAGGGAAGGGTAAGTTCCAGTGCCGTAATTCAAACACAATATCGATACCTCACCGGGATCCAATTTTTTTTCTGTAAAGAAGAAAGTCTATTAATGATACGTTTAGTTTTCCACCTCAAAGTAGTAAACAATAATACAGGTTCGTATAAATAAAAGCTAATAGAATGTTAACTAAATATTTAATGGCAACAGTTTGGAGACTCTTGATAGAACTCCAATTCGAGAGCTCAAGTCTGGCAAAATAGCTGCAACAAGGGCATCGCTTTAAATTCTCCTGAAACAAAACGCCTAAGAACTTAACCCTATCTTAAAGAAACAAAAGATTATCATTAAAAAAAGTCCAGAAGAGCCTCAACTCGAGCTTTTCGGCCGGAAAAAAACATACATTTAAATTTTTGGGGAACTAAGAGTTAACAAACTGCAACGACACCAAGTCAAAAATTCATGTAAGGCGTGGTTAACACGGGGTATGTCAGAAACCGCTTGACCGGGAAAAAATACTCGTATCATCAGCAAAAAAAGTGTGTACGCACAGGAACAAACTTGATAAATATCATTAACATAAATATGGCCATGCAGATATCAAATGCGTAGGTAAGTACACATCTGACCAAAACAAGTTGGTACCAGCAAGCTGTTTCATAGAAAAGGTTTTACCATTATTATTAATGGCGTGTATGATTTCGAATTATGAGGTGTGACATGTTCAAAAATTTTAAAGGACATGATTTTAGAATTTGTGTGTGTCCCAAGGAAACGTGTAGTGTACGTTATCAGCATAGTTTTAATTCAGTATAGTTAGTTCTGCTGAAGTAAGTCTAATGCCTGTCGACAGGAAACGCTTAGCGTCTTCCAAATAAATGTCAAACATGTATTCCGGTTCTGCACCCATTTCTCAGTGAAGGTGTTCTGACAACCGACAAACAGTTGTCAGACGTATCACGGGAATCAGAGCAACGGCTATCGAACAGTCATTAAACCACATGGCTGCATGGTGTGGCATGGTCACAATGTGGCACATCCCAGTAGCTTCAAAACTCCACGTCCATTTGATGCTAGCCATGGCTATGTACAACTGAAGAATCCTACTTTATGGTTCAAAGCTCCTTGAATCGGAGGATAGAATCCAGGAAATAAAGTGGATTTTTATCTGACTAAGACGAAACGCAAGGAAAGGAAGAGGACCTCGTAGAACTGAAAACTGTATCTCTTTCGTAAGGTGTGACGTACTAAAGAGGTAAAGCACGTGTCAAGACGACAAATTTGCAGCAATACATTCCATCCGCGTAGCTTAGTTGGGAGAGCAACTTACTCTGGAGTGAGGAGGCCCGTTTCTATCATCATCACGGACAAATTTGTTTTCTCACAAAGGTGGAGCACATAAAAGGCAGAACTACCTGCTTTAGATTTATAATAAAAAACAATTAAGAACAAAGTTTTAAAGATTGACGGTTCCTCCGACAGAGGTGAACATTATCCAGCAATCAAAAACATACCAGATTCTCATCATACGAACCTATGCGCCACTACAAGAAATCCCAAAGAAAAAGTGACGAAATTCGTCACCTGGATAACAAATGGTATGCAGTTTTTGAAGATCATTATAGGTGATTTTGATGCTAAAATAGGGCAACAGAATGAACTTTAGGTAGGTAAATTTAAGCACGCCAACAAAAATGAGCGTACAAATAATTTTGCAGAGTTCTCACCGGAAGAGATTTTTCTTATCATGATGTCCATTTCCAAAAATATCCATTTAAAAAATTGACAGTGCAGCACCAGAACACGGTGACAACTCAAATTGATTTTTTTATGTATAACAAGATCAAAGATGGCGGTAGACTTTACAAGGACAACACACGAAGCTAACAAAAATGTTAATGAGCAAGATCCTTATGGAGTAAGAGGGAAACGTAGTGGTGCTAGAAACAAAGAACACGTGAAGAAAATATCAAAATAAACAAAAGCATTAGCGCCAAAGTGAAGAAAGATTAACACAAATAAATAAAATGTGACATACGAAGTGGAATTTATAGAACTATACAAGACAGTTCAAAAAATTATGAACGAAGGCATAACGAAACAAAATTGCGAACTAGTGAAAAACTTAGTTAAAAATAAAAAAGGCCTGAAGAAAGGGATAATCTCAGTAACGGCTAAAAACCTTGATATTCGTATAAAGATATTGTGTTGTAAGAAATGTAAGCAAAAGGTTTTGAAGATTTAAGGAGGTGTGTCATTCGTTTCATATGATTTTGTGTACACCTGTTACAAACAATTAAATGCACACGTTCTGAAGTGTATGCAGTTATCTGAGCCGCCCAAATGGCTCTTATCAGCAAAGAGGAGCGTGTACGCGGTCAGTATCCAGACCATTCGCCCCAGATGGGTACGTATTTAAATTCCGTGAGGCATGGATATTGTTTGTCATACAGCTCTGGATGTCTTCCATAGCTGGAAACAGTGGTCCTATGCCAGCGATGGCGAACTTTTTCAGACTAGTGTGTGATTTACAGTTTGCCTTACTGCTTTCCAGTGTCGAGTGTGCCACCTCTTGTTTGCGGTTTTTTTTAATTAACAGTGTAAAACTTATTGCTGAATGCTGCTAGCCAAGACATTTTTGTCCAGTTCATAACCTATTGGCTTCAAGGTTATGGGCACCATTAGTAGTCCTGGATACTATTTTATTTAAGTCAATCCCAATTTTTACTATAAATTCCTGCTTCACTTCACACATTATATCTTCCCCAGTGTTTGTAGTTGGCAAACTCAGCAATCAATCCCCCGCCCCGTCACATTTTCACAAGGAAATCTAACACAAATATCTAACCTTGTTTGTGACGTCACATCAGTGCTTTAATCAAGATATATTGAAAACTTATAGCCGTTGTCCAAATAAGCTTTAATATGATTCATAACATCTTCACTCATTCTTGTTATTCTATCTTTAAGAGAGTTTTTTCTGGCTGGCATTTCCTTAGTTCCATTCACAATTTGTTGCTTGTTGGGAAAATCTTTGATAATGTGTCAGACCCTGGCTAAGAAAGTCACCTTAAAAATATCACCATGACAAAGTGGCTTCCCACGCTGTGCAATACAGCGAAATAGATGAAAACTAGCCGCAGTGATATTATTCCTTGGCTTGGAAGAGAATACGGAACAAATATTATGGCACCGAAAACATGTTTGCATGGTCCGGATACAAAATCAACAGCAAAGGAACAATTACAGTACACAAGAGAAATAAGTAGCAGCTACAAACAAACCAACTTTCTTTGGCACACTGAAGCTCTGGACTGGCGTCGCAGTGTTGCCAAGTTATAAATCTGAAATCTCTCCATTCAATGTTCAAGGTTACTTTCAATTCTCACAGAAATTCGCTGTCTCATGCACGTCTTCCTATCAGATTGGTTTTTTATCCCTCCTGCAAAGGAGAGGGAGAAGCAGGAGAGATGGGGACTTGAGCTGTAGCAGATGTGAACGTCTCGTAGTGGATGTCTATAAGAGCAGAATGATAAAATAATTGTGTGCATGTGATGCTTAACTTTTGGGAATTAATGCATAAGGCGATTAAAGGAGGTGAGGTTGATTTATTTACTACCCGTTTGGAGCACACTTCTTGGCTAGATTAATTTCCTTGTCGAAGCTCAGTTATTTCCAAGAAAACACTACAGACATGTTGTTGAAAAATTATCTCAAACAAAACAAATTAGTATTTAATGTTATTGTTTTCATATTGGTGTGAAACCCAAATCGTGTTCGTGTGCTACCCAGTGACACGAGTGCCATAGGTTTACCATCCCTGTCCTATGCACTGTTTTCCTGGTAGAAGACGTCAATGTAGTTTTGTAATATGTATTGCATCTGTCTCTGAAGAAACCTTTGAGAAATTCCTTTACTTATTGCTAAGAGAGATATCCAACCATTTTTAGCTACATTAAATTTATTTTCCGTGTTAGACAAATTCTCTTTTCTTATTTGATCTCGTTCTTGAAGACGAAAAAGAAAAATATATATATATTTTTAATTCGTTAGATCTAACTCGGATAAGTACCATTCACAAGTCTTCTGATTTTCGAAATAAGAATTATTCATTTTCTCCACCAGGGTAGTTAGCAAAATACTTGAAACTGGGCATTATAGAAGAGATTCTAAGAATTAAAACAGAATTCCGTTATCATATTACAGTGGAGGGGCCACAGGTGGCCTACTGGTCAACGTTCGTGACTGCCACTGAAAAGACCTCGGGTTCGATCCCTGGCAGGTACGAACGCTCGACCACTAAATATCCGCCGTGCGTCGAATGGGCACGTTAAGCCATCGGACACCGGATACTGGCTAGTCTTCCTTCCCTTTTCTATCTCGCTACCGAAATCTTCTAGCTTCCTACTTCTAAGGGTTGTTTAAAACCTGGGGTCAGACACTCCCTTCCTAAAATCCTCTACATCTGATCTGATATTACAGTGGCTACATGTATGTTTCTTCAGTTTTTCAAATGCAAAATACTGATGATATGTGGAGCAAAAGTGAAATTATTGGATGCGCACCTTAAAAAAGATTGGCATTTATAAAGTTAGACTTTTGTGAAAGATTTCGTTCGTTATTACCGAAAATAAAATATCGTCCTTTTCGCTTTTTTCTTTTAAACGTATGAACTGACTGGTTACCTCAGCGTTTTGCGGTTTCGTTTTTTAATGTGTGTACGTATCAGTTTTTACTTTTAGTTTTTATTGTGCAGGAACATATGACAAAAAGCGCAACTTCTTTTCTTCAACGTTTCGATCAGTATATCTGTAGGAGTTCTGCCGCTGAGCCGTCAGTTAACAGTCAGAAGCTTCTAAGAGCTTTACATTGTTCTTAAACTCGACACGTTTCCGTTTCATAAGCGGAAGTACTTAGATTGGATTGAGGAGTCACGCACCATTCTAGTTTTATCCAGAAAAAACAGTCGTCATTCATTGTAAAGAATGGAACTTTTCTGATTGAAAGCACAAGAGGAGAAAGATTGCATATTACTTTCCTTCAGGTTTTGACCGTCATTATACATCAAATGTAAAACAAAAACGCATTACAACGTCATAAAAAGAATAGTTTGATTGATTGGGACTGTAAGAAAAGCCGACTGTAAGAAAAGCCACAAAGTGTCGTAATGCATAAGAAATTTCTTAATACTGGAAAGAAAAATTGAGGTGTCAACTGTCAAAGTGCCATTTTCTCGCATTAAATGACAAAGGCAATTTCCTAAGATTCCGTGCATTATTGTCGACGTAGCTTTACCCCTCGTGACTGATGAAGTCAGCACTAAAATAGACAAAATCTATTCCTTTCTTTAAAAGACCTTACAATTATCATACATAACCCCTTTTATATTCATCTTTACGATATTCAGCATGTTACAAAATCGTGCATGCATTAAAACAACGTAAGCATGTTCGCACCTTACATTTGAATTACACGGATGTAGGAGAAGAAATTTTCGAAGAAACACTGAAAAAATGTTTCAGCGTTGTAAACCATTCCAAGTCAAAATTAAAAAGTTTTCGTGGCAAATGTATTTTATGTAATTTAATTAAGTATTAGTCAAGTAATTAGGCAAATATGATCTTTATACTTTACTTTCGCCATAAGGCTATTTAGAAAGAACACTAATAAAATCCAGAGGCACAAAGTTTTTATTTGTGGCGTAGTGCTAATTGTCTAACAAGTTAGCGAAGCAACAACTTCCTTGGAAATTATATCTGTAGAAAACAAGCTATATATATGACAGCTTTTAGTTTGTTTTTCTTTCTTTTTTGTTTGGGGATTCATCGACGACTGTAAACAACTGTCTGACCTATAAGCAATCTTGCGTTCGAACTTTTGAGGCACTGAATATCAGACAAAACACACTACCCATGCCTCACTTGGGATTGATCTGAAGCCTATATCTCACATATTCGGCTACTTGCGCGGACAAACTTTTCTTTTATAGATATTATAGAATTTATTAGGAGCAATGTCGAACATTCCATGTAGATATTTTCAAATATTACCCGTTAACACGTCAGTATGGTAACATACACATGAACATTTTACCACTTCCACAAATAGTTCGGAGTTAGTAGGTGAAGACCGGTCGACAAAGGGAAGTTAAGAGTCTGGACGTGGAATGTTAGGCGATGTTGGGAGACGACGTGAGAGCATTACAAAAGATGCTGCAATTGTGGAATGCTGAAAACTAGCAGCAGTAAGAGTATTTAGAGAGATGATGACGTATCAAGAAGAGAGGGAATGAACTGCCCTTAAATAAGTCTAGTGAACGCCAGAGGTAATGGGATCGTTGTCAGAATTGTGTGGGCGAATACAAGCAGTACAGTGGATCAAATAAAGAATTTGAATAAGAGTAAGCACCAAACAACGTTTCAGCACAGGCTGCATTGTTAATTTAGTGCAATGTCTGAGTTACGAAAGCAAACGTTCTGTTCGTATATCATTGTTGTCCTGAGCTAACAAGAAGAACCATGTCCATTGAGGTAGGAAGCACAGAAAGTGGTCCCTGAATGAATGGGAGAGGATCATACAGCCTTTAGACAGAGGTAAGAATTTGGGGACAACAGCAGAGAGCTAACATACATTTTGCATGTTCAGGACCCTTCAAGCTGGCAGGGTCACTGCAAATGAGTGGACCATGCCTTTATGGAAAACTTTGAAGCCCTTTAAATTCGAATGGAACCAAGCTTGAAAGCCGAAGCATATTTACAGAGCATCGCTGATGAAATACTCCCAATCGAGGTCACTGTCTACTTCCATAGTGATAGACACTTCCAGCGGGAAAATGCGCCATGTCACCACATTGTATAGAAGTAGTTATTCCTTTTACTTTACATTACGCACACTGGTGCACAAAATTAAGGGATAATATCTAAATTTTGCGATACTGGTGATGAGCAGAAAGAAAAGCAAATTGACAGGAACGTGAATTAAAGCATACTACAAGAGTTACAAATTTCTGAACTTAGCAAATAAATCCCAAACTGAAAATATGACATGGGAGACACGAAGAGAAAAATAGGAGTCCTCTCTTTTTGTTATCTGGAACAATTAGTAAGGCACATGTTTGACGCTTACAGACATACAGAGCACGTAACTACTCCCCATGTTGTCAATGAGATTATCAAATAAAGGCTTGTGGAATAAACCACCACTTCTCTAAAAGAGATACTCAGAGTTATGGAGTGTCCTAAATGCAGCTGGTGTCCTGCAACTGGCCTTCCCAAGGCATCACAGAAATTATCAATTCGATTCATGTACGGTGAATATGCTGGCCAACTCATTCAAGCGATACCTGCTGTTCCTAAATACTCAACCAGTTGAGCTCGGTGCGGTCTGACGGCATTGTCTATCAAGAGGAAATGTGGGCCGCCAGGACCCCTGAACAGCCTAACGTAGGGGACCAGAATCTTATCTCTAGCCTTTCATCAAACCACTAATGTAAGGTGTGTTGGTCAGTGCAACCCTTTTTAATAAAGTGTCTCCAGAGATGAATACCAGCGCGGTAAAAGAAACCCACCTTTAGAGGATATTTGAGGGACTGTTGCGAGTCCCTAGTTTTTGCCACATCAAAGTAAGTCGAAAATCAGGGTTTAAAGTGCATTGTAACTCATCCGTGAAAAGCACACGGGGGTAGTTGCCTGAGTTCGACAGGAAACGTTGGCGACTCATATTTAAACTGCCTCTCTGAAGGAGGAAGTTAAGGGAACTTAAATCATAGATCTTCTTGTATAGAGACTTTAAGGTGACGGAGTTCCAGCCCTCAAAGGTTATTTTTATTTATTAACGTTTTTATTACCTACTAATATTACATATGCTATGTAAAGCAGAAACCAGTTGCACGTGGTGGCCACGTGTCGGCTTTTTGTGCTCCATGTGAAGCAAAACCGAGCAGGCGTGTGGCCCGTGGCATTGCAATCGGGTGTGTTCAACCTGACGACCGTGACCTGGGCTGTTGGGTCGGCAATGTAAAGTTCACCAGCTTCGTATAGATTGGCGACCTCCATTGGACAGACGGGTGGAATGAAGGACAGGAACATAAAAGTAGCGTAGCAACTGGCTCAGAAGCACTTTGAGTTTTTCTCCCGGGTCGTTTAGACGGTGGAGTTCCCAGACTTCGTGCTCGGACCGGAGCTCGCGGTGTTGCAATTTGTGAACGCAGAAGGTTCCTTAAGCCTCTAGGGCCTCGGGTGGCTTAGTGGTCAACGTTCGTTGCTGCCACGGAGAAGACCTCGGGTTCTATCTCAGGCAGGTACGAACGCTTGAACGAGAAGATATCCACCGAGCGTCTGATGGGCACGTTAAGCCGTCGTACCCTGGGTACTGGCCTCCCGGTAATAAATAAGGAGGGCGTCTTCCTTCCCCTTTCTACCTCGATTCCGTGTCACTTTCCTATCGGGCACTCTAGCCCAAATCTCTTAGCTACCTATTTCTAAGGGTTGCTTATCTGATCCTTAAGCCTCTCGGGTTGTATACGTTTCAAGTGACGTTGGATTCAGTGGTTCGGTGATCGGACATACGAAACCGATAAAGGGACGCAGAGACTCGAGTTAGCATGGTGAAAGATTTTTCAGGAATATGTTATGTGTAAGGAAAGCTAGCCGTATCTGGGGGCCATTTTTTTTTTTTGGAGATCCACCTATCTACCGGAGGTTGTTGTTTAACTATTAAACCTTTGTGACGTTTTAAAATAAGGACTGTTTATTAGCGTTCTTATTAGCATCAGAGATCGAGAAATATTCAGCCATAGGATCCCGAATCTCAGCGATCGTGACCAGCCATTTACACATTGAAAGAACCTACGTCGGAACAGTTGGGAATTACGAAATTTGTTGTGCCCAGTTGCAGACTAACACAGCGGATCCCGAGAAGGACCTCTCTCATTCAACGCCTGGTAAGCTGTAAATAGAGGTATCGTCGCAGTGGCGGCTGCGAGATCCAGAATCTTCATGTTATCAACCAATGTGCTCTTTGTGTTCGGGCCGTGTTGTGGTCTTCGGCATAAGTGGCAGCCCTGGGAAGTTCTTGTCGACGACGATCCTCTTCTGCGATAAGAAATGGCTCCATACCCTTGAGAGGAAGTTTTGAGATATATCTGATTCTTTGGATATACCTGTTCAGAATTGACCCACTTCCTTCCTACTGATCACTGGCCATCTCTGAATTTCTCAAACGCTGTCTTCGAGACATTGTTCAACTCGATCTATAACTGCAATTCTGTCCAGCCAAATTCCGGAAGAAATAGGAGGTACGATAAAATGGTAGCCAACCTACTGCGTTTATAAAGCGGTCCCCATCGCCAATAGACGCGCACGTGCATATGGTTTCTTTTTTCGGTGTAAGTGTCACCATATCCAAAAGTTTTTATTGCATTTCCATCCATGATAATTGAGGGAATCGCGTCTTTAATGTGGTTTATTATATTAACTTTTAATTTTAACACCAATATGTACATTATTTACACTACTGTTTGTAAAAATTATAACACGAAGAAGGAATCTCCCCATTTAAATGAAATTAATATCTCATATTCCTAATGTTACAGGAGATAACTCATTACATTTGTACACACAATATTGTTCTCGCAACAAATCTCAACATCATGTTAAGCCACTTCGAGCAACAATAACAGCCTCTACAGAGAGAGTGATTCTTGAAGGCCACCTCGAGGAACAATAACAGCCTCTAAAATAACAGCATCATGTTAAGCAACAATAACAGCATCATGTTAAGCCACCTCGAGCAACAATAACAGCCTCTAAAATAACAGCATCATGTTAAGCAACAATAACAGAGTGTGATTCTTGAAGGCCACCTAGAGCAAAAATAACAGCCTCTAAAATAACAGCATCATGTTAAGCAACAATAACAGCATCATGTTAAGCCCCCTCGAGCAACAATAACAGCATCATGTTAAGCCCCCTCGAGCAACAATAACAGCATCATGTTAAGCCCCTCGAGCAACAATAACAGCATCATGTTAAGCCACCTCGAGCAACAATAACAGCCTCTAAAATAACAGCATCATGTTAAGCAACAATAACAGCATCTACAGAGAGTGTGATTCTTGAAGGCCACCTCAAGCAACAAAAACAGCCTCTAAGATAACAGCATCATGTTAAGCAACAATAACAGCATCATGTTAAGCAACAATAACAGCATCATGTTAAGCCACCTCGAGCAACAATGACAGCCTCTAAAATAACAGCATCGTGTTAAGCAACAATAACAGCATCATGTTAAGCCACCTCGAGCAACAATAGCAGCCTCTAAAATAACAGCATCATGTTAAGCAACAATAACAGAGTGTGATTCTTGAAGGCCACCTCGAGCAAAAATAACAGCCTCTAAAATAACAGCATCATGTTAAGCCCCCTCGAGCAACAATAACAGCATCATGTTAAGCCCCCTCGAGCAACAATAACAGCATCATGTTAAGCCACCTCGAGCAACAATAACAGCCTCTAAAATAACAGCATCATGTTAAGCAACAATAACAGCATCATGTTAAGCCACCTTGAGCAACAATAACAGCCGCTACAGAGAGTGTGATTCTTGAAGGGCCAGTCGCTTAGCTACCACGTCCCAGATATGTTCCATCCGGGACATATCCGGCGAACGTGTAGGAGAGGGAAGAAACGGTACCTGCTCTGCATGGAATAGGTCTTGGGCCATATGTGGTCGAGCATTGTCCTGCTGGAATATAGCTCCGGGACAACTCTGAAGGACGGGAATCCCCTCTGATTCTAAAACATCTTTGATGTATAGCTAGCTGTTAAGGGTTTCCTGAATTCGTATCAGACGCGATCGTGAATTGAACTAAATGGCGCAGAAAACCATGACGCTTGGCGTTGGGCTGGTAAGTCTCTGCAAAGGTACGCTGCAAGGTGCCGTTCGCCAGGATGTCATCTAATACGTATGTGACGATCATGGTGCATTACGTTGTATCGTTACTCCTCAGAAACCACGACCTGTTGACAATCAGGTCTCTAATGCCTGTGTTCGGGAAACTATTGCAGCTTGAGGCGCCTGTGGTTGAGGGTCGAAGGAATGCGTAGCAATGGGCTGAAAGATAGCGGTCCTCTGTAAAGCAAACGACGTCTAACTGTGCTGGAAGACACATCCTGACCTATGAGAGTACTCCACTATTGCGCTAACACAGTGAATAACTCTGTGCGATCGGTCACTGTCATGCGGTAGAGGTGTGTGTGTCATCCCATGCAGTCGAGCGATTTTGCGGACCACTTCCCTGATTTCTGTACGTCCGAGCATCAAATGTGCTCTGACACCACGTTCGAATCACTGAACCGGCAGCTCGTCCCGTGCGAGTGGTAATTTCCCCGTAGGAGAATTCAGCTTCTCTCATCCGAGCAATCCTTCCACTCCCAAAGTCCGTCAGGAGTTCATAACGCGAACTTCTTTGCTAGCGGGGCAGAGTGAAACACAAGAAACACCCTTTCGACTCAGTGTCCGCTCTTCACGGATTAAAACATCTAATTCTAAAAGGGACGTTAAATAAAATAGAGAAAATTAAAATAAATTATGCTGAACCCCTCCCTCCCTAAACTAATACTTAACACAAAAAAACCCTTAAAATTATAAATAAATTTAAAATAAGCGGGTTCAAGAATGGCGCTAACAATTCGCGCTTTGCACCGGGGATGGGAATTTAGAATGTGAGCTCAGAAGTCTCAAAGAAAGCAAGTTAGTAAAATCATGCAATGCATTGATTATGATACGTTTTCCAACATACCAGAAGTCATTACTCAACTTATTACCAAGTTATGAGGATAATAGCTGTGGAATAAATCTCGCTCCTGTGTCCTGACCTTTGACTCCATTTCGATTGTATTCAACAGAACCAGTTCAGTATACCTCCGGAATAACATACTAAAGTGTTGTCGTAATAGAAGCATTTTTACGTACGTTATGACGCATAAGGGCAATGGAATGAATCCCGCTCCTATGTCGTGACCTTTGACCCCATTTCCAATATGGTTCATCTACAGGTGGTCCCCTACCACATACCAACATTTCATCGAATTCGAACAACTTTTACGCGCGTTATCGTGCTGACAGACAAAGCTGGTGCATATACGCTTCTTCAACCTACAGTTGGAAAGCGTAAAAAATGGATACACTTAAAAAACGCACACAAACATACTCGAAACCTATCTAAAAATTCTGACCTAACTAATTTTTCAAGGGATAAAATAAACACAAATGCCAAAACGGTCATTGCTTCACCCTAAGCACCAAGGAGTAGAGGCCCCACGCAAGGGCAGTGAAAGGTGCTACACAAAGGGAATACCAATGGATAACCGCACTTGCTGTGAATGTGCAACACGTAAGACAGTAACGGCCTAACGCCGGCGTTTACTGCAAAACAGTAGTTTTTTTACTTTTAATTTATCAAATGCAGCACCAATTTTATCCTCTGGTGGGGATGAAAAAAAAATGGAGATCGTCGTCGTCTTTTAAGAGGAGGCGGATCCCTTCTATAGGTTCCTTAAAAACAGAAGGTACAGAGTCAAAGCTTATTGGATCCTGGGATTTCCTGAAACAGTACGCTTCCCAGATAGCCTTCACAAATTTCTGCACTACAATGGGGTAACCCAAAAGCTTAGAAATTTGTGGAACTTTATTTGTAGCGCATTATAACATAAAATTATCCATAAAAATTCGGCTGGCACGTTGTGAAGGTATGAGTGGAAGAAACGCTCTCAGCCTTGAGAGAATTAAGGTACTCCTCATCTGTAATAGCAGAAGGGAGGCCTTTTAATATAAATTCAAAAGACCTATCTTTTACAGGTTTTGCAGTTGACGTAGACGGTCCTTGACGAGAAACTGGTGATGATCTTGATATCAAGGCATAATTGACAAGAACTGGAGGATGAGAATTCTGCTTCTTCTGTTGGTCCGGCAGGGTACCAGTAGAATCGGACATCGCAGATGTAGTTCATGGTTGTAAGCAGTAAGGCTGAGACACTGTAGCAGAATAAGTTTTGCGACCCAGAGGAAAACTCTGGCTGAGAAACAAAGATGCACCTGATTTTATCAGGTGATATGACCTCTTTAAGATGGTTGCAGATGCAGTTTGCCACCCTTCTGTCAGCTTTCTCAGCCTTGAGGAATGTCCACTTGTCGCTCTGCCTCCTTTTTGCGGGGTACAATGCATCGTTTTTGGCTTTCATAATAAAAGCCTGGACATCAGATAGTCTAGAATCCAAAGAGGAATTAAAAGTTCCTTTAGATGATTGCAACATCTCGTTTGACCCAGCTCTTTATACCCAAGACTGGACAGTTTAGAGGTGGTGCTACGAAACCGCATGAGCATTTTCACTGACATTTAATCATTAAATTATTATTTGTCAAAGAAATCGAATGAGCATTTTCCCTGACATTTTAATCATCTGCATATCCCTACTTGTTGTACATATCTTGTAAAAGCCAATGCCAGCAGTCCTCCGTGGTATTGCAATTTTCACTAACAGGCGTGTGTGTGTATATAGAATGAAAATATTACAGAACAAAAATACAAAATTTCAAAACAAGTAAAAAACTGGAGCAGGCTGCCGTCATCAGGAGAGTACTAACCTGTGGGAGTGGCCTTTCTAGTACCAACAAAACGACAAGGCAATGTGTAACCAATGTGTAATTTGAAATTTTTTGGACACCGAATTAAAGTTAAAAATTAAATGGTTAAAATGATGCCTTAAGAAATTTTTAGGAAAATTGTTAGATTGCAATTTAGAAAGAAGAGCTTTCAGATTTTTTGCAAGTAAGAGCTGTGTATGTATCAATAACAATTTTGTTACCTTGGGCGATGGGTTTTACTTCCAAACTCGTGGTATCCCGATGGGCAGTCGCTTTTCTAGCAGTTTGGCTAATCTCTATCAACATTTTTTTGAGGATAGATATTTTGCCAATCATCATTTACCTGGGATTGATCTAAGATATGTTGATGACATTATTGTCATTAACATTCCGGACTTGTTGCGTTGCGCCACTGACTTGTATCCTGACGACCTTACCCTAGAAAAAACCAACAGATCGTCTACTTGTGTATGTTACCTCGATTTAGAGGTTCAGGTGGACGAGGAAGGAAGAGGTGTGGTGAATTTATTTGATAAAAGAAACTCGTTTGAGTTTGATATCATTCACTACACTCACTGGTCATCCAATATTTCAAAAGTTATACATCGCAATCTACTCATCTCGCAGTTTCATAGAATAGCTAAAATTTGCTCTAGACAGCTCTTACTTGCAAAAAATCTGAAAGTTCTTCTTTCTAAATTGCAATCTAACAATTTCCCTAAAAATTTCTTAAGGCATCATTTTAACCATTTATTTTTTAACTTTAATTCGGTGTCCAAAAGTTTCAAATTACACATTGAAATGCTTTATTAAACTAGGACCTAACAATTTTAAATATATAGGTAACATAATGTGATATTTGGTGGGTCCCTAATAGCTGAAGATCTTATCTACATACACAGTTTTGAATCTTGTCAATTCACACTTTTTTTGGCTTACCAGGTAGTTGTTTACCGTGACCACCTTCTTATCAGTATATATATTTGGGTTCTTGTGGGTGCTCTGTTCAGTTTTGTTTGACTCTTTGTCATGGCGGTTTTTGTTCTGCCGGTAAGCTTTTAATTCTTCTTTTTTTAGTTTGATAAATTTGATTTTTGTAGTTTTTGTGCTTATGAGAATTTGGTTTTGTGACCTAGGGAGCATGACTAACCGACAATTTTGGCTTGCCTTGTCGTTTTGTTGGTACTAGAAAGGCCACTCCCACAGGTTGATGCTCTCCTGATGACGGCAACCTGTTCCAGTTTTTTACTTGTTTTGAAATTTTGTATTTTTGTTCTGTAATATTTTCATTCTATATAAGCTACTACATGAGGTTTAGCTGCCTTCGGCGCTTCTCATAGTATTAGCCTTTTTTTTGTCTAATATTCTTGTGTTAAATAATTTATTTATAAAGTAATTTTTTTTTGTTTTATTCATATATATATATATATATATATATATATATACACACAATGTACTTGTTTTGTTTTTATCTCTCATTTTTTTCAAATTTCATACATTTCAGTTAAAAATCTCAAAAATAAAAAATGAGTTTTCTGAAACCAAAAATAAATCCCCCGTGTCTTGCACAACACGATAATTGGATAATGGTATAAGAAAAAATGGAAAGAATATTTTACTATGAAGCAAATTATTTTGTATTGCCAGAAAAGGTATTCACATGCATACATAAGGTTTCTCTTCTTCTTATGTCTTGTTTCACAATCACAGAACATGGTAGTTGGCTGTTCTGACAGTAAACATATTTGTCGAATAAATGTGTTTCATATTCTTGTTTATTTTGCAGAATGGAAGGTGAGATATTAAGCCAACAAAGCCGCGACAACAACAATGGAAATAGGATTTCTTTTGTAAATGACCAACAAAATGCAATTAATTTTTGTTTAGAGTTTTGACGGAAACAAACATTAAATTCAGGAAAAACCACCCATTCCCTTTTATACATAATTGTATTGTTTTTTTAGCTATTTTTGTTTAATTTTCATTTCAAAGATTTCGAGCAGTTCATTTTACAGCAAGAGAAAATCGTTTTTCATTTCTGCAAAAATCACAAATATAATTTCTTTGTTTCTAAGACTAAATTTTCCTCGCTAAAATCCCTTGAGATGTTATTTTCGTTTCGTAGAAATTCATTTAACTTAATGTTTTGGTCTTAACCGATTTTATTGTTAGAATATCATTCCAGTTCTGATATGAAAGAAGCAGAATTCACTTTAAGAATTAGCAGTATTTCAGTTTTTTAAGTTTTTGATTTCTGTTTGTTTACGGTGTCGTTTTGTAAATATGAATTAGAATAGAGTGTGAAACATTTTATTTTATAGACTGTGGGGCTTTTAAATAACGAATTTCCCGTATACCTACGCCTTTCTAATGAAAAAAAGAGCGTTTTTATTTATTTCTTATTTTCTTTTTATTGAGTTGAGCATTGTAGATAAAATATTTCATTCCGATTACTATATTTTCTTTTTTTAAGATGCCGAAGAGAAGATATGCTTTCATGATTTTAAATTTGAAACATATACTGATACCTTTCAAACTGTGGAACGAGGGAATCTGTTAGTTGGAAGTGTTCATATTAACACAATGACGATGCTCTTTGTAGAGTGGCAAAGAAACTGTTGGGCATAGCAAAACATTTCAAGTTTCTAGACAGATGACTTCATACAGCCTGTAAATGCTACCTCGTGGGGGGCATCGCGTTGCGAGACTCATGCGAGAGGAGACAATGGCATTTAAACAGATGTAGTGCGTTCGTTGCATCTGTAAATTAGTTGCCGAAAAGGTCCTGTGAAAGATTCGATGCTCTTTCTACTCATAATCAGATATAAAGCTTAAAAGCATGAAAACATCACCGTATTATAAAAATTATCTATCGAACAGAAGAAAGCATGTGCGCATCGTCCGGGATGCGTCTATCCTTCCGTTTATTGATTAATTTGCTTTAATGAATCAGACACAAAAATAATTCATCTTTCGGTCATTTAGAAGTAGAGATAGAGTTTCTATAAAGACATGCTTACCTAGAAGAATGCAACGACAGAGACAAAAAGCCCTGTAATGTTTACGATAGAAAAATTACGTTTCTCATTTCAGAAGATAAATGTCAGGGTGATAAAATTATACATTATCCGAATTATTTTTCTTGTTTGAACTTATATGTAATTACGACTCTGAAATGCGACGAACCCGTGTAAGCCTACGAAATTGGCGCCGATCAGAGGCATATTGTTTCGATCAAACCAATCCTGAAACTTTAGTCTTTGGGTACACTATAAAAACACACATACCTACAAAGAAACTCTTCTTAAATTCCCCAATAAAATAATTATGTTAGATATTGGAAGAAAAAACGGTTGAAATATGCTTTTTGAAAAGAAAATAGTCGTAAATGAGCTTTAAAAGAAGCTGTAAAACAGTTTGCTCATGGCTCAAAGTAGATTCATATCACGCTCCAAACGGAATTTTGTACCAGATAATTATTTTCTTTTGAAACATTTTATTTTCACCAAACAAAGAAATCGCAGGTGTTTTGGAGACATCATTTTATATTAAATCATCATGGAAAATATTCTGAAAGTTAAAACGTGCACATTGCAATTTTCCTACGCAATTAATTTTCCTATTTCTTTGATCACTAATTGCCTCCCTGCGTGTCACCTTTTCTTTGTCTACTCATTATTTTGACCCACTAGCCAGTAGCCAGTACTGGTAAATTAATCTCTCGTTTGGTAAATATATGTCGGGCACACACTTCTGAGTTTATTTACGGGGAATCTCTATATGCTCTGTGTCACCTAGTGGGTAAAGGCATGGGGATGATGGGAAATCATAATAGGTACTAGTCTTTCCCTCATGATTACAGAAGGATGGTAGGACATGCCAATGAGCTTCATCTCCAAGTCCAACAACATGCAAATGCAGTAAGCTTTAGCTTAATTAATTCATGAGCATTATTTTTTGTCCGGCGAAACTTTTCTTACTTAAGCACAAATAAATCTGTTACGATATTTCAGAACAAACACATAAATTAAAAGAAGTTGTTTTAAAAAAATAACTTTTCAGATAGAAAAGAAACTCAGATGAAGTTCAAAAGTATTATTCATAAATAGCGTTATTCGTTACACACACAAAGAATACGAGAACGTTTGTCATTTCTCTACGGTCCACAGCGAAATGTCCCTATTAGCCAATCTGCCCATGTCCGCAATGAAACAGCGTAGGCGAAGAGATGAAGCATGTGACAAACTGGCGTAGGCGAAGAGATGACGCATGTGACAAACTGGCGTAGGCGACGGACTGAGGCATGCGAAGAACTCAAGTTTGCGACGGACAGACGTAGGTGACAAATCGTAGTAAGCATGCAATGAACTAACGCCTAACACGCGTGTTACTTAAATTACAGAACCGTACTACCGTGTAAGTAGAGTATGGGATTTATACTGCAGAAAGAGTGATTCCGGCACCTAGAGGTTATTCTGAAAGACAACTTATAACACATACTAGAGAAACTAAATGATTATTTTTTGTTTCAGGGTTTAGTACCTACCATGGGCAACTCTTGTGGCTACATACAAGCGTTAACCCGTCTCCAACTTCTGGTCTATAGTTCCTTCGGCAGGGATGGCTATAGCGGCCCCACAGAAAAGCACCACCCGCATCTCATCCGGAACTCGATCACCAGCCCATCTTTGGATAGTAGTCAGAAGCCGGAACCCGGTTCAACTCGGAAACCGGAACGGCTCACTAAAGATTCAATTGTAAAACTTAAAGTACGTTAACAAAATGTTACTTATATGTTGAAGACTTTAGGCAAATTGAAGGTAGGGGAACGGAAGAAACTCCGGGGATGTGATGGTTACTTGACCAGTAAAACATGGTTAACTTTATAAGTATTTGTAACGTTGCCCATTTATTTGTGTGAGATTTGAGGCATTTCAGCGATGTACAGGAAGTGGAGAGCAAAACTGAAACACATGGGTTTAGGACACGAACATTTATTGGTACAAGGTAGGGCTTCCTTTGGATGCCAATACTTCTGCAATTCGTCGTGGAAAAGACCGGTAAAAGTCCAGTATCGTGGCAAGAGGGATTTGAAGCCATTCTTCTTGCAGAAAAGTGGCTAGTTTACGACGTGATGCTGGTGGAGGAAAATGTTCCCCGACTCGCTCCTCTAGAACACCCCAGAGTGGCTCAATAATGTTCAAGTCGGGTGGCTTCAGGCCATGACAGATGTTCAACCTCACTTTCATGCTCAGTAAACCACTCGTCCACCAGTTTGGCTCTATGTGTACCGGTGCGTTATCATACTGGTACACGGCACCACTGTCAAGATACTATGCTTGAACCATTGGGTGCACCTGGTCCTCCAGAATTGTCTGATAGCCCTTGACAGTGATGTGCCCTTCAAGAACAATCAGCGGGCCGACAGATTGCCACGATATTGAGGCCCAAACCATCACTGATCCACTTCCGTGCTTCACGGTGGGCAATACACAGTTCGGGTAGTAAACCTGTGGTGGATGTCTACACACCTAAACTCTCCCGGTTGTAGAAAAGACAGTAAAGGACGATTCACTGGACAACAATACACATTTCACGTTGTCCAGTGTCCACGATTTGCGCTGCTAGCACCATTTCAACCGATGTTTGGAATTCACACTAGTGATCCAGGGTGTGGCGATAGCAACACAGCCGTGAATGTTGACCCAGTGAAGCTCCCGAAGAACAGGTTTGGTCGAAACAGGCAAGTTGCAGTGCGTATTCAACTCTACGGTGAGTTGGGCAGTTGTAGTTTTATGGTTTTTGGTTGCCATTCGTGTAAGAACGCGGACGTCCCTATCAGACAGCTTCATCTTACCTCGACAGTTATTCCTATTGGATATGGTTCTTCCCTCTTGCTGGTGTGCCTACAATGCAATGGACACCGTGGCTCGAGATACACAACAAAAATATGCTGTGTTGGACACAGATGTCCAAGCAACACGCGCACCAACAAATCTGTCCTATTTGAAACTCGGATATGTCTCCCATTAGGTTGTGTGGATTGCATTTTTTGACGTTCAGCTGTGCTACTGCTCAGCTAATGCAACCTTCACACTCTGCTCTCGTTGATCGACTGCGAAATAGATGCAGGCTGGCCACCAAGTAGCGCGTACAGCGGCGTAACACGTGAACTGCTATTTGCGCAGGTGTTTCAGTTTCTTTGTCCACCAACTGTAAATCCTTGTGGTCTACTGACACTGAACCATACCTGCTGGTGGAAGAAATTTCGCTGTGAACTTGCAAACTACAAAAAATATTCAGACCAAGATTACTCAGTGTACTGGTCCTTTTCATTGGATTAATTGACAACAGAGGACATTTCTTGAAGATTTGGCTATTCGCAACATAGTTCTCTGGTTTTTAAGAATTAGGATCTGTATGTTAACTTTTTATACGATTATAAATATATATTTATAGGTCGGCGTCCATGGACCGGCAATCAGCCAACAAAGTCAAACAGAAGAACAGGAGTGTCATCTGTGAATTTAATAAAATGTAAGACAAAATTAAGCTTCTGTACAAATACGGCTAACGCTCCAGCTAGCCCTGTGTGCCATTTCACCAACACATTACAAAGAACTTGATGCTATTCCATAAACTGTAAAGGAGTAAGAAACAGGTGTACGATTTAAGTACTCTGACGAGGGAAACTATCGGACGTCCCGACACTGAACGTTATGGGGTGGACAAGCATGGCACCAAAGTAACAGGTGGGAAGTACGGCATTTCGCAACCCCTAGAACATTGCTTATAAAAGTGGGGCACCCTCCTGTAATGCATGCAACCATAAAGTGTCAAAAAACATTTACATGTTAGATATGACGCATCTAAATTTCGGGAGAGACCACGTACAACACCATTAAGTTGCAAATGTCCTATACATACGTCATGGTAATGTGTTGAGAGAAGGCAGTGCTGCAAGCAAAGGTGAATAACGCACCACGAGCAGATAACGACGGCACTGGAATGACAGTCAGGAGAGTTGCACATGTCACGCATAGCAAAATTAATGTCCAACGCATTACGGAACTGAAGAGGCGTTTCGTGTCGCAAGTATCTAGACACCTTCCAAGCATAGTGAAGCATAGGTTGGTAATGTGGTGCACACAACTGGTTGTATACAAATGAATGCACCTTGAAAATGAAGATTCTGTCATGAAGGGTGATGCCATGCAGCTCATCATAACGTATGTACTCTTCCATGCGTCGTGCAAACAGTTTGTATTGTCGAAAGAAATACACATCAAAGGACTGGCAGTATTTGGTGATTTTTGTGTGAAAATTGACGTCCCTGTCACCGAAGGCTTTGGCTGCGGCAAACTAATGTCAGTTTGACAAGACCACTAATCTAGTAAGAGAAGGGAAGATCCTGTCAGCTCTGCTTCCAGTACCTTACGCATCCAGGACAGAACGAGAGCTGTGGACATCTTACCACTGGTTTTACAGTGGCATTCTATATTTGGAAGTTGGTTACGTCGTACTATTTTAGAATCACGTTTGCTAAATTTACCATCCGCTTCTTGAAAGCAGATGTATAGTTTCTTTGCAAGGCGTCCTGACATGGACATAAGCACCTGAATAATATAGGAGTGGATAGTCGATGCAGCGGATGGCACAACAGTTTCCATTGTCTTCTCTCCAGTTAGTGATAGCGTTCTGTTTGACGTGAGTTCATATTCAAATCGGGGCTGGTATGTATTGAACACCATGCCGGCATCAATTGCATTGGCAGTAATGTAGTCCGTAAGATGTCGTACAAACTGCAATGCGCTGTTCCTTACGCCCGTATCAAGGGTAACATCCCCCCTGGCAACGAACATCGTGGTCTTACGTGATGATATTTTATAGCGGCGTTTGAATTTGTGCAGAAAATATGTGCTGGATTTAAAATTGAGGTACCTATTGCGTTAGCTGCTTCCTTATCCTACGTCTTTAAATGCCAGTAATGAATTGAGAGTCCCATGTTAGGCGCATCTTGAAATTTGATGTACATATGCTGGCGAATGCGTGTAGCTTTGCTTTCCATCGTACCATCACTCTCAATAGCCGTTACCATAAGCCGCGATTTTTCTGGTGATATCTTGTGTTTACGGGTAGTTGCTGCAACGTTTTCTTTGCGACCTTCACATTGTCATATACACCCTGCATGGTTTGTCCGGAAAACTGTTCGTGAATGCTTTTCCGAATCACTTTGGGGGGTGATGGTTCATAGGATCGCGAACTGTTTGGCGCGTTGTGTGCTGGAGAACCCGGTGTATCACTATGTTCAGATTAACGAGTCCGACGTTTCATCAGTATCACGCCACAATGTCTGTCCTTCAAACATGTCCGCGCCTCCAATGACGTGTAGCTCCAAAACGCTACACAATTGCCTTTGCAATTCGCCTGTCGGTGTACGTTGGAGCCGTGTCGTCCGCTTGGTATTTCTGCGTCATATCGTTCACCAGTATCTGTACTACAGCATGAGGGTTACAAGCCATTTTCTTAAAACACAAATTCCTTTTGTATGCGTACGAACAGGCCCGTGTGCTACCTTACACTATTGACGTTTAACAGTCACTGATGTACACAACGCAGGACACCTTCCAGGCATGCGCAGTATCACCCAATCACATCACACCTTCATTTACATGTTGTTTGACACTTTATGGCTGCATATATCATAGACGGAGGTCCCACTTTTATAAGCCATGTTCTAGGTGTTGCGGGCGATTGCGAAATGCCGTACTTCACACCTGTTACTTTGTTCTCATGTTTGTCCATCACAGAACGTTCCATGACGATTGTCGTCGGGAGGTCTGATATTTTCCTTTGTGAGAAAGATAATAATTTAGGACTCAAATGTGGGGATACGATGATCCTACCGTTTTTCAGAACTCTGTACACTACGAGAAAAGTCCGGTTGTAGAAGATACGTCTTAACCGGCAAAATCTGGGCAAAATTGAGTAACCTGAAGTAAATGGTACAATAACCAACAGCACCCTTGAAATGTGGTGGTGGTGCTAGCGATATTTTACTGGTTAGATGAAATTTGTCAAATATGTTGCGATTCAGGTGTTCTTTCTTAGGACTCGTAGGATGTCAACATTGTTTTTTTAAAGAAAAGAGTGGTAAGACGAGTTGTAAGAATTATTGTGGAATCAGCCTACTGAATACACCAGGGAAATAATTTGGAAAGGTAATCGTTCACATGATACAGAGCTCGGCCTGCGAGAACGGATACTCTGTCAAAAGTCATGTCTGATAAAAGCGGTTGTAAAGAATTTTCAGTCACTTTTGTTGCTTAAGAATAATTCATCCGTTAGAAACTGCTTTGCTGAATTTGTAGATATAGAGAAATCATATAGTAGAACATCAGGATACATCTGTGGAAGGTCTTATATACACTGACAGAGTTTTATATGACAATGTCGTTTTATTCATTTTTGCAGGTCACAAGTTTGAATACTGTCTCTACGGGTGTTAAAAATATTTCCGTGCAAGTATTTTTATACAGCCTTGAATTTTTGCAATTTACCCTCTGAATAGCCAGCCTTACATTTTGACAATTTACCCGCATGCAGGTTGGTGTATATTTATAATGCAGTCATTTTTTATGGTTCTAAAAGTAAGTGCCATTGTCCTTTTACTAGAATGAATCAAGTCTGTACGGAACTCAAACCGTGTGTAAATGAGGAGGAAATCCTAACTGTTAGTACTAGTGTTAGAACACACAGAGGAGGAAATATTTTTTTGAAAGTGGAAGATGCAAGTTTCTTGGTGTATGTGGTTAATTCAGCTCTGCTCTAATTGAGAGTTTCTCTTCCAGGAGTGACACTTTCAAAAACATCCATAATGGATGTGTGTATGAAACTAAGTTTCTTATACTCGATGTACGGTATTGAAACATAGGTATTACAGAATAGACACAGAAGTATATTGAAACCTAGGTATTACAGAATAGACACAGAAGTATATTGAAACCTAGGTATTACAGCACAGACACAGAAGTATATTGAAATACCTAGGTATTACAGAATAGTCACAGAAGTATATTGAAACCTAGGTACTACAGAATAAACACAGAAGTATATTGAAGCCTAGGTATTACAGAATAGACATAGAAGTATATTGAAACCTAGGTATTACAGAATAAACACAGATGTATATTGAAACCTAGGTATTACAGAATAGGCACAGAAGTATATTGAAGCCTAGGTATTACAGAATAGACATAGAAGTATATTGAAACCTAGGTATTACAGAATAAACACAGAAGTATATTGAAACCTAGGTATTACAGAATAAACACAGAAGTATATTGAAGCCTAGGTATTACAGAATAGACATAGAAGTATATTGAAACCTAGGTATTACAGAATAAACACAGAAGTATATTGAAACCTAGGTATTACAGAATAAACACAGAAGTACATTTTTGTGCTAGTGGTAAACCCATTTATGGGATAGTAAGAAAAACATTTTCTGATCACGCGCGAAAAGAAGATATGACATGCAAAACAGAATGCTAGTTAGAAACGTTGGAGGCAAATATTCCGAGGTCGTTTCGTCCAATTGAAATAACTACTGATAAAGCCCTGAAATTATTTATTCAGCCAAATTGGCAGGCAAAGATTTAGGAAAACTGAGGAAAAAATTGAGATGTGCAAATTCAGGAATGCCTTCAATAAAAGATATACGAATGAAGTTTAGAATCCCACGTGGACTTCAATGTGTGGTGCGATATATCAGCATTAATTTTAAGTTGGAAGACTGCTTCTCTTTTAGAATCTAACCTGTGCATCAGAGAAAATAGTTTAATGTTATGTATGGATGTTATGGATGTATTTATGCATGTGTTTCCCTTGCAGAACCGGTGAGGTTTTTTTGTGGTTTTCAAAGTAAAGACTATATTGTTCCTCAGTTACTAGATTCATTGGAATAATGGAGTAACCCACTGATTTAAACGCACGAAACATCATAGCTTTAGAACAGGCACAATAAAGGATGCCGTTGAAGCGATAACGTAAATGATTGGACGAGAGGGTTTATTCCCGTGGTACACATATATTAGTATGTTGTTAATTCGATCAACAGCTCTCGGGAAAACAAATATTTCGCCAGAGAAGTTAAATACCTGATGTACGCAAAGAAGAGTGTGATAAAGAGAGCATGGGTTTCTCTCTAACTTGAGATAAATTTTCTTAATTTTTATTTAGATAAAAACTATCTTCAGCTTCTTGACACCGTGAATTTATGAAAGAATATAAATGGTCCATATCTCTAATTCATGGTTGATTTCTGTGGGAAATGAGGAATGACTCCAAGACAAGCACACTATCTGCACTTACTACGAAAGTAGAACTATACCTATGATCACTATATCCGTGGCAGGATGGTCAAAAGGACTTCAGCTTGAAGTCAATCTAAATATAGTAACTTTGGATGAATTAAAAATGAAAATGCATAATAACCATTAAGAATTTTGATAAGCTTAAGATACACAGGCAAATATGGGTTTAAATCGAAACCCATTTTAATTTGAAGTTGTTTGAAGTGTTGATGTAGGCTTTTAACCTTATTCATGTGATGCAAGACCTTTTTCTACATTACATTTTAAAATGCATAACAAGTTTCCTCATACAAACATACACGCATGTGATTTTGCTTCAGTGATTTTGTGCGTGTGTACATGTGTGTGTCACGGACGAACTGAGGAGGAGGAATATACTCGAGGTCATGTGAAGTTTTGTTCTTTGAAATTTTTTTATCAGTCTTAAAACTGATCGAAAACTCTCACGCAGCATTTGTGACTTTACCTCAAAGTTCTTCAGCAGATTTAAAAAAAAAAAGACTTTTCGCTTTTGTTTCAGCAAAACGACAATGGATAACCTAATAATCTTGAAGAGTTGCCTGCTCTTTGCCTTACGTTACCTCCTACTTCGGGGTAAAAACTGCCTCTGGAAATCTAAAGAAAAAACTGTTTTTATGTCACTTCTGGGAGTCCAACTCAGATCTTTGGTAGCCGGAATTGAGAATGTTAACCTCTAGGCCATCTGCCGACGGGTGTATGTTATAGGCGTGCGCAATTACGATTTTTAACTACAATTAGGAGGATAGCTAAGGTACCATTACATATGAAAGAAAAGAGAAAAAAACATGTATTCCTATTTTCAATATTTTTGGTCTTCACTTTTAAAACCACATAAAAAAGACGTTAACGTAATTACTACGCCTTAAAGTATTCAAATACTCTGAATAAAAAAAATGCAATTTATAAGAATGTTTAACACGTATATCATAATTACATGTGTTGTTAGAAACAATTTATCAAGCAAAAGACAAAAAAATCAACACATAATTTATGAATTTTATGTTAATTAATGACCTTATTGGAAACAAAATCTTATTTTCACTCATCAGAAAACAAAAATGTTAGTGGCAAATAAGAGCTCTTTTGTATCTCTAGGATTTGTACTAGAATCATAGGGTTCATATGTATAGTTGGTTGTTTACAGTAAAATCAATGTGTGCATATTGCAAAAAAAGTTTTCGCTATCATTGTTAATTTTGATGAGCCTTTGTTATCATTCAATCTGGTAGATTTTAGTTCATATCTTTAAGACATTCCTTACGATTCTAAATCATTTCAAATTTGGGCAGTAGTAAACTTTGGTTACTTTGTTAACTTTGGTTACAGAGTTTGAAAGTGTCCATTCCCACAAATGTCTCCTTCGGGCAACTACTCAGAATTAGGGAATGGAAACTCTCATTGCTGTCCTGAGTTTTACAATGGAGACACTTTCTGAACAGTTAAGTGGTAGTTAGTCTATCATATATAGGTTTGACTAAGTGCATGATGTACCAAAGTACCAAACGGTCCACGTGAAATAGCAATCAAATAGACTGAAATCCATTTCCTCCGTTGATAAGGGTTCAAAGAAATGAATATAACTCGAAAACTATTTCGAATCTGTGAAAAACAATAACAGATACTGAAAGTAGAAAGAACAGGGGAAAAATAAGTACATAATTTTTTTTTTCGTATTTTGACCATTTTAGGGTATATCAATACCTTAATAAGCCATTAGAATTACGATCGAAATAAAAATTAAAATTTTTGAAATCTTGGAAATATTAAATTACATTTCTCAAATTATTAAAAGAATAAATTAATCAAAATGTTTTTCCAAAGTAAAGATACATTTTATTTCAGTGTTTTCTTCCTGTTTTTGTCATCCAAAGTGGCTTTACAAAATTGCCATTGGGAGAAGCCACTAAATGAGTCGGTGATTTATGCTTTATTCATGGCTGCATTTAATGGAAGCGTGCAATTCAATGGAGATAAAACCATTGCCTTCCATAAAAAGCACTGGAAAACCCTCATTTAACAATTAGGATAATAACAGGACTACTACGTGACCGCGGCTACTGAAAATCGCCGGTCAAAAAATTAATGGGAGAAGTAATGACCTGACATAGCTAATCTTAGATTTAGCCATCTCAAAGACAACTTCAAATGGTTCATTCCCTTTGTTTTCCTGTTCACTGCCTAAACTTCAGAGTCATTTTTCAGACGACGTCGACAAAAGCAGTTGTAATAGGACACAACCTTCAAAACAAAAGGAAGTCCGTTTCAGCATGTCTTCCTTCACGCTAGGTATAGCAAAACCGGAACCAGTCATCATACCCGTAAATTTTGCGTGACTGATGCACTTAACAAAACTAAAACAAGAATGTAATGCTTTAGAATTTCACCTAGTGATTTTATGGGCGTTTTAGTGATACTGGCTCATACTGATAACTGTTTGATGAATTCTCAGAACTAATTCTACTTTTTACCCCTGTTAACTGTTGCGTGCCACGAATTTTTCTGAATTCACTTTTCATTCGTAAGCCTAAATTTTCTTTATTTATGAAAATCAGTTTCTGTACTTGTACAATTTATACCTGAGGAGAATATTTCTTTCCTGCCTTTATTTTATTCTAATTCTGGCATGTTCAAATTAACAAAGAAATTAGTTAAATAAGCACTTGTTTCAGGGCCGATTTAACAAACGAGCCCAGTGCGTCCGGGGCGGCAGATTTACGGGTGTGCCAAGTTGGAAGAGTGTCTTTTTAAGAATATTTTAGCACCACCACCCAAGAATTTTTTTCTTAAATAATTTTAGGAAATTTATTAATTTTTAAAATTTATACATATTATTTGTAGTAGTTACTCTATATGCGCGGACGGAGAGCATTAGAAAGAAACACGAAAACAGAGAGCATTCGATTTTTTTCTTTCTTGAGAGTAAAGACGTTTTAAAATTACGTATTCTTTAATCAGTAATTTGGCAAACATGGAGAAATAATACATAGTTGTTTTGGAAAGGCTTGAATTTTACAGGGATTTGAAGGAGACCAATGCTCGCGATATAGCGGCTAGATCAAATAAACTTGTTCATAGGTACCAAGGAGACAAACTAAATTTTCTCAGCAACGAATGTCTACATTTCCAGTCATACACGAATGTACACTTTTATCATTGATAACCATATTAAGAGTACATTTCTAAATTTAGAAAAAGCTTTGCGAATGCTTTTAACCTTACCAGTCACGAATTTGTCTGCTGAAAGATTATATTCAGCAGTCTCAAGAATAAAAAATGAAAAAACAAAACTATTGGGAGTGTAAGAACGGTCATATTAATTATGTGAATTTATAATAATCCTGAGCATTATGTTACTTTTTCGGGGAGAAAAAGACATTACAAGCCCAAAAAGAAGACAGAAGGTTCGCGAACGTTTTTTTTTTCAGAAGGCGAGAGCCTCAAACAAAGGACTTTAGTTTCTCACGCCTTAGAAAGGGAGAGGCCTTTCGACGAACTGATGACATCTTCAATGATACCGGGAATTTTGCTCTAGATTTTCAGCGTCGCCCAGACGCCTAAAAGTCTGGGAGACAGCCATCTGTCTTTGTGCAAATGTAACAATGCATATTGTGTTAGTGTAAGCATGTACTTCGGCGGTAGGATTAGTTTCTCAAAGGGGGCACTTACCAACGGACAGATCTGATAGAACCGCGGAAACACAGAAGGTGGGGTTAAAACCCCTCAGAGAGGCTGCCGAGACGACGCCCAGGGTGTGGTGTGCGAAGGGCATCAAAGGTGAACCACGTGGCCGAAAAGGGCGAGCCACATTAACAGGTCTTCGCGCATGCGTAGTGCGGTAGAGGAGAGGCGAGCAGGTCTCTTGAAGAGGATCTGTTAGTTAGTCTGCTTTCGTTCAACGGAGAGAGCAGTTCTCCGGTAAAAGGGGACGCGAAGCGTTTGCTTTTTATTTTGTGAGCCGAGGGACGCTCCAAGTTACGGAGGTCCGACGCTCTGGTTAAGTTTAGCGAGCATGTATCCTAGAAGAGATAGAGTGCTCAGCTGCAGCGGTACAGGTCACGGTCTGGACTCCCGCTGGCGTAGTAGATATTTCTCTACAGAGAATTCAATCTTAGCACAGGCTAAGACTGAAACGTATTGATAGAGTAGTATAGTTAGACTACTATGCATAACATTATCAGAGATATAGATCTACATAATAGTAGGTAGATTCTTCCTAGAATATCAACGCCGAGAGAGATTTTCTTCGGAAGTGGTTATCCTAGCTTCCGTGTTTCACGCCTCTTGTCAGGTCTGATTCTTAGGTGAACCTGAGGTTAGAGAAAGAGTAATACACCGCCGTCAGGAACCTAATTGATTATGTAATAAATGTTTGTGTGTTTTCAATAGTAACTCTTCTCGATATCATTATATTTTAGTGTGAGTATTATTCTGTCAGTTCAGCTGTTTTCGATCCGCCTTCCCGAATCACAGATTTCATATTAAAGTGGGGAAGGCTTCGTTTGTTCGCTCGAATAGAGTTTGGGGAGTGTTTCAGAGAAACAAAAACACTTCCTTGTGTCTGTGAGGAGCCCTATAGCGTGGACGCCTCAGATCCATAAGTAGGAGGCGGAGTCACGACACATGACCAGTACTTTTGCTCTCACAGGGAGAAAAGAAGTTTAATCCCTTCGTGGTAATGTGTGTAGGAAAGGACATAACGCTGGGAATAGACTGTTACCTCGGTTTTTGTTTGTGCTTCAGTAATTGACAAGTTTGTCCATGAAATTCCCATAAAAAAACCAATGATCATGCCATAATTATGGTGCAATCAGACATTCGGTGGAAAAGTGGGAAATAACATAAGTGTTAATCAAATTTTTATTTGCATCATAAGTGTTCATTAAGATAGTTTTGATATTTGCTTCTTTTCCGACATTGTGTCTTTTCTGGTGCATTATATTGTTTTAGAATAATGGTTATTATCATAATGCATTTATTTTTCACAAAATCCTGAAGGTCAATGATTTCAAACGTACACTGATGCACTATGAAATATACACTATATTTTTCATTAATAACAAATATTGCAAAATTGCTTAACATAGCTCAATAAAACACGCTCCAGACAAATAGACACATACAGGTCATGAGCTCGCACCGCTCCAACTTTGGTGTTTTGCTAAAAACAACAAAGTTGGAGGTGGTGGGAGGGGGGCGCCATCTTGTTTTGTGCCAATATCGTCAGAGGCACTTACTTCGCCTCTGGTGTGTCTTATTTGGAATGCATTATTCGTTATCACCACCATATCAGTTCACAGAACGGTTGTCATGGAAATAATACAGCCGTGCTATTCGTGTTTAAAACTGGTATTAAAGTCTAAAGGTCCAGTTTTAAAACCTTCTAGCTAAAGGTTAATCATTTTATTTTATTTTGTGGCAGTGAATTTTTACCCCGGTTTTTGTTTGTGCGTATTAACAAAGCAAGAAAAATTGAAAACTGAAGCGAAATTATGTTACTACTTTAGCAGCTTTGTGTCATTACGAATCCATGTAATAAAGATTTGTTGATAAAAGATAGATTATATTTACGCTGAATAATTCTTAATGTGCTATATATTTTCCCGTACCTGAAACTAACGTACGATCCTGAAATTCCTAGAGCACAGAAATAAACCCTAAAATTTTTACTGAGAGCCAGTAAAGAAAAAATATTTTACTGCTGAAAATGTTGCGCTTATAATTTTTGCTGTACCATTGCCAAATCGGAACAAATATTAATGAAAATAAAAAACTTTTAGAAATTTGCTAGCATTTGTCAGGCATCCAGTAGAATAAAAATGAGGTCTATCATACTATATGCAGCTAAATTATTGGGATGTCCGAAAAAACTGCGCTTTTGCATAGAGCAGTTACACGATATAAATATGAATATTTTCTGCGGGGCAGTTTTTCTGTGTTGCAAACGACTGAAAGCGCGTACTGCGGATTATCGCACAAGGCCTGAAACATATGTCGTGACCCATGAGATGAACTTTCACCACGGTCAAACGCAACGGCTACAAAGTTGGAAATATTTGTTCTATTGCTGTAGCAGTCCGAAAACTTAACGAAAATAAAATCCTGGCGGTTACTTGGATCACAAAAACATGGTTCAAAAAATCTGTTGCTGGTGTCTTGAGCTGGAAAAGAAAGGAAGGTTTAGGATGGCCCCTTCGCTGTTGATTCGAGGGACGTCGTGCAAGCAACTGTGAAAGACAATCCACGAAGAAGCACTCGCCAACTGTTACAAGAACTAGGAGTTTATACACCTACCATCGCTGAGCACCAGCACAAGATCGGAAAGGTTTACTGACGATGCCGGTGAGGTGCCCCCTGAACTCACCCCTGCTCAAACTCAATGACATATCGGCGAAATGCAAGTAACTTTTAAGAGAAATGCATACGAAACTAGATTTATCAAAATGTAAAGCGAATATATCTGCGTAATACAGATTCTTCACAACCGCGGTTGAATTGGGGCGAACCACCTATACCTACCCCCCAACGTGGACAATTCAAGAAAAAAGTTCGTACTGTGTGCCTTGTGGAATAATGAAAGTGTAATCCACTTTGAACTCATTACGAATGGACACAGCATCAACGCAGAACTGTATCCTCAGCAATTGGACAGGATATATGATAAACTTCAGCGGAAAAAGTCAGATTTCAGCGAAATGCTGCAAGAAGACAATCAAGACCTCATACCAGAGCGTGTAAATTGCGAACCAAAATTTGGCCGCCCTCAACCTCTATATGTAAATTGCAAACTAAGGCCCAAGACCCTATCAGTAAATTGCGAACCAATTTTTCTACACCCAATGTGTAAATTGCGAACCAACTTTTCTGCGCCCATTTTGACGATATCAAAAAATTAACCAGTATGAAAAAATAATTATTAAAACAATGTAAAACAATTTAAAGCATTATATTCACCAAAGCAACAAAACTAGTTTGTCATCCTTGCACAGAGCAGTGTTAATTTTCCCCTTAATGTTCCATATTTAGTATATGTACTTAATTCAATGTAAAACAACCAATGTGTTAAATACGTATATTAAACAGTATCAAAAGTAAACAAATAATAATGAAAACAATGTAAAGCAGTGTATTCACGAAAACAAAACAAAAATCAGTTTGTCATCCTTGCGCAGGAGCCATGCTGATCTTCCCCCATTTTCGGAAACAATCACATTTTATAATGATGCGATGCAAATTTTACATAAGAAACTCTTGAAAAAAGTACCTATTTGTGCGCCCATTCTGACGATATCAAAAAATAAACCAGTATGAAAAAATAATGATTAAAATAATGTAAAACATTTTAAAGCAATGTATTCACGAAAACAACAAAACTATTTTGTCATTCTTGCAAAGGGCCATGTTAAGTTTCTCTGTAATGTTCCAAATGTTGAATTCCCGTAGCTGTTCAGATAAGTAGGTTCGGAATTTACATATAGGGGTCATGGGCCTTCGTTCGCAATTTACATACATAGTTTTAATGGCGGTCAGATTTTGGTTCGTAATTTACACGCTCTAGTTCGCAATTTACATACCACCCCTCATCCCGCTAATCGGACTAAAATTAAACTTCAAGAACTGTATGAAATCGAGCTGCTGCCTCATTGAATCACGATCTTGCCTCCTTCAGAATATTTGTTTCGGGCGATGGCCCATTTTTTCTGTGGCAAGTAATTGACTACTTTGAACGATTTCGAACGGGAAGGGCAAGAGTTTTCTGTCTCAAAACCGAAAACTTGGTACCGTGCAGGAATTTAACACATAATGGCATGTTTTAGGTGGGGTTCTTCCGAGGTTCTGGTAAAGTGAAATTGTTGTATCAAAAACGCCGTCTTTTTACTGACACTTTAATATTTCTATCATCTCTGCTGTAGAAATACATCTTTCGGTTTTAAATTTCCTATTCGACAAATCTGTACCAGTACATTACAGTCTTCATCCATTAAAACCAAAGACAACATACATTCTTGATCTCAAAGACTACAGTTTTGTGTCGATTATATATATTAAGATAATACAACGTTGTTTGTCACAAATATATATATGTTTTTCAAGTCGACCATGGTTTCGCTGAGTATTGACCTTGTTTCATCAGGAAGAATGGCCCGTAAATATTTAAATTGTATATGATATCATAAATGGTGTTTACAGTCACGGGTTTTAGTTAGTTGCTTCCACGAGCTTGATATAAATAGAGTGAATGCTATGTCATTAACAAGCTGTGAAGACTTGTGATATACATGGAAAGCTTCCAAAATATCAAGTTTGGCGGTTGAATCTGGCTTGTCAATTAGTTTTGACAAGCCAGATTCAAAAACTAATTGACAACTCTAATTCGCAAGCCAGATTCAAAAACCAAACTTGATATTTTGGAAGCTTTCCGTATATATCAGAAGTATTCGCAATTTTTTAATGACATGGCATGCACCCCATTTCTATCAAGCGCGTGGAAGCAAGTAATCAAAACCCGTGACTATAAACACCGTTTATTATGTCACATACAATTTGCATATTTACGTACCATTCGTCTGATGAAGCTACGTCAATACCCAGCGGACCATGGTAGACTTGAAAATAAAGTAAATATTTGTGACAAACAGCGTTGTATTATCTTAATACAACATACATTGTTAAACAATTATACTTGCATTACAGTGGAATATCAAAATACCAAGGCAATAGTGTAGTATAGCTTAAAAGCCTAAATCAGAGCATTACATAAAATTTTTGGAGTACGAAATATTTAGAAAACTTGTACCAATCGGATATCTGGCATTAAAGCATTTATTTTTTTATCTAACTGATTGTGATTCCAGTTTAAACTTAAAATTGGCAGAGCTTATATACATATTTAAGACTATTCCGGAATTCAGGACAGTATGTTAAGGCACCCAACTTGGTTTTCCTTAACGAAAAATAGAAGAATGAAGGGCGTTTTAGTAATAGAGTAAACTCAGAACGCAAAATGTAAAAAAAAATGAACTTTCCAGGCGAATGAATATTTGACATAAACCTAACACCTGATTTCGATCAAACAAGTTTTGCATACGTTAGAGGAAATCAATAACGGGAACTAAGTTCTGTAAAAGTTTTGAGTTAAGGAACTGCAGAAAAAGTATTGATTTGATCGCACACGTTCTGAAGTCCACTATGATTTAAGCAAAGTGCACGAGTTTTTTCAGAATTTATAGCTTTGATAGAAAGTACATAATTAACCGAGACCACAACTTAAAACGAAAACATAAAATGGTCCATTTTGCAACTGCTAAGTAATATAAGAATACGGAACTATATTCCTGATGTGAGGGCTCGTTTCCCAAAATTTGATTAAGTGCAAATACGTTGCACTCATTTTTATAATTTTACGGTTCCATGACATACTGTCAATGCGAATTACTACTTTTGCTTCTTTTAAAATATAATATACAGATAAATCAAGAAATAAAACCACGTCGTATTCGTTAAAATTCTCAAAACTTAAATCTCGCAGATAATTCCAATTATCTGTTAAATTCATGATTTTTCTCAAAAAATATTTACAGCAGTGAACTCACAGTAAGTAATTACGTCGTGCTGGAAATAAACTCCAAATAAATTGTGTCGTTATGTGCTTGTGAGTTTTCGTGGAGAAACATTTTTATTGATTCAAATAACCATTATTGTGCAATGTAGTACTTTAAATCTGGCCTGTTTAGTGCCTTTGCATTGAATTCGAAAATCTCACAAAGGAAAGAGCGTTAGCTTAATGTGTAATGTTATTATCTAAATAAGCTCACTTAATCTTGCTTTGTATGTTTTAGTGAATTCAAAAGTAAGCCGTTATTGGTGCTATTTAGTTTCAAATAATTAACCTTCATGCATATTAATTAACAAAATTGCACAACCTTAAGTACGTTCCATCCATTAAATTTCAGTTCTTAGAAATACCAAGCTAAATATCATATTACAAGCAGATAAATTCATTTTACAGATTAAAATTTATGAAACTTCAAATCAATCGTTTTCATTTGTATAACGTATTGTTTATACATTTGGAAGTTATGTTAAGAATCTCCTTGTTTTGTCTTGTGTGTTTAAATTAACACAGCTCCCAAATACACAAGCATCAATCAACAATGACCCTCTGAATAATTTTATTTTATGTGCTTAAAAACGTGGAAATCAAATTTAAAATTTAAACTAATGGAAAAGCGAAATTTGTCTGCGTAATCCTACATTTGAAAGCGTCAAGTAATTTCTTTTTAAATAAATCTTGAAATACATGAAAGTGATAGTTCTCATTCTAACGCCTTGAAATTGTCTTGACATTTATGATCTGAATACCTGTCTTGAAATACAATCATAACAAAGAATGCTAGGTACGATGCGCAGCAAGAAAAACTCCTCGTCATCGAAGTTCAAAAAAGTTTTGAAGTATTCTCCCCCCCCTTTTTTTACGCTTTCGAACCATAGGTTGAAAAAGCGTATATGCTCCAGCTTTGTCGGTCCGTCTGTCCTCCCGTCCGCACGATAACTTACGTGAAAATGGTTCAATTTCGACGAAATTTTAGTATGTAGTAGGAAACTACCTGAGGACGATCCCTATTGAAAATGGGTGAAATAGGGTCAAAGGTTAGGACATAGGAGCTCGATCCATTCCATTGCTTTTATAATACATAACTTGCGTAAAAATGGTTCGATTTCGATGACATTCTAGTATGTGGTAGGGAACCACCCGGGCACGAACCCTATTCAAAATGGATGAAATAAGTTCAAAGGTCAGGACATACGAGCTGGATCCTTTACACTGCCTTTATGCGTCATAACATGCGTAAATATGGTTCGATTTTGATTAAAGTTTAGCATGTGGTAGAGAACCACCTGCGCGCGAACCCTATTGAAAATGGGCGAAATGGCGTTAAAGGTCAAGGCACTGGAGTGGGATCCATTCGATTGCCCTTTTGCATCATAACTTACCTGAAAATGCTTCGATTGCGACAAAACGTTATGTTGTTCCGGAGGTATAGTGAACCGGTTATGTTGAATATCAACGAAATGGGGTCAAAGGTCATTGCACAAAAGCAAGATTTATGCCACAGCCATTATTCTCATAACTTGCGTAAAACTGCTTCTATTGCGACAAACCTCTAGTATGCTATTCCTGAGGTATAATGAACGGGTTCTGTTGAATATCATCAAAATGGGGTCAAAGGTCAGGACACAGGAGCGAGATTTATTCCACAGCCGTTATCCACATAACTTGAGTAATAATTTCTGGTATGTTGGAAAGCGCATCATAATCAATGCATTGCATGATTTTACTAACTTGTTTCTTCTCTCTGAGGCTATGCTCCGTGATTGTGGTACCTCTATCGGTGGTTCTACGGGCTGGTTGCCCAGCATTTGTACCACCTTTATTTGATAAACGCGCGTAGTTCTGTTTTTGTTTTATTGGGTGTATTACACCCACTAAGCAACTCACTCGGCTGCAAGCAGTTGTCCCTATATTAGGATTCCAGGATATGAGAAACGTAAATACACCATTTCTCACCTGGGATCCGAACCCGAACCCATCTCTGTCGAATGGATGGAGCTTAGAGTACTACGTCACCAGAGGCGGATAAACGCATTTAGTCAACCTATTTGGCTATCGTTTTTTTTGTTTTAAGGTTTAACGACCACCGTCAGCAACTCAACTGGCTATAAGCAGCAGCCCGTTCCTAATTTAGGGCTCAGTGTCTCAATTAGCGACAGGCTACAGACACAGCTATATATAGGTGTTCTTATCACGGAATACGTGTCAAATGGGTTAGCCTCAACTGTTTTCCACTGGTAGTATCCCCAGTTGCGGCACGTTTGGTGGATGTGTGTCCATATTCTGACTAATCCGGCCACATCTTCGCTACGGCTTCCCTAAATCACCCGACAATGTCTGAAATGCGTAGATACTGTCTCTCTCCTTCCTCTCGCGATTATTGTCCGCTCAAAGTCGGATATATTTCCTTATAGCACAATCTTCATACTGATTTATTGTTAAGCTCATGTATAGAGATTTTATTGTTAGTGCATGTCATTTTATTTGCTATAGATATTTTACGGAGACTTCTGTTGCAATCATCGTGATGCAGTTTCAGTAATGGGCATATTTTACAAAATTCTCTATTTAGGCTGCGTACATGTTCAATTTAATTTCAAAGACCGTTCCTAAAAATCGAAAGGTCAGCTTCTGCGTCGAATAATTAATATCACGAAAAAGGTCATTAACATATTTTCCGATTTAACTGATAGGTAAGTGCCCTTGGTAGACATTAGTTCATAGTAATGCTTATTCTAGAGTCTTTACTTTTCAAAGTTATATACGAGAAAAATGTATAGAATGTATTGCTGTTGCCATTAACTAGGTAAGCTATATATTTCCCCAGTTTCTTGTCAACTTATCAGCTTAAGCGACACTCCTGCTTATTTGCCTTTATTCTTCCTTCCAGAATGGGAATGAAACTGAGTCATTTTTACCTCGGAAATAGGGAATATATCAGATGCCCACGAATTTCCCGGTCATCCTGATATACAATCTTTTAGGTTACTAGTTTGTCGTTTATGTTTTAGAAAATCAATCCGAGAGATTTTTTAAAAAACATTTTAGCGCATTGTTTTTAAAAACAATATGCCTAAAATTGAAATTCTAAATTGGAGGCTATTTTTTGAAAATGCGTTTTAAACACACAAGAACTAAGTGGCATTTTCGAGTTTACGTATTCTTTGATAAAAACATTTCTAAATGCAAGAAATTTTGCGATGATAGGAAGGTGTTTGCTAAATTTTGAAATGATAAACAAAAAAAATAGGAAACAGAATCCATTTATTATCTTCAGAAACAGATGACACTCAAGGGAATTAGACAAAGCATTTTTTTTGCTTTGTTATTCCTTCTAAGCAAAAATTCAGATAATTTTCAGTCTTTGAGATTCAAAACTAACAGAAAACAAAAGCAGTGACATATAGCTCTCGTGCGTCACACATTTGTATTAAATAAACATAAAACATTCAGTAGTCAGTAAACATGTAGATTAATTATGCATCTAGTTTCGAAAAATGCGTGATTAAAAGAAAAACCGCTTGTGCCCTGGAAAGTGGAATACACAACATCATAGCTTTAAATTTCTGTAAACTACTGCTTTTTTTCCCAGCCCACCGAAATAATCTTATTCATTAGCGTCCGCTTTGTTAGAAATGTGCTGTCTCATCCACGCTACACATAAAAAAAGAGTACTACTGTATCTTACGTTAGTATAAAATTTAAATCGACTACAGTGTATCTGAAAAAAATCAATCTAAGGCTATGGTACTGCAAATTAGTAATTTGAGAAAATCCATATGTATCACGGTTTTAAAAGAGTCAAAATCCTGGGTTGCTTTGTTGAGAGATGGCACCAATTCTAAGACGTTAGAACTAGTTTTAGTGGAATGAAAATATGTTTTGTTAAATCAGAGTTTAGAAAAAAGATATAGAAAGAGGTGGAGCATTCCTTATCCGAAATCCTTGGGGGATTGAGATTTGCATTGGTTTGGTTTATTGCATACGGTATACATATACACAGTCGTATCAGAATATTATGATCACCACCTGGATCACAGTGTACCCGCTCAAGCGCGTCACAGAGTGCACGGGACAAGTTCGGCCACATGGAGATATCAAAGGCCAGCCAGGACAGATGAGCCGTAGTGTGTTACGTGGGAACAATGGGCAATGGTAGTGGTTTGACGGTAGTTTAAAAAGGAATAATCATAAGCTACCGAGCCAAGGGTGGAAGCATCTCAGAAACAGTAGATTTCGTGGGCTGTTCGCGAGGTACTGCAGTAATGGTGTACCAAGAACGGACCTCTGACACACCGAGTACCTCATGACGTCATAACTGCGGAGCCCCAAAGGCCATCGACCCCAGACGAGATCGTCGCCTCCGTTGACTGGTAAATGCCAATCGACGGGCAACAGTGCAGCAATTGACCACGCAAATGAACGCTGGCTCACCCAGGTACATGTCTGTGATAACAGTAGAGCGAACCATGTCTCGCAATGGTCTCCGGACTCAACGCTTCGTGAAGGCGCCCATGTTTCACCTAGGTCCAGCGGCAACGACGACTGTAATTCGCACGGGACAACCGTCATTGGACAGTAGAAGAGTGAGAAAAGGTTGCCTTCTCCGACGAATCGAGGTTTCTACTCCACAGAACTGACGGGCGGTGACGGTTATGGTATCAGCCACACGCGAAGCAACACCGCGACACGCTTGTCGGTCAAGAAAAGATCGGTGCTGCAGTTTACATGTTTGAGAGATGTTTTTCTGGTATGATCTGGGACTGCTGGTACCACTTGATGGATCCCAAACGCCAATTGTTACCTGTCTATTCTCGCTGACCACATGCACCCGTTTATGTTGGACGTTTACCCTGGTGGTGATGGTGTCTACCAACAGGACAATGCGCTGTGCCACGTGAATGGTTCCAAAAACACGTCAGCGATGTTTTCGTTCGCCCTTGGCCGGCGAAATGTCCGGAACTCAATCCCAAAGAGAACTTGTGGGATTATTCGGATCGACACGTTCGAGGTGCCGACCCACGACCACGTCATCTCGGGAACATCTGTACTCTGCTGCAGTCCAAAGGGGGCGTGTGTGTGTGCCTCGGGTAACATTCCAGGGCCTCATTGTGTTTATGCCGCTGCGGACGTTTACCCTGGTGGTGATGGTGTCTACCAACAGGACAATGCGCTGTGCCACGTGAATGGTTCCAAAAACACGTCAGCGATGTTTTCGTTCGCCCTTGGCCGGCGAAATGTCCGGAACTCAATCCCAAAGAGAACTTGTGGGATTATTCGGATCGACACGTTCGAGGTGCCGACCCACGACCACGTCATCTCGGGAACATCTGTACTCTGCTGCAGTCCAAAGGGGGCGTGTGTGTGTGCCTCGGGTAACATTCCAGGGCCTCATTGTGTTTATGCCGCTGCGTCTCTCTGCTGCCATCTGAGAGAGTTGCGGTTATTCCCATTATTAGGACGGTGTTCATATTAGTCCGATAATATCGTGTATAACGAGAAGAATAAATCTATACACCAAACTAATTTTAATTACGTAAGATTCAAAAATAAACTTAAGCTGAAATTCATTCATTGAACCGGAGGAATGAACATGCGCCAGAAATGGATCAGTCTGAGAATCGATTCGCAAGTCATTACTTGCGAAAATAGTTCATCCGAATAGTCAACTAACACCAACAACTCATTCAACTCAGAGTGGAGTCCAGGGTTACGTCTTAAGGAAAATCCGTTACCCGAACCCTCAACGAACAATTAAAATAGATCATATTAAAAAAAAAACGATTCACGAGAGTGACACCTTGTGCGAATCGTTCACGTGAAATGTCAACAACCGAATCCATACGAATGAATTGCTTTAATGAGTTGAATCGATTCTTTGAAATGAATCGGTTTTCCTCAACACTGCAACAGAACAGAGCATCACATATCACGTGTTTGAGCCGTTGATGGTGCCCGAAGATCGGCGCAACTCCTGGGAGTCTTCTGGAATTTTCCACTTGTAATGTAGGCAGTTGACATGAGCATTGCTCCTGCCGAGGGGAACAGACACAAACTGAACGCAGGCGATAAATAAGCTAACAGAAGAGCTTTCCAATAACGAATCGCCATCGACGAACCTGAGTCAGCTTGATGATCTGAGTGACTTTGATCGCAGACGCATTGTCGGCGCAAGACAGATGGATCATTCCATCCTCCAAGTGGTAAGAACAATAGGGTTCCCGAGGAAATCCGTACCAATGGTGTACGGCGGGTATACCATCGACGGACATAGCGGCGCCCAGCAAACGATCGTTGGCCAACAAACACGCCATTGAAAACCGGCGTTGACGTAGACTATCTAATCTCGTACAGATAGACAGCTTGGCAAAGGCAGCGCAAATCACATCCTGGTCAAATGTCTGAGGCCTAAATAGTGTCAGCGAGCAAACGTTACGTCGCTCACTGCAAATACACCCTGGGCTACGGGAGCCGACACCCTACACATGGTGCCACTGTTGAGCTCTCATCATCGGATATTACGCTTTCCCTGCTCCCGGGAACATCACAATTGGACCTCTCCCGTTTGGCGCAGCATCATGTGGTCAGATGAATCGCGCTTCCAGTTGCACCGAGCTGACTGGAAGGTGCGAGTGGGGTGTCGCTATGGGCTCCATTGTGGTAAGTCGGCTCTGTTCAAGGCCGGGTAGATCTGAAATGGTTTGCGAGCCATTTGATTAAGCCCTTTAAATCCCATAGTGTGTCTGGAGAGAACGCTAACCGCTGTGCGCATTTGCTGATAGCGCATGCTTTCGCGCATATATTCAGTCTTCACATCCGTTCCTTTACAAGATACAAAATCTACGTGGGAAGTATAACTTATCAAAAACCAGTTGTTACTTTGCTAAATAACCCTTGAAAGAATAGTCTTTAGGATTTGGTGTCAAAACCATTTCTCTATGATTAGGCATGACACAGACAATACCAATTCTATCCCATTTTGGTGTTTACAGTATCCCACTGTTGGACATAATTGGACAAACTGCAAATCTCTGCTATGTGGGTTCGACCTACAGAAGCCTGAGAATCAGATGGGCTGAACATAAATATGCAATTCGTAAAGGAGCAGTTACTTCGACTTTGTCAAAAACTGTCATTGAGGGAGACCTAAAACCGTATTGGGACAATGCAAACTTGCCATCAACAGCCTCGACAAAAAGTTCTATGTTGTTTACTGAGAGTCTTCACATTATAAAACTGGGAACTAAGTGCTGCAATGAGGATATGTCTGTTTGCGTTCTTAGTTCATGGAGAGATCTCATGTTGGAATATCCAAGCGAGGAACCCTCAAAATAATTTAGGTAATTCTGTAAATAGTTTGTAGGTATTGCCATTTAATGTTTTTACTCATCTCTTTTACATATTTGTAATCTTGTGCTCATCCATGTTACTATATAAGTCATGTACCGCTTCATAATGATTTCACTCCTTAGCCTGATGATGCGACCATAGTGGTTCGCGAAAGTGCTCGCTAGAGCTTTTAAACTAATCCTTTTAATTGTAAATAAGGACGTTTTTTAACCTACGTTTTTAGATAGTGATTGGGAGGTGTGGTGTTTGTGCTTTATATTAAGACGAATCTGATCGTGCTTTGACAGCCTTAATTCCTCTTTTTCCTTTACAAGATGTTAGCTTTAATCTCCAAAATTATTTTCAGGTTACCTACCCATGAACATTTCTTACGTATATTTACAGGTGCATTTCTTTTCTAATATTTCTTAACTATGACCATCATATTCATTCGATGTTCACTTCTTACATTTATTTTATTCATCGTTTTAGCTGAATAAATAATTCTCAGTTTTGCCAATTTTGCACTGGAGAAAAGTAAAATCAATTTCATATGTTAAGAATTTTTCGAAAATAATTTTTTGATTAAAATGTTTAAATTCAATTACTCTTCCCATGAATTAACACAACACGAACCAACTTGCTCTAAAAAACGACGAGCGTGCTGGAACCGAAAGAATAAATTCTGCTGACGATTGGCCAACATAGTGTTACAAATTTTGAACAAAAGTGTTATCAAGAAAACATTTGAAGAATAACAGTTTTACCTGAATAAATTCAATTCGGTATTGAATTTGGGTTAAAGTAAAAGCTGCATCTTCAATGCATCTGCGTGCTACAGAATCACAGAATTTGGAATTTTTTCATATAGCCATATATAACGAAGTAAATTTCTCCGTCATTTCTGTTCACGCCAGGATTCGAACCCGGATCCCCTCATTCCGGAATAAATCACTACCAATTGAGCTACGCGGACGTTTATTCTGATTCCTATCTGCCTTTATGTCGTGTGCGTCCTGCTGGCAGGTACGTCACATCTCCTGGTACGTCACACATATTAGTGTTATAAACTCAGGATTGTGTTTTAAGCGTATATTAGTGGAATGGAGAATGTACATTTTTGAAACACTGGCTATCTAATTTTTATTATAGAGTAGTTTCATAAGACCACGATGTTTCACTAAACACGTTATAAGGGTAATAAGTATTCCATTCCCAATTACAAAAAGGAAACTTTCACATTTTGTTTATCTTCCCATGTTTAGTTTTTTCCTCGTTGTTACTGAAAAAATCTTAGAACAAAATAGAACCCTAGCAGAGATTTTTCGGGCGATAGTACAAGGAATCAATGGTTTAACTTTATCGTAACTGAGATAAATTACACTTTAAAGTGATACGTGCTCCGCTTGCAATTTAATTATTAATCGCTCATGCACGATTATACAATATATTCTGAGGGAAACATCAAGATTCGTTTGCCTGTCCTATGTTTACATGATCTTTGCACTTCAGTTGTTTATCCGATTTTTATTTCATAGTGCGGGGTTTCAGGTAATTGAATAACATTTTACCACGTATTTTGAAGAACAAACATGCATTTTCTATCTATCAGTCCGTTAGCCTGGATATACCATATCTGCTCACCTGGAAATCGGATTTTTTTTTCATCTGGTGCTAAATGGAAAGATGATTTTTACTTTTAAATATTTGGCATGCTTAGTTTTCTCAGCAAAATAGTGCACAGTAGTTCTTATGTTTCACACAACGACTGCACTTCCGAAAGTCTAATTGGAAATACAACTCCTATTTACCTTCTAGGTACCAATATTACATATAGGATGTTCATGAATTAATGTTGGAGCTTCGCAGATGTGTACCTACGTTATTTTGCGATGCCGAAATGTAGTGTTTGCATAAATTTGTCACTCAGGTGTCTAAGTTTCTCTGTGTGCTAACGCCACGGCTCGGACTTCAAATATTCCTGCTTTGCTGTTCTGACTTCTTAAATGACGAGCCCGGAGGAAAGGGCTTACTGTATGCTTAGATTTTATGATCTGTATCTGCCGTGTCAGTACGACCTCAGTTTCGTTTATGTTTTCAGCAGGACGCCACACATGAGTTAAGTGGTACAGGCAATTTGTGGAAACCAGATGCCTGTGTAAATGCAAACGTTCGGACAGTTGAAGCGTGTCCGGTGCACACGTTGACAGAGTGAAGGAGACGTATCGGCGGAGAACGAAGAACTCACTGGCCCGAGTAAGCAGATAATGGTAAATGCCGAAAACGATGTTATGTAATGTGTTGCGTAAGCGATTAACAATGAAACAGTGCATGTTGCAGTACGAGCTGAAAGATGCAGACAATGAACTGAGAACAGTGTTCGCACAGAACTTGCATGAGAAGATGGAAGAAGATGGTTTCCTGGAGCGTCTCATTTTCAGCAATGAAGCCTTTCTCCCTCTGAGTGGAGAGGTCAATAGGTACAAAGTCCGTACCTGCATGACAGATTCTTCACATATGGAGATTGAGTACGAAAGTGACTCCTAAAATGTTAACGTCTTTTGTGCTTCCTCGCAAGGGAAAGCGTACGGGCTTTTTTTTTTTGCCGTAGCAACAGTGATTGGTTTCACCTACCGGGACATGTAAGAGATCTGGTTGTTCCAACAACAGAATAGTGATTACAACGACTACATTTTCTAACAGGACTACGCTCCTTCCCATTTCCATCATGAGGTGAGACGCCACCTCAGTAGTGTTCTTCCATAGCACTGAATAGAACGTGCTATAGAAGGGGACAACCACCTCCTCCTGAGGTTAGCCCGGATTCAGGATCTAACGTTATGTGACTATAGCACTGGATTGGACGTGCTGTAGATGGGGGACAACCATCTCCTCCTGAGGCTAGCCCGGACTCAGGATCTAACGTTATGTGACTATAGTACTGGATTGTACGTGCTGTACATGGGGGACAACCACCTCCTCCTAAGGCTAGCCCGGACTTATGATCTAACGTTATGTGACTATAGCACTGGATTGGACGTGCTGTAGATGGGGGACAACCACCACCTCCTGAGGTTATCCCGGATTCAGGATCTAACGTTATGTGACTATAGCACTGGATTGGACGTGCTGTAGATGGGGGACAACCATCTCCTCCTGAGGCTAGCCCGGACTCAGGATCTAACGTTATGTGACTATAGTACTGGATTGTACGTGCTGTACATGGGGGACAACCACCTCCTCCTAAGGCTAGCCCGGACTTAGGATCTAACGTTATGTGACTATAGCACTGGATTGGACGTGCTGTAGATGGGGACAACCAACATCTCTGGTTGCCAGCCCGGTCTGGGGATCTAACGCTATGTGACTTCTTCCTGTCGGGGTACGAGAAAGACAGTTTACGAACACCCTTAACGCCTCAATACTTACGAAATCTCCAGGAAAGTATCACCCATGTTGTGACGGCCATAATACCGGACATGCTCGATCTGGTCTGGCACGCATTGGACTTCTGCTTGGGCATGTGTCGGGTAACGAACCGGGTGCACATATAAGGGCGTATTTTTCTACCATGTCGGTAATATGTATCTGACATTGTATCTGCGCTTAATTCTTTTGTTAATGAATATATTAGAATGCTTGAAACAGAACGGAGTACTTCCATGCGTACTCCACGTCTCGTAATGCAAACTTAGCCAGCTGCGTATTGCAAAGTTCATTTTTTTTATATCCGTACAGGCTTCATAGGTTAAAATGAAGGATATTTCTTAATTTTTTAATTTGTAGGTTTGAAACTTTTGTTAAACTAATATAACTCGGGATTTCGGTGTCATCATTGTTTTGCCTGATGTGCTTCTAAAGTTGTTTAATAAGCAAAATTATCGATTGTTTATACTTCGAAGTTCCATATTCATCCCTTTAGTATAATGATTTAACCATAGAGAAAACTTTTAAAATTGCATTGTTGTTTTGTCAATATTTTTGTTAGTTGTGCTAACTGCGCCGAAATTTTCGCCTCGCCGGTGACAACCAATTTTGTGATGCTTCCTTCTACTAAGTTACGAGCTCTCACATTTTTTAGAATTTATACCGATTTTTCTTCCTTCGTCCACTGCGTGATCTACAGTACTCGTAAGGTTGTTCACCCGCATCTTTTACCTAAGGCCCGGATTACCAAGTATGATTGATCACCTAATTAATGTCTTTGATTACAGTAATCTTTAATTTTCGCTGCCTAATTTATTTATTTCATTCACCAGATAGTATGCAATGGAGTTTAACATTTGATAAGCTATTTTATTTCGTTTTATGGAGAATTCGTAATTAAATACAAAATCTATTGTGGTGTATCACCAGGACAAGTTTCTTTATTTTAAACGTTGAGCAGCTAAATACTATACAATAAGCACTCGGATCAAATGGTTGAAGGTAAACATTTTGGCGAAAGTTTTTGGTCCAATTAAGTAAGTGTATTTTCATGTAGCAGGAATGAATATTATAGCGTAAAAAATAAGTTTTGCACCTTTTTTCCCAACGGACAAAATTGGTTTTAAGAGGCATTGCTTCTTGAGAAGCTGGTGGCGAGATAAATTCATGAAATTCCCCGTGAATAATACCCATTGCAGTTCCAAAAATATTACAAAGAACTGTGTGTCCGTCTATCAGAATGATTTGTCTGTTCCGGAGGCCTAGAGATGTGGGTGGTATTTTTGTTCGATTCATATTCCTAAAACTAAACTCTCGGAGAAAGGGGCGGAAAATCCTTATCGCCGTAGGAGTCACTCACGGCAGTCGTTCAACCCCGAAACAAAAGAAGTAATTCGAAGATGATCAGTGGGTTATGGTACATTTTTCAAGAGAATTTCCACCTTCTTCCCGGTATTCATGAATACTTGGGCTGAAACTCATACTGTGATTGACGGTAAAAACACATACTGCCGTACTCTACGAAGTTTTCACTTAGTTCAAAAATTGTTCAGTCGAAAGTCATTTTTTTTCTTTTTGGTGTTTAACGATATCCTTATTTTTTTCTTTTAGTATGAGGATTTAACGACCGCCGTGAGTAAAGTAATCGGCTATAAGCATTCGCCTATTCCCAATTTGGGGATTGGCTCCAGGGAAGGTCGAGAGCCAGTTTCGTAAGACAAACATCCAGTATTATTTTATATTTGTTTGGTGGTTTAACGACCACCTTGAGCAACTCGATGGGCTGTAAACAGTCTTTCGTAGCTTATTTAGGACCACTATTTCCAGGAAAAGGAGAGAGCCAGGACCGTAAGATAAATAAAACATCCGTGCCTCACCGGGATTCCAATCCCCGACTTCTCTCCGACGAATGGTCAGAAGTCAGCACTTAGACCACTGCGCCACTGGACCAGTATGACCACCTTCAGCAACTCTAAGAACATCAAGCAACCGCCTGTCCTAAAATTGGACCACTAGTTCCGGGGAAGATACAGTGCCATAAGAGACACACCACCCATACTTCATTCGGTATTCGAACCCAAGCCCACTTCAATGACGGTCATGTTCTAGAAACGAAGTATGGCGGTTGATCAAAAAATATAGTTACCAGACTGACAATTCCATGAGCCCGACTATCGAAAGCAAGACAACAGTAAGTATAACTACTGAGGTACAGCAATATCAATGTCCCACAGCGTAAAGTCGCAGACGTACACTACAACTCTATTGTGCGAGTTCAAAACGGCGGTTAGGCTGGAAAACTGGGAGATCAGAGACGTAAATTATGTTTTACCATGTAAAGAAAGTTTCGCGTTTTTATCATTAAGTATGGTTAACGTGTAATGCAGCGTATGATGCTTCTGAATGCTATCAAAAGTTTGCGAATGGTAGTGTTGGTGTAACCAAAGTAAAATTTGGTGGCCAGGCAGCTCTTTGATGGATATCGACACACCATAAATTGAAGAAATCATTCAAGACATTACAGAGCTTTGGACTGCTAACAGATCCCTTGAGAATACAAGTACGTCGTCGCCGACGGAAGAAAAATCGAAATTTACTGTCAAAAGATGTTTCTAGCTTCAGGGATAAAAACGTTTACGCGAAGGGAGTGAACAAGATCATAACTTGCAGTGACAGTTCCCTGCAAGGTTTTGGTGAGCTCATAAAGTTTGTTTTTTTTCGTTCATTGTATTCAATGCATTAAATATGCTAGTACAAAATACAGCATCCTTATGTTTTAACCAATCTGGGCACTAGTTCATTCGAGAAATATTTTTCTGTGGTAGAAATGAGGCAATACCGAATCAGTTAGGGGAAATGTTCGAAATAAAAATACAGAGCAAAATTTATTTGATCAAATGAATGCCCGATACTTAAACAAAAGGAACAATTTAATCTGTTCTATTGCTCGAAAGAAAGACTGAATTTGCAGGACTTGAGCTCCACGAAGTCATCCGACTGAAACACGCACATCTTTAATATTTTCAACGGGATTTCTGTTGTTTGATCAGTGGTTATATCAAGCGAACGTGGCAGGGTCAGTGGGACCAACAGGTTGACAAACTGCAACGTATCAAACCAGTTATTGGTGCCTGGAGTTCATGTTGCCGGAACCGTAGGAAGGAAGTTGTACCCGCACGTCTCCGTATTGGGCATTGTCGTTCCACTCACCGCTATTTGCTGTGTGGCGACACTGCCCCTGCGTGTGGGACGTGTGATGTACCTTTAACAGTTGTTCATATTTTATGCTCCTGTCGTCGTTTTGTTTGGGATCGTGTTAGTCATTTCCTTTTAACAGACGACTCAGAAACCCTGAGTTGTCTTTTAAATGATCATTGTGATGTGTCGTGTGTGTTGTCATTTCTTCGTTCTGCGGGTGTTTACATGTCACTAGTTTATTATTCAAATTGCACGTGAACAACAAATGACACGTGAGGTACCTTTATATTCAGCATAAGCTCATCGGAACCTTACCTTGCAATTGTGCTGTAGGGTGTTTTGCTAGAGAGCCGCCCAAAGAATCAACTATTGTTCTCTTCCCATTCTACATACAATGATGCCCAAAATTAAGGTCACAAACACATTTTTTAACAATAATTCAAAATAGCAACCAGTAAAATATTTAAAATTGATGTCATACATACTCTGGGAAACGGTGAATCTAATGTAAGCATGCGCTGTTTGTTACACGGTTAACAGGCTGAATTTGGTAAGAGAACGTTAAATAGATCGGTTTCTGCACCTGAGAATTTCGTCTTCAGAGTTGTGTTTCTTGCAAGACAAATCACAAGACTGACTGATTTCAGTTGGAATGAGTGCTCGTAATCGTTTGAACGATGGAGTGAGGTGGAGAGTCATCAGCAGGCTTAAAATGCTGGCCAGACTCAAGCGGAGGTGGCTCGATGGACGGTCAATTCCGAACAACAGGTACCATCACCAGGAGGCCCGGCCAAGGCCGTCCAAGAGCCACGACACCTGCGAAGGATGGTTACGTGTCACTAACTGCCAATGAAGACGGATGACGGTTAGAGATCTCTCTCAGGACTTCGCTTCTGCGACTGGAACAACAATTGAGAGACAAACTATATACAGATGCCTATAGCAGAGAAGGACTTTTACACCCAGCGACCAGTGGTGTGTGTCCCCCTCACCAGATCGCAGAAGATAGCCCGCCTGTCGTGAAGCCAAACATATCTTTCTTGAACACAGCAAGATTGGGGACGAGCACTTTGCTGTGATGAGTCAAGATTCCGTAAACAAAGTGATTCTCGACGAGTCTGCATCTGGAGACCGCGTGCGAACCGCTATCATCCCTGCAACATACGGAAAATCAACCACTTTGGTGGAAGTGGAACCCTTGTGTGGGCAGGCATAATGTTGGACGGCCGCACACCACTGCACGTCTTCGATGGAGGCACTGTGACCGCACAGTGAGATAGGGATGAGGTCCTTGAATTTTATGCGAGGCTTTTCCGTGGAGCTGTCGAACCGGACTTCATTTTTATGGACGATAAGGCGAGGCCACACAGAGCTCAGCTTGTCGACGATTTTCTGGAAGGAGATGATATTCGCCGTATGGTGTGGCCAGCAAAGTTGCCGGTTCTAAAATCTTTTGAGCATGGTCGGGATGCTCTAGGAAGAGCCATTGCACGCCGTCAGCCCCTCCCATGACCCTCCAGGCGTTAAAATCTGATCTCTTAGAAGAATGGGATTTGTTGCCACAAGATGTTATCAACAACCTCATGAGAGCTCGTTGTGCGACTTGTAAAGCTGTGCGGGGTGGCCACACTCTCTATTAGCCGGACAGTTCTCGAGGTATTATGCATCACGTTTGGACCGTTTTTGGTCTAATTTGCATAACGCAAGCAATTTACTTTCTGTTAATTTTGTTATGTTGCTATTGTATGTCTTACAGTATGAGGCATCTATATTCCAAATTTCATTGCAATAAACCATTTACTTTTTAAGATATCACAGAATGTGTGTTTGTGATCTTAATTTTGGACATCAGTGCAGAAACACAACGTTTGGTTTCAAAGTGATCTTGAACCTTGAGATATGCGCGAGAGTGATTTTTCTGATAAGGCGATTACTCCTTTTGACGTCACACTACCCCACCAGGTGACACTAATTCTGTTTAGAGGCCAACTGCGTGATTTCCTGTGTTGCTGAATGTCGTCCAGGATGGTAGTGTATACCGTTGCGGAGTGGGTGTCTATTGTGAAAGGCTAATGGATAACATAGTCTACAAAGGTAACACAGAGTGAATTTCTGGAGTAGTTTGGGGTACGAAAAGAAAAGACGAGCCTTACATGATCTATTTAGCAAAGAAATTTGAAACCACGGTCAGTGATTTGACCCAATACCAATACAGTGACGGAAGTTCTCCTTTAACGGAAGTAAAATCTAATAGGCGGCTGGCATCACCGAAGAAGTCACTACGACGTTTGTCACAAGAGACTGGGTATTATATTTCCACCTACCGAAAAGACGCGAAGAAAGCGTTGCTTCATCCGTACCGTGTGTCAACTGTGCAAGAGTTACAAGAACCGGATCTTGAAGAACATGTGACTTATTGCAATTCCAAACACATGATTCACTGACGAAGCATTGTTTCATTTAGATGGGTATGTCAATTCCTAAAGCTCACGCATCTGGGCTACAGGCAATTGACATGAGTTACGCGAAACCCCATTACGTCCTGGAAAAGTCGGTGTTTTGTGTGTTGTGCCTCGAACCAGAATAATTTGACTTATTTTCTTCAGGAGCGGTGTTAACTCGGTGTCATATGTTAACATTTTCAGACAATTAGAGGGCCAAATAACGGACATCGATTTGACAACGGGGTACTTTCAACAGGATGGAGCGACATGCCACGCGTCTAGTGTGAGCATCAGCAAAATTTTCTCTTTTTTCGCTGACCGAGAAATCTCTAAAGGATTGTAGTCACCATTTTTACCAGATTTTACCCCTCCCGAGTTTTTCTTATAGGGATATTTGAAGTGCCGGGCTGAAAGTAATACGCTTTGCATGTTAAAAGACTTAAAAAGCAACATGAGAAATTCGGTCTATTGATGAGGACATGCAGCAGAGGACCTTCAATAATATAATGCGTCGCTTTCGAGGGTGTATGGATGTCGGTGGAGGACATTTCCAGCATTTATTGTGAATGAGTCTGCATTCATATGAACTAAAGTACGTTGTAAATCACATGTCATGTTTCTAAGTAGAGTAGAGTGTATTGCAAAATATGACCGATTCTTTGGGGAAACTACTTAGTGAAACACCTGGTATCTACAGAAAGGAAAATGGACTGCAAACGTAGAACAAGAACGGAACAGGGTGATGCAACAAGAATTTGTTTAGCGAGCTATCATGGCACTCTTGAAATTAAACACCTTTCAAATGTTTGATACAACAATTTTAATTCGGCTGTAGTGTTCCATATTCCCAAATCACACATTTTTGGGACAGAAATAACCATCTCTTGATCAGCTGCAGCTAAAGAAGTCATTGCCAAGGTACGAGTGTTTCGGCCTAGGGTTTTTCAATTCTCAACCAGAGAACCTTGGGTCATTGGTGTACCCTGGAGTCTATTTGCATCCTGCGAGATATGATTCACGTAATTACAAACTGAAACAGTCATTACTAAGGTAAGGGTGTTTTGGACTGGACTTCCCAGTTTTCAACCAGAGAACCGCGGGACATTGGTGTAACCTGGAGTCTTTTCGTTGACCGCGAGACAATCGCCTAATTCTAAACTGAAAAATGTATTAACATAGTTTTAAAACGCTGGTTTCATTCAGTGCATTCCGTAGTAGCTTGTTTTATATAAATTTCTATTACACTTTGATTAATAAATCATATTTTTATTTTATGACACCGTCCTCAGTTTGATACTTCTTCTGAATGGCACCTTACTTTCACAAATTCCCTATACCTTTTTGGCCCAGCAGACGGTGGGTAAAGGTAAGTAAATCCCTACGCGAGAGCAATACATGTGTAGTGATTATGATGAGTGTGTTGATACGACACCGTTAGGGGAGTTGCTGAGATAAACTATCATTGTTATTTTGATGCTACAGGAAGTTTACAGGTTACGTGAAAGTCATTTAGCAAAACATTGCTCCTTTCGTAAGATTCTAGGAGGTGGATGGTACTCAAGCATTGGATGTTTTCGTTCATTGCTCGTTCATATGAATTCTGCCTCGAACGACCGTTATATTTTCATCAAGATATTGGACAAAAACAAATTCCTAACATTAAAATAACCATAATGTGTTCAACTTTTAAACATGGTAATTTCTGTAGGTACCTTGTGTCGATGGATTTAAAATTCCTGCATCCGCAGTCAGCTATGTATCGGGATAGATTACATTAGTTCGCTCCAGAAGTACGCGAAGGGATTCATTGGTGTACATGGAAACCCATGACTTAGCTTTAAGGAGAGGGCAATCAACAATTGGAACTGCGAACAACATATAAAAACACCATATATAAATTTACACAGTGCCTTCTTGTTATATAATAGTTTTTATGACATTCTCCAGACTAATTTAATTGGAAACCAGAAGACTCAAAAGCTACATAAAACAGATGGACAAATGAAATTAAGCATCACGTTAGGAACGAAAGGAACATTTTAATTTTTTTCATGGTTTTTGCCTTTTGCGCTACGAAACACTAGAGGTTACTCAATCCGTTATCAATAATGAAAAAATACCTGCAAGACAAGTTTCTGGAAAACTTTTGCGACATATCATTTTCAGCAGCGAAAAGCTGGTGCAGAGGATAATATATTTTTAATTTTTTCGCTTTTATACTTTTGTTACACTGAACGCACACCGATGAGTTATTACATTAAGACTATCTACATAATTAGCTCTAGTACCAAATGATTACCTACATAATTAGCTGTAGTACCTTATGACTACCTTCATAATTAGCTGTAGTACCTTATGACTACCTTCATAATTAGCTGTAGTACCTTATGACTACCTTCATAATTAGCTGTAGGACCTTGCGACTACCTACATAATTAGCTGTATGACCTTGCGACTACCTACATAATTAGCTGTATGACCTTACGACTACCTGCATAATTAGCTGTAGGACCTTACACGCCTACTTGCATAATTAGCTGTAGGACCTTATGACTACCTACATAATTAGCTGTAGGACCTGATATGACTACCTACATAATTAGCTGTATAACATTATGACTACCTACATAATTAGCTGTAGGATATTATGACAACCTACATAATTAGCTGTAGGACCCCTCTTCGCCCGCAAAACAGCAGCCACTCTGGGAAAGGAATCGATTCGGCGAGGTGGCCTATAGAACGTATTGCTGATAATGAGGGACAGTACCAATAATTACTCCCAAATATTTTGATCATTGATTTTCTATTACAGGAATTACAGTAAGTTGAAAGTGTTCACTTATTTCCCTAACGCCCAATATATTTTCAATTTTTATAAAGTGCTGAAAATATACATACATCTAGTAACTGCTTCGAACTTCTGTGTACATGTAACTGCTTTAAACTTATCTGTAACGTAGGTAGCATGCTAACGTTCGGACAAAGAGTAGATGCAGTTAAGTTTTAGAATTTACATATTCTAAGAAATAACCGTACTTTATAATAAACATGCATTTTTGCGAGCCAGTCCTTTTCTATTTTCATGCAGCCCGCCCGCCAGTCCGTTCCATTTCGTCATGTGGTCAGCCAGTCCCGTCTCATTTTGTCATGTGGTCCACCAGTCCGATATCATTTTGTCATGATTGGTCTATCCCCATTTCATTTGGTCATGTGTTCTGCCAGTCGTACCTCATTTTGTCATGTGCGCCGCTAGTTCTATCTCATTTTGTCACACGGTTCACCAACCTTGTTTTATTTTGTCATGTGGCTTGCGGTACAGAAAATATCGAAGAGCTCTGTTCTAGATAAAACAGGAAATAATCTGTATTATGTTCTCTTCCTAAATTTCGGGAAAACTAAGTTGCAGGGAATAATTTGAAAGAAACTGGGTTTTCCTTTTATTTCTTTTGTAATACAGTAAAGCAAATCCAAACACTATAAAATATTCATTCAGTAATAAAACAAAATGAGAAAATTGATTACAGGGAGAGAATAAACGATTAAATTTTCAAATGACTACAGCAAGATTTACATGAAATAACAATTAAAATCATATGTTGAGAAGTTAATTTAGGATGCGATACCCACGTGCTTGAATACAACTGCGCATTCGATTGAAGAATTATCTCTTGCATTTTGGTGTATTACTTTTGGGTCATCTTAAAGTTTAACTGAAGAAGTGAACAAATTTGCGAATATAGAAACTTTGATAACAGTCTACTTTTGTACTAGACATGCTCGGCTGGAGACTTGTTGATATCGCTGGATACGTAATAAATATGTCTTCAACCTAGAAATGTTGGATGTATGAGGTTTGCATTAAGTTTCTAGGATATCTCATTAGTATATTCACCAAAAACGATATGATCTCTTTACTGGTGTTCCTAATAATAGAACGGGCTGTCTTTCATAAGAGCTTTCAGAATAACGAGGTTGATATATCAGATTGCTGTGGGAAAGCTGTCTTTCCAATATATAGTGAGCTCTTTCTGCTTGCCGCTTTCTCTCTTCTCTGTGTTTACTGATTACTTTCATTTTCACTACCCTGACATAAGAATAAATACTAACGTACGCCATTTGAGCCGAGAATCAAATCCTAATGAACAACACGTCTTCAATAGTTGATAATGATAAGTAGCAATAAAAGGCTATCTTAAAAGTGGTTCTTGAAATTCGAGGCTAGCTTTCTGAAGTTTAAGCACTGTGTCATATACCACCTGGACACACGACTCTAATTAGTCAAAGACGACGTGGAAGACGTGGTCGCTAATGCCGTGCGTAGGATCTCTGGTCTTGTTTATTGTCGTCCAATACGACAATACGAGTTCGTTCCTTCAACTTCCTGTTTTGTACAGCATTCAAAAATAGCCACTGACGGTTGGAAACTTCTTTTAGTCAGCTCTCGGAACGACATTCCATCTTTTCGCAGCCAATTATCTTTAGCATTTAATCTGCCGTGATGCACAAACCTAAAGAGAAACTTTTCAGTTTGTCCGCATTAGTTCACAAATAATTTTTTTAATTTCAAGTGAAGAAAAATTAATTTTAAACCTACGATTTGAACAAAATTAAAAAAAGTCTGAATTTCATTTAATTCTAAATTTATCTCCTTGACAGCTTCATTATTTATGTTAACAATTCATCTTATCGTTACCTCTAAGTTTTGTCAAAATGAGAACGTTGTTCAGTGATGTTCCCCTCTGCATTCCCATGGGTGTAGTCAACTACTATTACAACAGCGAAAGAAAAACAAGCTGTAATTTCAGTGCTAGAGATTTCATCATGCGAATGTTTTACATATATATGAAAAAGAAAATTTGCTGTTTTCATAAGTTTGCAGTATTCAACTCCTCACACGATGGCGGATTCAGACTGAAACAGTAGAGTAAGTGGATGGAGAATTAGAAGAATACATTTCCGGTACCATTCAAGATAAAGTACACTGACGGAAAAAAATCCCAACACCACGAAAAAATAGTTGTAGAGGAATGAAATAGCGGCAATACATTTGTATAGGTAACATATTTAATCGATTAAGGTTTCAAGATCACAGCTTATTGTAAGCGCGAGAAGATTCATTTTAAATGTGAAATGCTGGTACATTAATAGCCGGTGTAACCGCCAGAATGTTGAATGCAAGCACGCAAACGTTCATGTATTGTGTCGTACAGGTGCTGGATGTCAATTTGTGGGATGGAGTTCCATGCCTGTTGCACTTGGTCGGTCAATACAGGGACAGTTAATGATGGTTGGGGGTGACGCTGGAGTTGTCGTCCAATGATGTCCCACACGTGCTCGATTGGTGAAAGATTTGGTGATCTAGCAAGCCACGGCAACATGAGACACTCTGTAGAACATGTTGGGTTACAACAGCGGTATGCGGGCGAGCGTTATCCTGTTGGATAACACCCCCTGGAATGCTGTTCATGGATGGCAGCACAACAGGTTGAATCACCAGACCGACGTACAACTGTGCCGTCAGGGTGCGTGAGATAACCACGAGAGTGCTCCTGCTGTCATAGGAAATTGCTCCCCATACCATAACTCCAGGTGTAGGTCCAGTGTTTCTCGGCCGCAGACAGGTTGGTTGCAGGCGGTCACCTGGCCTCCTCCTAACCAGCAAACGGCCATCAATGGCACCCAGGCAGAACCGGCTTTCATCAGAAAAAACAACAGATCTTCACTCCGTTCTCCAATGAGCTCTAGCTTGACACCACTGACGTCGCAAACGGCAGTGCTTTGAAGTGGAATGCACGTTACAGGGCGTCTGGCTCGGAGCTGTCCTTCAAGTAACCGATTTGTAACAGTTCGTTGTGTCACTGTGGTGGCAACTGCAGCTCGAATCGCTACCGCAGCCGCGGTACGATGCGCCACGGCCATACGCCGTACACGGCGGTCTTCCATCTCAGTAGTGCCACGTGGCCGACCGGAACCCGGTCTTCTTGATGCAGTACCTTCCCTTGACCACCGCTGCCAACAATCATGCACAGTAGATACGTTCCTGCCAAGTCGTTCTGCAATATTGCGGAAAGAAAATCCACCTTCTCGTAGCCCTATTACACGACCTCGTTCAAACTCCGTGAGCTGTTGGTAGTGGCTTCTTCGTCTTCTTAAAGGCATTCTTGACTAACATCAACACACTACGTCGAATCTCAACGATAACTAACGCTCACGAACGTTACAGCGCGTATTTACAGCAAACCTGCTTTGCATGTTCCTAGGGTCGCTACTAGCGCCACACGTATGCGCCGAGCGCGAAATTTGCATAGACGTCATCTTACAGATATAATCTCACAGCCTACCAACTGTCGTTTATCGAACACAACCTCTTCTTGGTGTTGGGAATTTTTTTTTCCGGTCAGTATATATAGTAAAATGTAATCTTGTCAGTTATTTTGCTTTAACCCTAGAACTACTTTGGATTTGCTACAGTCAACAGTGCTGAGCATTTTTCTTTTAAGCACTTTTAAAATTATGTCAATATCTATTAATATACACTGCTGGCAACAAAAAATACAACACCAAGAAGGACACGAGATAGCAAAGCCAGATTTACTGGACACATAACAACAGATAAAAAGATGAAAGGAATGAGCGTACAGGCCCGTGACACTTGCGGAAGACGCAGACATCAATAGTTCGTGTGGCCCCCATGGCTGGCAATAATGGCCGCTACACGCCGTGGCATCGAACGAAAGAGGCTTTGGATGTGGGCTTGGGGTATGTCTGTCCAGGCTGCTTCCACACGTTGCCACAATTCATCAGGCGTAGCCGCGGGTGATGCTTGCCGGGCCACTCGGTTGCCGATCAGCGACCAGACGTGTTCGATGGGCGACATATCGGGAGAACAGGCGGGCCACGGCAGCAGTGACACCTGGTGGGCCATGAAGAATTGTTGCACGATGCGTGGCCACGTGCGGGCGCGCATTGTCCTGTTGAAACGTGGCCGCTGGCAGGTCCTGCAGGTAAGGGAAGACTACAGGCTCCTAAACGTTGGACATGTAGCGGTGCCTGTTGAGTGCACCGGCGATGCGTACCATAAGGGTGCGGGTGTCATATCCAATTGCGCCCAAAACCAGAACGCCAGGCGACGGACCGGTATGGCGATGCATAATGCAGGCGTCATACAGTCCCTCGCCGCGGTGCCGCCTCACGCGGAACCGACCATCGTGGTGTTGCAGGCAGAAGCGGGATTCGTCGGAGAAGACAATGTCGTGCCATTCCGTAGTCCAGGTATGGCGTTCAACGGCCCACTGCCGCCGCACTCGCCGGTCGTGTAACGTCAATGGTAATCGGAGCAATGGGCGCCGTGTGACAAGTCCTCGCTCCTGCAGACGACGTCGAACGGTACGTGCTAACACAGGTTGTTGCGCAACACACCCTAATTCCTGCGCTAACGTTCGTGATGTGGCGGTGCGAGCTGTCAATACCCGCCGCAAAACATGCCGGTCCTCTCGATCGGTGGTGTGCCGCGGCTGCGGCAATCGCTCACGTTGGTCCGTCAGTTCCTATTTCACCCACCGAATCAATACTCGCCTCACTGTGGCTGAAGGTCGTCCCACACGGGCGCCGATGTCTCGGTACGATAAACCGCTGTCGCGATAAGCCACTATTTAGTCCTCTTTCGAACTCCGAAACGTGCTGGAATGACTGCCGTATTCTGCGACGAGGCATCAAGAAGCTTCCCATGCACAGGTCTGGCAGCAAATCACAATTCCACTACTTACATCCCCGCCTTCTGTGCATCCTTCTTATAGTGGTTCTCGGTGGCGTGCCGGGCGCACATGATTTGCATATTCCCTGCAATGCTAATCGTTTGCATGTCCTCTCGCGGGCGACGCATGCTACGAATTTCAGTCTAATCGGATGCTTCCTTCTTGGTGTTGCATTTTGGGTGGCTATCAGTGTAAGAGCCATTAGTTTCGATTCTAAACAGTTTTATAGGCTTTATAGCGTACACAAATAATTTCTAACTGCGTAAGTTTAGAGAAAAGGGGATTCTCTTAAATATTTCATTCAGTATATTTCTTTTATTAAAAACAAACTATCCGCGTCCCAACAAAAAATATATATACAAGTGTGGGTTTCAGAAAAAAAAAATTTAACTTAGGAAAAACTTTCGTCACTTAATGCACTAGAAGGAAAACCGACACACATTGGCTGATTGTTGAAGGTTTAAGGAACGCGCTATGCACCATATGATTCTCCATTTGCATGTATTACGCAGCCATGATTGATACGAAAGCATTCGCTAAAGCCACTTTGATGCCGCAGAGATAAAAACTAATCCAATAATCTTCACAGCTACCGAAGCGTCGATGGTTGAGCTCACCAGCGGTGCAGTGTGGATGCTTCCTTATGCGGGAATCTTATACATTCACTAATGCGTGACAGTGAAAGAAGAGACAGTCTTCATAACTGCGTGATGCATATAAAGAATTGAATAACCATTGCTTCCTTTAAAAGATCACCGGTTTTCATTATTAAATGTAAAACCATTAGTATCAACTGCATATTTTATATCTTTTATGCCAATTAGATCCCGAGATCTATAGTTATTTTGTGTGAGTAAGAGCAGTGTTTTTTTGTTCTGGAGAAAAAGGTGCCAGAAATTTTAAACATTAGTTGTTGTAAAAGGCTGATCTAATAGAAAAACAAATGAAATGTTTGAACACTAGAAAACCAGCATTCTTTAAAAATTTTATAATTCATTGCAAATGCTAAAAACAAAATACCTGTCAAGCTTACTCACAAATGAAATAAATTTGCGGTAAGGATCTCATTGAGAAACGAAAGCGAACCGCATTTCGATTCTAAGATACAATCCAAATTTTGTTCAATCCACGAGAAATTTCTACAGTTCTCGCTATCCATTACCGAAGTTTCCTCCAAAAGGGCCGGATCACAGGTATTTTAAATGCCAAGTCTGGTTAGCAGAGGCTCATCAATGTTTATGAAAAATAATGAAGTTTTAGCTCTGACTGAAAGGCGACACAAAATTGGCTGATTATAAAATTCGTCTGAGGAAATCTCTTTCCACATTCGCTCGAAGCCACAGCAATGGTTTGTAAAGTTTAACCCAGTGGTAAACGTTTATTTTTAGTTTCCTGAAGCTGTAGGTACTCCCTAAAACCACGAACCATGTCCCTCTCATCGTTGCACAAAGGCTATTCCCTGATGCATTATATACAGGTAGAAACTCTTCCGTGTACAACTCTGAAAAAGTCAGACGCAAAGGTTTAACTTCGCGCTCTCTCTCCTTCACATAATACAGCAATTGAATGTTTTGACATTTTCACGATTATTAGGGCATTTTAAATAATTATTTCAAAACTCAAACTTAAAGAAAATCAATATTCGCGGTATTTGTTCATTTTTCTGAAGTCAAGCTTTCAGTTCATCCCACAAGAGATATCCAGACTTTATGGGCATGAAAGTGAGTCCAATGCTTACTTTCTTTGCAATTTTTAACTCTGCCTCTGATCCGGTGGTTCAGAAGAGAGGAGAGCTGGTATCTGACTAATTTCTTAAAGCTATAACAGTGTACAAATTGTCGAAAGCCACGGAGCACTTCGCCCGTTTTACAGATCTTGCTTTTTCGCTTCTCTGGAACCAGAGGTTCAAAATATTAGCTGACGGACGATACATACTTCAGAGAGTTAGTTGTTCATAGTTGTCGTTATAGGACGAAGCTAAAAATATGATTCCACCAATAGAAAAATGAGGTGTGAAGCATATAAATTTCCCAAATACGGGTTCTCTTTGGTAACCACAAAAGTGTTTACCATTTTTCGAGGGAGTAAAGAAAACACCTTGTAATTATTGAATTTGCAGGGTATGGCGTTCCTTTCGCTGTACAATGTCAGCTGAAATCACAAGATGTCCTAAGCATATGCATCAGATGAGTAAGCAGTTTGGTAGGAGAAAAACGTCAAAACCTGAGGTAACGCTCGTGCCCACTCCGCTTCGACCAGAAACACTATCAAAGAACTAGGGTGGGAGCTCTTATGTCATCCAGCTTACTCACGATATATCTCTCCTTAAAACTATCCCTTGTGCCTTTTATACGACAATCATTTGCGCGGACATGACTTCTCAAACTTGGATGAGTTACACGCTGCCTTCCAAAACTTTTTCTCTTCCTATGACATCATTTTATCGCAAATGTATATATATTTGTTACTAAAACAACGCTGGCAGAACGTTTATGCCCATGGGAATTATGTATTTTCATCAATAATTTGCTTTTTTCCTACGTACGTATTATACTTTGTGTCAATCTCCGACAACTGCAAATACATTTGTGGTTACCTTATATTTCTTCGTTTTTTGTTCCGAAAGCTGTTCATTTTTAGTACGTTCTTCTACCTGTACCTGAAATATGTGGCACCGCTTTTTCTGAAGAAAATTGGGCATCTGTGCAATTTCCTTGTATTTAAGGGATTAAGAAACTGACAGGAAAATATAAAAATACATCAACTTCAAAAAAATAAGACGATCTATTCAATAGTCATATTGTCACCATATATTTATCAGTCGGATGATTTCCAAATATTTTACACTGCATTACAAAAGGACACCCGGTAATCAAGTAACAATTTTGGACTCGTATTATATTTTAAAATACCAGTTTGCATCCCGCTTCCCACTCAACAAAGTAATAATGATGTTATCCCTCCATACAAAACTATCATTATCATGACGTAGCTGCTATGCTGTCTATCTCAGGAGTTCTACAAATTTACAGGGAATTTGCAGCTTTTAACATATTCTGCTGAAGTTTTTCAGTGGTACTTGTTCGGAAAATTTCTTCAGTGGTACCTGTCCGGGATGTTTCTTCAGTGGTACCTGTCCGGAAAGTTTCTTCAGTGGTACCTGTATGGAAAGTTTCTTCAGTGGTACCTGTATGGAAAGTTTCTTCAGTGGTACCTGTATGGAAAGTTTCTTCAGTTGTACCTGTATGGAAAGTTTCTTCAGTTGTACCTGTATGGAAAGTTTCTCCAGTTGTACCTGTATGGAAAGTTTCTCCAGTTGTACCTGTCCGGGAAGTTTCTCCAGTTGTACCTGTCCGGGAAGTTTCTCCAGTTGTACCTGTCCGGGAAGTTTCTCCAGTTGTACCTGTCCGGGAAGTTTCTCCAGTTGTACCTGTCCGAGAAGTTTCTCCAGTTGTACCTGTCCGAGAAGTTTCTCCAGTTGTACCTGTCCGAGAAGTTTCTCCAGTTGTACCTGTCCGAGAAGTTTCTCCAGTTGTACCTGTCCGAGAAGTTTCTCCAGTTGTACCTGTCCGAGAAGTTTCTTCACTGGTACCTGCTCCAAAATCTTTTTTTGCTTTTAAACTCTATTTGCCTTACGAAGGGGAGTATTCACCCTATCTTCCAATTTAATCACCAGGGGAAGATCATTTCTCTATTTATGATCTTCACACACAACATACACAATTTATAACTGTAATAACTTTGATTTGTCTGTTTATTATCAATTTCAGACCGATTTTCTTTTCTTGCAAGCAACAAAGTCTTACTTAAGTTAGTTCGTAATTACAGGAAACATCCCATTTTTCTCTTTTTTTTTTTGAAAAACAGATAGTTAACGAATACTGGTAGTCCGAATTCAGTATCTGTTTTACAAGCGGAAAGTCATTTAAATCCTTGAGGAGCAAAGTCAAAGAAAATAAATCTCCACCGTCAACACTGTGGACGTGAATTTCTTCTAGATTCTTCACACAAATTTGTCTTCTGTATGCAGAATTAACAATCACAATTTTAACATTTCTATGTTAAGAAAAACCTGAAATTATATGAGAAACGTTTAGCACCAAAGACCCTCTCCTATAAAGAAAGCGTTTTTCAAATAGAATATTTAGAAGTAGAGATATTGTGACATCGCAATTTATCTTTATGCCCCCGAGCAGAAAATCTATGCATTACTTGCAAACAAAACTGTACCTAAAACAGTTTTCGTTATAAATGGCATCAAAAGAAGAACTATTTTTTAATTGAATATTTAGAAGCACATGTATCGAATAAAATGTATTTTGAATTCGATGGCATCTGCATTTACGCCCTCAAGCGGCGACGTTATGCAACAGAAAAACCGAAATGCAAGGAACGTCATTCCTGCATTTGAAGCTTTCCAATGGAAAAAAATTCAAATCGGAGTAATAGTTGCAGAGATACGGTGTTCACAGGGGAACGGACAAAGGGTTAACACAAGCATGGACTTTTTTTAAAAAAACGATCGTGCTTATGTTATCACATCTGAATGTTTCGTGGTAAGGAGTGCGTAATAACGAGTTTACATGATTTTACTTTACACCTCGGATAATTTTACTTTTGATATCTCAGAAGTTTTTGTATCGGTCAAACGGAAATATTGAGATGCTTGTTAAGAACTCTTACTGGGAGGTACTAAACACAAAGTAAAGGGATAATTGCAGTTAATTGCAATTTTAATAGTACATTATTTTTTTGTGTGTGTGTGTGTGTGTGTGTGCGTGTGTGAAAAGGAGTTTGTGTCGCTGAACCAACAGCTTAAAATTACTTTCAAACTAGGTGACCTGCTTGATTTGTAGCGCAACAAGATAGCCGGCTCGTACCAATCAGCTGCTTGAGGTCCATCTAAATCAAAGTAAAATGCATCGGCTACGTAGTGAATTTCCAGAAAACGCCATGTTATCTTTTTCTATATGTACAAATAAATTCACTTTTGTCAGGTTCAGATTAACCACACAAACTCGGCCTGGAGTTTGCAGTATCTGTGAATTCTAAGCTCATCGATATGAAGTTTCAAAACCAACATAACTGATTTCCAAAATTTAGATATACTTCTGACTTCTAACTTTCCGGGAAAAAAATTGCACCGATATCCTTGGAAATAACCGGAGAGTAAGAATTTCTTCAGATAAAACCATGCAACCAAGCCGATGGTATAGAAAATATAATATTCTTGATAGGAAATGAAAATGTTATATTCTTGAGAGAAGTTATGTCTTTCAAAATTATAGAAAACCTTATGTTCCTGAAAATATAAGAAATGTTATATTCTTGATAGCAAATGAAAATGTTATATTCTTGAGAGAAGTTATATCTTTGAAATTATAAAAAATCTTATGTTCTTGAAAGTATAGAAAATGTTATATTCTTGATAGCAAATGAAAATATTATATTCTTGATAGAAATCATATTCTTGAAAGTATAGAAGATGTTATGTTCTTGAAAGAGTAGAAAATGTCATATTCTTGATAGAAGTGTCTACATTTGAATAAAGAATTCTTGAAAGTATAGAAAATGTTATGTTCTTGAAAGAGTAGAAAATGTCATATTCTTGATAGAAGTGTCTACATTTGAATAAAGAATTCTTGAAAGTATAGAAAATGTTATGTTCTTGAAAGAGTAGAAAATGTTATATTCTTGATAGAAGTTACATTCTTGAAAGTATAGAAAATGCTATGTTCTTGAAAGTATAAAAAATTTATATCCTTGGAAGTATGCAAAATGTTATATTCGTGAAAGTATGCAAAATGTTATATTCGTGAAAGTATAGAAAATATTATATTCGTGAAAGTATAGAAAATGTTATATTCTTGAAAATATAGGAAATGTTATATTCTTGATATTAATTCTTCAATGTTTCTAGGATTATTATGCTGATACATTTACTCACTTCCCTGAAGCTTTGGATCTCTAAAATGCTGCACGCATTTGTCGGATTTTTAATTACTGAAAAATATTCGTCGTTATTTCAATAACGACGAAGATATTGCAAAATTTAATTTGTAATTGAAATTTAACATATATGCATGTCACTAGTATTTCGGCTTTTATCGGTGTCTACATTTGAATAAAGAAATCAAGATTCTTTACGCAAGTGTCCTTGCATGTCCACGAAATGAAGCTACTTTTGTAATATAGTTTGTGTTTTGTTCCCTGGAAGTCTAAAAATGGCATAAATTAGAACTGACGAACCGTCAAAAAAAATAAGAGATTTTGAATGCAATGCATTTTTTCAAGCGTAAGAAAAATCTGTTCCGTGCGTTAATACATTTTCTTATCTAAAATTTTATTTGCGCCGATAGTGCTTTCATCTTTTTGGAATCTTGCCTTGTTTTTTTCTTTAAATGGAGAAATAAATGAACTGTTACAGAAAGCTCATGACATAAGTTTCTCATATCATGACAAGTATAGGGAGTTCAAGAAATTTGAATAACAATTTTTTGTCGGGTTTTTTCCTCTACTCCGTACAAAGCAATATGCGCACTCAGAAAATGATGAAAAGTTTTCCCAACTGATTCCAAAAACGGTCTCGAGACTAACTCCTATTTCAGATATATCCATCTAGGTTAGAAATAGCAAACAAAAAGTAACAACAAATGGATTTCAAAGTTGTTATAATTGTTTTTATAAGGTTTTGCGCATTTATTTCCAAAAGAACAATCTTTGTTGAACTTTAAAAACAGCCTTTCAGATATAATAGAACATTTTACTTTGCATCTCACTCTGAGTTCCGTTTTGATCAGCTATGACGTGTGTTTAGAGTGAAACGTAAGGGGCTTTTTTAATACTGGAGGAGCAAAATTTACTTCACTTAAAAACTACTGAAATTTTAATTGCAATCAACCTTTTTGTCCAAAATGTTTGTCTTTCAAAAGCTGTTATACAATATAACAATAAATACGCTAATCGGAAATCGTTTTCTCTCTTTTTACAAGGAATTGTTTTATCAGCTTGCGTAAAATTTCAAGAAGGTGAACGAAAAATATAAATTTGTCATCATAGAAATTGAAGAAATGTTCCTCACAAAGATATGGGTAATTCACAATCTCATTTTCAGCAATCACATTGTGTTGCTCAACTGAATATCGTCAACTCTTCTCCACGTTATGTTTGGTCGGATTACTTGAAAATTAAATTGAGCCCTCCCCACGGAGATTTAAACTTTATTTTCTTGGGAGGTTAATGGTAGCACCTTCGAGTGCAAATTGGGAGGTACTGGTTAGATTCGCACTCCAGGCAGATATTAATTTTCAAGTTTTCTTATATTTAAAATGGAGACCAGTTAACTGCAAACAATTAGATACAATACTACGATATGTTGGCTGAAATGTATTGGTGAAGTTATATTTCAAGCAATTAGATATAATACTACGATATGTTGGCTGAAAATGTATTAATGTTGACGTATTATTTATCTTTGAAGGCCGAGTTCTTTTTATTCAGTGAACAATTATTATAATGCAGGTAAATTCAAGATGTTTCAAAAAATATCGTTGTTGCTGGAAATTTATAAAACACTTCCCAGGATATAAGGCACAGTCAATTTTGAGATCATCGTAGATCACTTATAGGAAGTGACATATTTAAGTAAAAATTCCATTCTCATGTCAACGTTTGTAAGCTTATGTTATTAAGGAGAAAAATGCGTAATTTTCCTTCTAGAAAATTCATACATATGGAAGATCATTCCCCAAAGTATTTTATTTTAGCAATTTTTCACGTATGACCTATTAACGATGCAAATGAATAGCCTTTTTGCATGCCCCCCATCCCCCTCACTTTGAAGGCAAATTAGACGACGTATGCTTTATCAGACACGTAAGCTATAAAAGTGAAATGTCGGAGAGAAGTTGCAAAACGTCACAGTCGCTTCAAGAAGAATAACCCATTTCGCATTGGACGAATGTACGCTTTGTCCTTTGAAAGCCATTAAAACACATGTTAAGAGCCGCTGTGTTCATTCGTTTGCTTTCCCCATGACGGAGCATTAAAAGTCAATAGTTCTTAAGATCAATGATCGAGATTTCAGTGCTGTGCCCTGCGGAAAATGCCAAATGGCACGAGAAAGAAAAGGAGAAACGTGGAGGGGAAAGCGAGAGAAAGCAAGGCGAGGCCTTTGAGATTGTATTTGAAGGAAGAACCAAATGAAAAGTCATCATTCACTCTATCTCGGAAAAATTACGTAAAACATTGACCGTATCGGAATCGATTTATGGCTTCAAACCTTAATGGGGTTTGAAAAAACATTGAATAGCATTTTTAGTTCGTCGACCTATTCTGTACAGTTCCTTTGAAAAAGTCTTAAAAGTTATAAAACCGCCGAAGAAAATGATGTATTTCTTTGATCGGTAGTATTTTCATAAAGTAATGTAAAAAAGAAGGCATATTTCATCCGAAAATTCTTCAACATGGAAAACTATTTGGAAATGTAATACACACTGTAAAAAAAAAAAAAAAAAAAAAAAAAAAAAAAGAACACTAAGATAGCACCATTTTCACGGTACTGGCTTTTTAATCCAAAAACAGTTTTTTCAATTGGACTAAGAGATCCAGGCAGAGATACGGTGCTCATAGATGGGCGGATGTCATAATGATAACCAAAGCATTTACCATTCGGTACAAAATTTAGTGAAAACGGCTAAATATTTTTAACTGTCATGCCACAAAATCAGGTAATAAACTTATTTACAAATATGCGGACTCCACATATCGGTTAGCAGTGAATATAGTTAATAACTTACCCACACCTGTAACTATCTTCTGTCACCGAATGATTTAACACTACGTAATTTGTGCAAAGCAGTGTTAGCCGTTGCACAAAAATATTAGACTGAAGTCATATAATTCGGAAAAGCCTAAATGAAAACAAGTTCAATATATTTTCATTTTATTCGATGTTTATTACTTTTTTTCAGTTTATTTGATGTTTATTACTTTTTTTCATTTTAGTTTGATTATTAGTTTTTTTATTTTGTGTTTATTAGTTTTTCATTTTGCTTTAATATATTATTAATTTACATTTTTATTTTCAATGTGTTGTACTTACATTAGAGATTTTGAATATTCATTCCAGGATGAAATACAAGTAAGCGGCATTTTTTTAGGTGCAGAAAACAGTCCTACTTTAGCTTTCGGTAATTGAAAAACAATCTTTTAGGATAAATGCAGAGCGTTTCCCCAAGTTTCCGACAAGCATTATATGGAAAAAAATATTATTCATTTATCCTCCGTCCATACATTATATTATTTCAAAATGAAAGTAGACATGATATATTTAATCAATAGTGACTGAACATGTTTACAGATTTTGTTGTGATCAGTGAACACTGGTTTCCTTATATTTAAACGACGAAATTCTGGAACTACCATAACACTTCAGAGCTTCTGCTCTTGTAAAACTACTACAAATATGAGCCTCAGTTCATTTGTCATTGTTCTACTTTTTGAGCGCTAATCACTTTCTTCAGACGGTCTAAGAAGCAGGATCCAATATTTTGGGTGCTAATATTTTCCTCTGAAGATAGCACACACCACATCCATTCCGAAATTTATTCACAATTTACATAAATAACACACTATGGATGAAATGTTTATGTACACAATGATTGATCTACATGTAAATACTACACAATGAAGAGAATAAGCACCCATAGGCGTTACAGTGAAGATAAGCTTCCCGAATTAGAATTCACTGCAGCACAATATAAGCGTACAAGGCGAACAGCAATTCAGTGGGACAGAGAGAGGGGTAGAGCGAGACTGGATATTACAGAATCGTCTCAGGGGAAACGTCACCTCAAGAAGGCTAAGAGAAAAGAGCGTGCACAGATAAATCGAATGTCACGTTTCTATTCCTATTGCTATATACACACACCTATGAGTCATTCCATTACGACCACTCCCAGCCTAGAGAAATGAGCGCGCCTGGGGACAGAACGGTGGAGCAGGTGAAGTTCACAGTGAAGTACATATACAACACGAGGACCGGCTTTCGGTTACTAGAGTGTTCGGAGTCAGAATGGGAAAAGCTGCCGATTTATCGGAGTTTGATAAAGGGCAAATTGTGATAGCACGGCGCCTCGGAACTACAATCTCGGAAACGGCGCGGCTTGTGGGTTGTTCATGTGCCGTTGTTGTAAGTACAGATCCAAAGTGATTCACAGATTGCAAAACGACGAACCGTAGCACAGTAGTGTGTCGTCCGCAGCGCATTGATGCCAGAGGGGAGCGCATAGTGCCGTGCATTGTTCCCAGCGACCGCAGGGCCACTGCGACAAATCACCCGCAGCTACCACAGTGGTGATCAGGGCAATGTGTCACAGCACACAATTCATCGCAAACTTCTGCGCATTGGTCTGCGTAGCCGGATCCCCATGCTCACTGTAAGCCATCGCCAACAACGCATGAAATGGGCCCAAGATCATCGAGATTGGACCTTGGATGATTGGAAGAAAGTGGCCTGGTCATCAAGATTCCTGTTGCATAATGAAGATTGCCGTGCGCAGATACGCCGATAACCAACCGTGGCTATTGCACCTCGATGCACTGTTTTGCGGAAACATGCTGGCGGGCGACGGTGTTATGCTGTGGGCGATGTTTTCTTGGGGCACCTTTGCACCATTATCCCAATAGCAAAATCCCTGACAGCTGTCAGGTATCTAAACATCATTGCGGATCAAGTTTACTCATTCATGGCAACTTTGTCCCCTGCCGGTCACGGCCATTACTAAGAGAATAAGGCGCCACGCCACATTGCCAGAATCGTCTAGTAATGGTTCGAGCAACATGTAGGTAACTTTTTGTTAATGCCCTGGCCTCCGAAGTCAGCTGACATGAAATCAATGGAACATTTGTGGTTCGACTTGAAAAAGTGGGTTATCGCTAAATTACCATCACCCCAAAATGTACGGAAACTGGAGGACCTGCTGTTGACATTTTGGTACCAGATACCCCAAGATACCTATGGCCACCTCATCGAAACGACGCCTCCACGAGGGGCCGCTGTTTTGCTGCCTGAATGGGTTCTACAGTTTATTAAAGAAGTGGTCACAATTTAATGTCTCTTCGGTGTATGCATAATGTAATAAACATATAATAATGGGTACTACTTTAACAATGGGTATATTTCATATACATATACCCAAAAATATACCTATTGTATATTAATACATAACAATGGGTATATTGATTCCTGTTAAATATGTGTATTGCTTTATTAATCTTCACGTGCTGTGGACGCTGAGTTGGTAAAATAACCAACATGCCAAGAGCAAATTCCCTGCTATCAAAATTCAAGTTAAGAAAAGAAGATAAAATTTATATGAGCTGTGAAAACTGACAAATAGCGGTATAACTATACCACCGGGATTAGAGGAAATGATATCTGACACTCACCAACCCCTGGGCCGGTGTGGTGAGTTATACCCCCCCCCCCCCTCCTCAAAAGATGCTTCCACAACTTAAAAAGTTTGAGCCTCAGTCTCCGGCAGCTGGAATAATGTTTGAAATGAGGTACTTAACTGTTGAACAATTAGCCTTTTTGTGCCTAGATTTCACAATGGCCCACATATTCTCAATGGGACCGAAATCACGTGAATTTGCAGGCTACTCTAGAATGTCAATTTTCTTTTCTTTCATCACTGCCTGCACTTTTTTTGGAAGTGTGGCATGGAGCAAAGTCATGCTGAAAAATGCCTTGCGCACCATTAAAGCACTTCTTCATCTCTGGAGAAACCTTCCGTTGTATTATTTCACAATATTTATCAGAATTCATTATTCTCTTAATAGGACGAAAGCTTCCAGGTCCTTCAAAGATGAAACACACCCAAAACATTTTTTTTAACTGGGTGTTTCACCTCCTGTTGCAAATGTGCTTCCCGGACATATTCACTTTTACTCCGTCGTACAACAGTTTTTCTGTCCTTGGACAAAAAAATGAAACTCATCACTAAACATCACTCTTTTCCAATCACCTGAAGTCCAGTGATTATAATCTTTACCTCATCGCAAGCGTTTCTTCTTGATTGAAGCTGTCAAGAACTGCTTTTTCATAAGTCTCCTCCTTAGTCGTCCAGCTTATAATACGAGTATTCTGCGGCGCACTGTGGATGAGTATCTTTACACCTCAGGCTGCTAACTCTCTCTTCAAGTCCAGACTTGTCATTGATGGACATATTACACGCTTCCTTATTATCAATTTTTCAGTTCGTGGTTATGTCTTACTATTTCGTCCACAGATTCCTCTTCACATCGATCCACTATCTTTGCAGTCTTTCAATAGTCTTGAAACACTGGATTTACTGACGTTTGTGGCCGCAGAAATCTCACGAATAGTCATGGAAGTGATATCCTTAAACGCTAAAACTTTAGCGCGTTTCCTCGGCGAAATATCCATATCTGCACGTTACACCGCAAACTGACTCGTGTCTGCTGATATCAAAAGCCGAATCAGAACTGAGCGTAATCTGCCACTGGGCAGATGAACCTAGCGAAAACCGGTTCTGGAAGTTATGGTCGCATTTCTGCCTAGTTTGGGAATGTCCACTTCCGTCAACAACGAACAACATCCAGATAAACTCAAGGAAACGAATTTTCCTCACTTTGTCGGAATATCACTGAAGAGCAATAGAATTAGAGACAGCTGGCGTTATGCAAATGTGGCGCTGTAGGCGGCCCTGTGAACGGAAACTACATGACGTATGCAGCGATCCGACAATATAAGGAGTGATGCGACGGGAACCAGTAAGAGTCGGACGTAGTATGGGTGAGACGACGGATCTAAGCGCATTTGATCGTGGGTAAATTGTCGGGGCCCGACGAACGGGTCACTCCATCTCGGAAGTCGTGCAGGCACTGGGATTTCACGAGCCACTGTGTCACGGGTTCACCGTGAGTACATCGAATCCGGTAAAACCATCCGTGCAAGGCCAACTGCCATTGACAACAGCGTGTGGATGAGCGGGGTCATCGTCGGCTAGCTCGCATTGTAACAGCGGATAGACGGGCAACAGTGCAAGAAATCACTCGAGAATTTAACGCTGGTGCACAAAAACGTGTAAGCAGCCACACCATCCAGAACCATCTCCTTGCTATGGGGTACAGAAGCCTTTGTCCTACGAGGGTACCGATCCTGACTGCACATCACAGGGTGCAAATATTAGCATGGGCGCGGGAACATCGCCACTGGACCCTAGACATGTGGAAAATTTTTGCCTGGACTGATGAATCGAGATTCATGTTCGTACATGCGGATGGCAGGATACGAGTACGGTGCAAATCACATGAAGCAATGGATCCTTTTTGCCAGCTGGGTACTCTTCCAGCTGGTGGGGGTGGCATTCTCGTCTGGGGACTGTTTACGTGAACTGAAATGGGACCCCTGTTACGTGTGACATCGTCCCTCTCAGGTCAACCTTACCAGGATATCCTGGACGACCATTTGTGTATTCGAATGGTTGGATGCTCCCGAAGTGTATCCGAATGGCTGGATGAACAATCCTCCGACTTGACCTCCCTTCCTTGGCCAGTTAGGTCACCTGACCTCAATCCCATCGAACTTATCTGGGATGTCATAGAGTGAGATGTTCGAGGCCCTGACCCCCTCCATTAAATCTTCCTGAACTGTGGGTGCTTGTTCAGGGGTCGTGGATCCGTATGGCTTATCAACGCTTCCGGTGTCTTGTCGAGTCTATGCCGAGACGAATCGCCTCCGTCATGAGGGCGAAAGGTGGTGCTACACGTTACTAGATAGGTATCTCTAATTCAATTGCGCTTCAGTGTAATTTGCACACCACTGTATATATACATACTTGAGAAGTTATAGAACGCAATTACGTTGCGTATCTTTAATATTTTGTTTATAAAATTGTTTCAGTTGATTTTTATCAGGAAAATCAAATATTTTATTTGCATATTTTTGAAAAAAATTCTCAGGTCTGTTTATTTTTTTAGGAACGGAGGTCGAGGATGGCGATCCGCCAATGCTGATCGAATATTAATTCAGAAAAAAATGGGATTTGGATTTATTTGGCTTAGGTTTTGTATAAATTGTGAAACATCGGGACTTAAGATATTTAAGACATCAATTCGCCATTATAGTGCATGTACATTTATTACTTGGATTTTTCCAATACACGTATGCATCGTAGAGAAAGCTCTTCGGCATTACCTAAAGAGATGTACTCTCGAATTAAAATGTTAATATTTAATAAAATCCCGGCGACATAGAGGTTACTTTTCTGTGATTGCATAATTCAACCTTGCGGTGCCATATACTGTATAATCGACGGGGAGTAGGCAAACTCTTTATGCCTACTCCACCCGTCGATTATACGAGGAAGCAAACTTTTGCAACACCTGACTGGGAGAATAATTAGCGTTCGAATCATTTGAAACGAGATATTCGTTTGAACGCAACGTTGTATCCACGGAAGATCACTTACAGAAAGGAGAAATAGAAATACATTGCTGAATACCCAAGAAACCCATATAGCGTATTCAACTGGTTTATTCTTGTGGCGTAATAAGCACAAAGATTCGATAAGCTGTCTCACCCCACAGGAAGGCTTTTTCAAGGGAATGGTAGACCTAAAACAGCAGGGAATTAGAACACGTAAGATACAAAGTTGTTTTTGTTTAACATAACGTGGGTGACATCACGAGCATATTAAATGCATTTTTATCACGCAGTAATTCAGTGTGCCGCGATGTGTTTCCATCTTTTAATAACGCATGCCAAACCATTAGTAGTTAAGTAGAGACCGTATCATTGCATGCTAGTTTACTGGAGAGAATTTTGATTGTTTCCCTGATGGCAGTCTCTTTAAAGTTGGTGTAAGGGGGCAATTCTTCTAATACTATTCCACACAGGAGCGGCCAAACAATGCACGACTTCTCTGGCGGAGGGGTGTATTCTGCATGTCCTGTTTGACACTTCGCAAGTGTTCTTCAGATCTATTGTCCTAGGATTGCTTTGTCATTCCAATATTATAACTTTTCTGTTTTGTCAGGATATACCAACGGTATAGCGTGCGCACACACATTTTCTTTCCCACACTGTTTCTCCATGCAACTTGATAATATATGAGATAACGGGGTCGGGACTTCATTGCTATTAATATGTTGTACTTATGTAATAAATTATTTAACCAATATGTAAAGCCTGGGACATATGTGATGGATCCTGCGTATCTCATTGTCTTACTAGGTGATTTTGTTATCTCTGGTATTATAACAGTTTCTTACAATGCAATGTATTCTATGTCATCCTTCTTGTATCCAGCCTTTAGATCTTTGCTATAAATATTATCAATTTCCTTATTGCGTAGGTAGTAGGGTCTGCATACGTTATACGCTCTATAGAACACTGCTCTAAACTCAGAAAGTTTGTACTCTTTTGGCCAGTGCGAATCGGAAAGGACATCGTGCGGTAATGCGGTTGGTTAATAATAAATACCATTTTCTTGGAGCGAGACGTCATGATAATTCAACGCACCATCCACTACAAGCTCCATGGTGAACGTTATTGTATTGTGTAGGTTGTAGGGCAAAAATTTACTTTTTAACTATAATTTAAATTCTTTCGTTTATGTTCATTCTAGTGGCCTGAAAAAAAAAACAATACTCTCCATTCCACTGTAACATAACAGCGCCTCAATTTCTCATACCATCGAGTTTTGACCTATGACATTTTGCATTTCCTCTTTGCCCTTTTCTAATCGTCAATCGCAGGAGACTTCAATAGCAGAGACGAGGAAAAATGGATTAAGCTCTCAAAAGGAAAAAGGTACTAAAATTTATCTCTCAATATTTTCAATGAATTACCTGCGAAAAATTAGAACCAAAGTCTGCGCATTTAGTTTTTTCAAGTTTGAGGAGTCTATTGCGTTTGAGACATTAACCAGCACTTGTGGAAAACGTGATGCAATGTTACTTTGATAATATCCCCTAAGAAAAAAACGGATCACGCTTTTAATTGCTCATTGATTGAGACATAGAAATGGGTTGTCAGAAAGAATGAGGATTAGAAGAACGTGAAAGCTCTTTCGTCATAAAAAATTTTAATGAACGGCTTTGAAATGAATCGCATAATTATCCATTTTCCATGAAATAGGAGATGAAGTAATGCACTTTATTCTTGCAAAAATTTGCCCGCTTTGTTCATTTTATAGAATGATCGTCAGCATTTAAGTAGAAGTACAATCTAATCCACTTTGCTGGACCCTTTGATGACAGAGAAAGCATATCTACTGCGATAGGTAATTACTGAAAACTTTTCCATCCCCTGTGCATGCATCCTAAGTAAAAAGAAATAAAAAATGTATTTTCGATACAATATAAACTTTTCCTTTAAACAGGTTTACTTCCATATTTTAATAAATTTTAAGTATTTTATTTTGATCCTTTAACAACCGGAATGATTTAATGCTGAGTTACAGAAATAGAGTGAAATCAGCACGTGCGAAAATACTTGCTTTCTAAGAGGTAGGCGGATGAAACGAGTGAACCTGCGCATCAGGAAGCTTTGTTTTTCGCTTAGCTTTGTTCTTCAATGTGGTCTTTAATGGGGATGATGGACTCTAGTCCTTTCTGACAGATCACCTTCTAAAATGTTTATATTAGTAACAATGGTTACGAGCCTCTGAAATGAGGAAGAATATGTGCGTGAGTTACTTGCGTCCACTCAGTAGCATGATGTTCGTGTCAGGGAGATTATCCTTTCACTATCATGCTTTCGGTCAAGGAACAGAAAAAGGGTTAGATGGCAGGGCTTATCAGTAGTTACATGTTTATGGTAAGTGGTATTAGTTAAGATGAGAAAAACTGTTTTACTGTAGCTTTCTTAAAACCCGGTCAGTATGAGAACATTATTTGAACGCAGAAATATACGAGCACACTTTGGTTACTAAAAAGTAATTCATCTTTTCACTATATTCTGATTTAGGTATGTGCTCAGAAGAAATTGCCTAATATTTTGTAAATCCGCACAGTTATTTTCTCGGGATTTATCGTCCAGCGTGAACAACTCAGCAGTCGCATAGTTCCGGGGAAAACGAGAGACCACTCATGCCTCGGCCCCGACTCGTAACAGGATCACTCTCTAATGAGATGTCTGAAGTTAAAACGCAGACCACTGCGCCACCGGGGTTGCATTCCCATTGTTTAGTTCTGGTAAAATATTTCCTGTCCTGAAGGCAATAAAGTACTGAAACCCTTTGTGGCCAGACGTTTCCACCTCACTGAACTGATTAAATTGGTACTACGGTGTTAGGATATCGTGTTGAAAATCGGACGTTTAGGTGATGCGGGACACAGTGCTGTAAGCATGTATATTTTTCTAAACAATACCAAATATTAGTAATGTGAATATTTTACGGTTGCATATTTATCAGCGTCATTGAGTCATGTAATCCTTTAACAACCATGACGCACAAAACGCCCATACATCCAAACGGCCACGCGCGTCAGAAACCCCTCTAATGAGTGAGCAGGATTCCTTACTTCCCAAATGGCCTTTGAATTTGCACGGCGTGTTTGCCGGATTAGCATAAGTCACCATTGTTTTCAGTAAACAAATAATTCAGGCAGATGTTCGATTCTCCTGAGGTGATGTGATTTACTGTCACGATTGTCCCCTGTAGAAATTCACCTGCATGACACCTACAGAGATTGTCCCCTAACAGAAAGTCACCTGTATGTTCCTCGAACCACTGCTTGACGATTCTGGCAATGTGCACATGGCGCATTATTCTCTTGGTATTGGCCATGACCTGCAGGGAACAGAGTTGTCATGAATGAGTAAACTTGATCCGCAATGATGTTTAGATACCTGACAGCTGTCAGGGATTTTGCTATTGGGATAATGGTGCAAAGGTGCCCCAAGAAAACATCGCCCACAGCATAACACCGCCGCCCGCCAGCATGTTTCCGCAAAACAGTGCATCGAGGTGCAATAGCCTCGGTTGGTAATCGGCGTATCTGCGCACGGCAATCTTCATGATGCACCACGAATCTTGATTCTTCAGACCAGGCCACTTTCTTCCAATCATCCACAGTCCAATCTCGATGATCTTGGTCCCATTTCATGCGTTGTTGGCGATGGCTTACAGTGAGCATGGGGACCCGGCTACGCATACCAATGCGCAGAAGGTTGCGATGAATTTTGTGCTGTGACACATTGCCCTGATCACCACTGTAGTAGCTGCAGGTGATTTGTCGCAGTGGCACTGCGACCTCTGTGAATAATGCACAACACTATGCGCTCCCCTCTGGCATCAATGCGCTGCGGACGACACACTACTGTGCTACGGTTCGTCGTTTTGCAATATGTGCACCACTTTCGATACGTACTTACTACATTGGTACGTGAACAACCCACAAGCTGCTCCGTTTCCGAGATAGTAGAATTGAGGTACCGTACCATCACAATTTGTCCTTTATCAAACTCCGATAAATCGATGTATATATATCAAGCCCACTGATTAGAAGTTTCGTGTGGAGACTTATCCTTCATTTGTTAAGTTTCAAATGTGGAGGGCAGAAATGTGGAAAGCAACAAAACGTTTCGGGCGTCATAACATTGTGAGCTACACAAGAATTTAAGGCACCGGCCGTTAAAAGTTTAATTTGGCTCTCAAACGAGTTCTGTACACAACTGTGAATACTCAGTCTTTCTGCTACCTTCCTTGTGCTGATATTTAAAACAACCGCTCCTCCAAGTTCTGACAAACAATTCTTGAGTCTCATAGTTATATTTGTCTCTGTCGACCTAACTGTTCCATAATATGTTTCACCCATTCAGGTTAAAAAACGGACGTTTTTAACTACACAAAATTATCAGCCATGTAAACCAAGATTTTTTCTCGTAAATAATAACTTGTAAACAATAATTTTTATCTTTTCACTTTCCGCAGAATTTTTGTCGTCAGACGAAAAGATTTAATACTGTCCAGAGAGAATTTGCAGTTACTCTAGGTCAATGCCAAATTTTAAACACGGACCGTGCAGGCGGTAATGTAAACAGGTAATTAGATCTGTAGTAGGGTTAAACTAGTAAAATACCCTAAGTTCGTCTTCAGAAAAATCATGGTAAGCAATGAGAATACGATCAGAATTGCAAAACCAGTGCACTCTACTCTTTACGTTATGCACTGAAATTTCATTTATTCTGGTAGAAGACAAATCGGATGCATTACTCCTCATCATTTTGGGCAATGAATCGTTAGGTGTTAAAGGCTGGATATTCGAGGTTTCTGTTTTGTATTTTAAAAAGCGATAAATTGCTTAATGACTATTTGTGACGGCAGGATTGCTAGTCTTAGATCTGTTGGTTTTCATGCCACAAACAGTTTGCTGATCATTTCCGTCCATATCAGCAGGAAATTTATCACAACCGCATTGCCGTCTTTCATTTGGACAATGCACCGTGCCATCGGGTTTCTATAACTACTGAGTCGTTGGAGGAACACGACAACAACTCCTCACATTGCCTTGGCTAACAAACTCCCCTGACTGCAACCCAATTGAACATTTTTGGGATATGCTAGAATAGGTGTGAGAAATGCTGATTCTCATCCACAAAACGCGCGTGAACTGACGGAGGTGCGGCACCGGACATAGATGATGTTATGAATGGAGAATGTTTGACACATTGCAGAGTCTGTTTCTTGGCATCTGCAAGTCGTGATGGCACAGAAAGTTGGCCAATGGTTATTAGGAAGGTGTTCCAAATCCAAAGCAAACTCAGCGTGTAGGGATATGAGGTGGAATTGAATTTCATCAAATATTGTCTGCACGGAATTAGTACGTACATTTTCCTCACTGATCTTACATTATTTTATATTTCTCTTGATGATATCGCCCTTAGATGTTAGACATTTTATACAGTATACACTTTTTGCTCCTGTGGTGTTAGCAATTTAATTCGTTGGTGTCTCGGCGAATCCGAATTACTCTTGCCAAAACAGTTTTCTGGAATCTCTGTATCAAAATATATTTAAAAAGGTGTAGAAATAAGAAAAGTGGCTGGTCTTTTGAAAAGGAATTATCCAAAAAATTATTGAAACCAGTATAAAAACATAGATTTTCTCATGCGTTTCATCTCAGAGCCGTTCCCTAGATTTTAAATTTATTTTATTTACAAGAACATAAAAGAAATCTGAAATTTCAGGACTCGCAAACTAAAGATACCGGTTGAAGATGAACTAAATTATTTAGGTGAAATTTTATTTGCGCAGAAACTCGAGAAAAACAGGTACTTTACACAGGTTAATGTAAGGTACGACGTCTGAGAATCAAAGGGATTAAATTAAAGTACGAGCCGATTTACTCTTCTTTGATGTCGCCGTAATTGGAAAACATTGCAGTAAAATTTTCAAAGGATGGGGACTTCGCTTCATCTTTGAAGTAAAAAAGAAAATGTCTTTCATATACTCTTGTCATTTAAATACAGTTATTAGTTACTTATCCGTTCCTTTACTATCAAGATTCGTGCGCACGCATGATAAAATTATGAATTCAATTTGTCAGTTCTATGGTTATTACCTGTGCGCGGGAAATGGAATCGAAAGGAAAAACTTTGAACAAGTTTCGATGCCATTTATTTCTAGTGTCATTAAGAATAGCATTCCCTTTGCGTAAAGCATGGGTGATATTTTCGGGAAATGAAATGTTCTTTTGCCTCTTAAAAATGAGGAACTTTTTAAAATGAATTCAAGTAAAACAGGTGTTTTGAATTTTGGAATGGATTGCTCACATACACTATATTGGCAAAAGTCACCGGACTGGCCTCCAAAAACAAACTAACGGATCCGCTGCGTTTTTAAGATTTGCAGTATAGCTGCAAAGGGTATAAAATCAAGCCTGCTGCTGACCGCAATCATATCGCACTGTGAGCTCGAGTGAAAATGTCGAGGCGGGAGAGGACTGACATTGGGAAAGAAAATATTTTTGGGCTTTACATTAGTGGGTTGTCCGTAAGACAAACCGAGAGGCGTTTAAACATACCAAAGTCAACTGCTTTGGATAAACTGAATAAGTGGAAGGCACATGGCGTGCCTGAATCAGCAAAACGTACCGGCAGACCGCAGAAAATCAGTGACAGAGGACGTCGAAGCCACAGGAGTCGTTAGAGCTAATCGTCGGTATTCTGCACAAGACCTCAGTGGACAGGTGAATAAAAATGCTGGAACCTTTGTATGTACACGTACCATTCGCAGAGAACTTCATTTCATGGGTTACCGTGGTCGTGCGGTTGCTCATAAGGCTTTCATCACCACTCGGAATGCTACTCGTGGTTTAGAATGGTGTAAAAAACATTTATCGTGGACCGTAGATCAATGGAAACGGGCCCTGTAGACTGATGAATCCAGATACACAATCCATCAGCCAGACGTGGGTATGGCGGCAGCCGGGGGAACGCTATTTACCACAGTGTACTTTTCCTACAGTCAAGTATGGAGCTGGCAGTGCACTCGCGTGGGTGTGTTTTTCGTGGTATGGTCCCGGCCCATTGGTTATCGTGGACAGACCTGTTGACCAGCACGTCTACCTCGATATTTTGGACGAGTATGCCCTACCAACTCTGCGGAGAGGCTGAGCCTTGTTGCTACCAACAGGATAATAAACCAAGCCTTTATGGCTTGGTTTATTATCCAAGCCATAAAAAGACTGTTACTGCGTGGTTTGACGATAATTCCGTATAGTGTGTGGGCTGGTCAGCACAGAGCCCTGATCTTGATCCCATAGAGCACCTACGGGATAAATTAGAGCGCCGCATAAGAAGTTTGGAACCAACGCCTACTAGTAAGCAACAGTTCGCGGCAGCATTATGAACTGAATTGAACCGCATACCTATCGCTGTGTTCCAAAACCTTGTCGAAAGCATGTCTCGAAGGGTCAATGCATGCATTAAGGCCAAAGGTGGACAGACACCGTACTAATGTATGTCAATAAAATGCTATGTTATGTTATGTTTATCTTCTAGGTGTCCGGTGACTTTTGTCAATATAGTGTATGCATAGGTTCAAAAGTACAGGTTTCTGGAGCTTAGATCTTTCTGCTGCTAGATGTCAATCGCAATTTAAGCACTAATGCATCTGTTTAAAAACTAAATATTTTCTGATATGTAGATGTTGAAGACAAAATAATTTATTGCACTAACTGTGGACATTAGTTTCCTGTCAACAAAGTCGGTGTAACACATCTCAGTGTATTACCTGTGTTGTTGTATTTCCAAATGCTATGGACCATATGCAATTGCCCGTCCTAAATTTTGGTCTTGTGGAGAACTAGAGACGTAAAAGAAGCATGCCACCTATACCTCACTCGAAACCCTAATCCTGCCCAATCTCGGAAGAATGGTCAGAAGCCATCGTACAGATCATTGCGCCATCCGGGTGCACTACCGCTTTATGTACATTTATGTCAATCAATAAGTGTGTGTGTGTTTGACGAGTGGAGTACTGCAGTAACATGGAATTATGTGTATTATGTCTTAAAAGAAATATGTTCCACAATGCATAATTGCAACTTTTATTTATGGATCAGACACACACCTCAACCGAAAGAGTCGTACATAGGTGGCGAACAACCGAAAGGAGCATGGACAGATGTGTGCTAGGTGCAAAGAGGAAAGAAAACCGTAGGAATATATACGTGGATTTAGAACACGACAAGAGTTTATGGCATCACGTTCAAGATTTTGTTTATTTCTGTGGGAGATAAACAACACTGTGAGCTACTCGATGGACTACAAGCACTCCCCGTCGCTAATTTAGGTCCACTGGTTTCAGGGAATAGACAGAAAATACCGTAAGAAAAACACAACATCCATACCTCACAGGGATCTGAACCCGTACACATCTCAGACGGATGGCCAGAAGCCATCGCTCTGACCACTGCACTACTGGGGTGGCCAATGTGAAGAACTTGAAATGGTAATGTGATGGCCATATTTCTTGGACAACTGAACATTGTTGGGCAACTAAAATACTAGACTGGGTAACAAGGTACAAGAAGAAAACACGTTTGAGATAAGTAGATATAATTCGGAATCATGCTGGTGTGTCTTGGGATAGACTGGGTCAAGCTAAGAAGTTGTAAAGATGGATTAGGGAAACCTTCATCCAGCAAGGACTTGATAATAGATCATGTACACCAATAAGACAGAAATCTTGGGATGTATTTCCTGGACAACGTGACTCTACCACCGCAATGGCCAGTTGGAAAACACACCGCTTGGCAGGTATTATGTGTAGGAGGATATCACTGTATTCACGTAGTAAGTAATTCGATGCCAGTATGGACAAGCGTCGTGAGTTAACACAGTTTGAAAGAGAAGCGATATTGGGTGACTGACACACGAGTCACTCTATCGTGATGGTGTTGCGGAAACTGCAATATGCGCGTTGGAAATACCAAGGGTGTATCAGGAATACTCCATATATGTATAATGCTAGTATTTACATATTATCACTGTACTCCATGCAACCACTTCCTTTAGAAAACTTGAAAACGTTCATCATCCTGGACCGGGAAACGACCCCCCCCGATAGAGTGACGTTTTTCAAGTATATGAGGCCATATGTATTTTTCATCCATCATCTTTCTCCAATGTGCGTGATCATTGATGTGTGTTTCGCATAGCTGTTACCACCAATGAATTGCAGTAGCACAAATCACCGCCTACTTAAACGATGGAGGTACAATTAGACGATAACCAAGACAATCAGGCGACAACTGGTTATGGAAGCCGCCGACCAACCCAGTCCCATTGCTGACGCCGCACCATCAGTCTGTACGCCTCAACTGGAAAAATAATCATCAGAACTGGAACTTGGATTAGTGGAGACTGCTGTCCTAGTCAGGTGAGTTTGAGTATTTCGCACGGGCAGGAGGGTGACGATCTGGAAGAAACCGTACGAATCGATGGACCCGGCATATCAACAAGCAAATATTCAGGCTTCTGCAGGTTCGTTCATGGTCTACGCCATGTTCAAGTGGCACACTTTTAGACTTCTGTTACGTCTAGTGGCATCTCTGAATGGTCCACGTTACGTGTCCGTCCTTGCAGGCCTTCTGGATTCGTTCATTTTAATCATATAACCACAGGGCAATGTCCCGAAGAATAATACAAAACTAAACAGAGCCATAGTGGAATGAACATGATTAGAATAGTAGTCCGCTGAAGTTCCCTCCCTAGAATGGCTTTGCCGTTCACCGGACCCTGTGGAAAATCTTTGGAACGGTGTCGCAAAGTCCGTTAGAGCTTTGGATCCTACACCCAGGAATGCTACGGGGTTATCGAGAGCGTTGCAGCATGCATATGTGTAATTACCCGTGAAATTCTTCCGAGTGGAGTCAATGCCTTGCTATGTGATTGCTCTTATCCGGGATAAAGGTAGGTATATCCTTTAGTACATAGATATCCCATGATTTATGTCCATTCCGTGTACTTATACACTCCATATCATTGCAACCTACGATCTGCGATTCCACCAAAGGAAAACTACATTTTTTGGCTAGTGTTTTAGAAAGGTACATTTCAAATCTGGAGTAAACTGAAAAATTTACATTGAGACCAGTTCACTGTATAGGAAAATGAAAACAAATTTGCCTTTCGATTGTACTTCAAAATACTAGGTTATCTTCTGGATTGCTCAGCCAATATTTAGCTATAAAGGAACGGCTGGAAATAATTTTATCGGATGGGATCAATACATACCGAGACCAATGAAAAAGCAACCTTCGCAAGCATGTATGGAAAATACACAGTTATGATATTTTCTACCGTTAAGCTTAGCTACTGAATTGCCATGACTTCACTGTGTGCTATGCAGCATCTAATTGGAAAATTTGCCAACTACAGTATATCGCTCTAGACATAATTAAACTTTCATCTTCCAGTGTCCGTCCAAGTACTTTATTAGTACACTATCTAAAACTATGAAATTCCTACCAATGAAAGCTAAGGAATTGTAACTTATGAATTTTGATAACTTCACTTTTTTTTATTATTCAGCATACATTTTTCCCGCTATAATCAGGTTTTAACATTTTTTTAGTTGTGTTCCAACTTACAGTATATTTTTATTGTGATGACTAAACTTTAACCAATTTTTGTTGCTATTTTCAGGAGTTAACTTGCATTTTCCAGCTTTGTCTCTCAATCAGTTCCTCCTGTGCCACCGAAATGCATAATCCACGCAACATTTGTTTTTTCGTCTTAGGGACAAGGTGTACAATTCCGTGAAGGGTCAGTTAATGAAAAAGTTTTCTGAATAAAAAGTTCCTTGCGTATAGAACAGCAGAATAGATATCACGAAATGTTAATGCATTTCTCAACTTTCTTTGCAAAAGAGTTTCCACCTTGTATATCTTGATTAGTTATTATAATTTATCACAGTACCCGGGCTTCAGTAACATCAACAAAAATCAGAACATGTAGCAGAAAATGACTGATAACAAAATTCAGAACGTATGGCAGACAGAATGACTAGTGGGCTAAGTCTTTCTTCTTCGTACATAATCATTGTAATTGATATTGGTTCTCTTGAAAAAGGAAATTTTATTGTCAGTATGTACGGCGTTTCTTTTCCAGCTTTTTAGTACCTTTACACAATTCTATCATTATCTTTTTCCATGTGTGTGCCCTTCGGGATAAACGAATGGTGAAATTGTTTCTATATATATTCTATAGGAATGATTTTACCAAACGTATTTTAAATATTTCCTTTACTACATATTATTTAAGGCATTTTTATGGGTGACCGGTAATGACATTTTCTGCTTTTGAAATTAGATGGTTATCCTTTAGTCTTCCGAATACTGAGCACCCTTCAACCTACATTGTGTTTTCAATGTGAGGATCCCGATATTATTATTTCTACCGCCATTGTTTTGTAATCAAAATAGGATTATTTCCATAATCGGTTTTCTATTGCACCGCGCCGCTAAAATATTGTCAGTGTTATATTCCACAGTTTCTCCACTGTTCCTCGTGGTAAGAGAGATCATGGTGAATTGCATCTACGAACACTATGCCAGGCGTTCACCTTTGAGATTGTATAATTATGTGGCAGCAAAATAACTTAGAAACCTCCAGGTAAAGTGTAAAATCAGCAGGATTTTTTTGAAAGAGCTATGCACCTGTGACAACTACATTTAACAGGTGTCTATTGAATGTCCTTAGATATTTGGTGTAATTGAGAAATTGTACCTAACACTTCTTTTCGGGGATTAATGATAACCATGGTCAAATACTGTATGTGCTATAAAGATCAGATCAGATCAGACTTTTCTTTCATTTTTTTTATTGGAGTTTAACGACCACCGTGAGCACCTCAATGGGCTTTGCGCAGTCTCCCGGCCCTAATTTAGGCTATCTGGCTCCAGGGAAGGGTGAGAGCCAGTTCCATAAGACAAACATAACATCCATGTCTCACCGGGATTCCAACCCGGACCCCATACGGACGAATGATCAGAAGCCATCGCTTAGACCACTACGCCACCGGGGCGGCACCAGATCAGATCATATGTGGAGGATTTTTGGAAAGGAAGTGTCTGACCTCAGGTCTTAAACAACCCTTACAAATAGGAAGCTAGGAGATTTGCGCTAGAGTGCCCGATAGGAAAGTGACACGAAAGCCAGGTCGAAAGGGGAGAGGAAGACGCCCTTATTTATTACCGGGTGGCCAGTACCCGGGATCTGACGGCTTAATGTGCCCATCCGACGCACGACGATATTTAGTGGTTCCAGCGTTCGTACCTGCCTGGGATCGAACTTGAGGTTTCTTCGTGGCAGTCACCAAAGCTGACCACGGAGCCACCCGCAGCCCATGTGCTATAAAGAAGTAGCCTGTCCTTAATTTGAACCACTGGTTCCAGGGAAGAGAGCGAGCCAGTTCCGTTAGGCAGACACACCTCTCATTACTCATACAGGACTCTATCCCGGGCCTATTTCGGGTGAACGGTTAGAAGCCAGGTTTTGGACCACTTCGCCACAGTGGCAGTGGCGAAGTGGTCCGAAACCTGGCTTCTGGTCTTCGTTTCTAGAAGATCTAACGGATATATTCCTTTAGTGAATATGGGTAGCATGTGAATTACGCATGACTAAGAACACATTTCACTTTTCATGAATTTAGCTTCTTTTCGTATCGTCGAAGTAGAATGTCGGTAACATAAATGGCTACGGACACTTGCATCAACAGCGGCTTTTAGCAATTCAAAGATATGGTTATTTCTTTTTGTGAAAATATCACGATCATTCATGGACATATATTCACTCAGAAATACAGTTATGAAAGTTATCAGTAAGAGGAGTGTAGTGTAATTCCTTAGTGAAGTCTTCTTTCAGCTGAATCTTTGCGATCAAACATATGGAATCATATACAATTTTTTTATGGTGGAAGATTTTCACTACTGCGCGTGGGTTCGAATTCCCATATTTTGTTTCATATTTAGCCACTATGGAAAATACAGTGCGTCTAAGATTTATAAGACCAGAGCACGATCGTGTAAGGTATTGTTTGGACAAATGATTTGATATCTCAAATCATTTGTCCAAACAATACCTCAAATCAACGATATCTCAAATCATTTGTCCAAACAATACTGAGGACATGGAGACATCGGGATAGTTCGAACAGATAACACACTGCTGCACTGAGCAGTGTAGGAAAAACGGAAAACAGGATGTGTAAAGATTATAAGACCACATGACAAAATAAACGAAATAGAACAAACTAATATTTAGTATCACTGCCCTTTGCGGAAATCTCATGAAATACTCGTTCCGTCATGGATGCCTATCAAAGAATACACAGTTTTGGGTGAAATTCGTGCCCATGCAAGACGAATAGCGGTTTTCAGATAGTCCACTCATGAAAACTGTCGACTGTGCGCATACAGGTCTCTCCTAATGATGCCCCATAGGTCCTCAATAGGATTCAAATCCGGACTGAGGGCTGACCAGTGCATTATTCGTATTTCCGTGTGATTAAACCAGTTTACGGTGTCACGAGAGACATGACAAGACGCATTGTCTTGTTGAAAGATTCGTTCATGTCCTCTGAAACATCTGAGAAATGGTATCAAATACATTTCAAGAAGAGACTGATAGCGATGAGAATTTAACCGATGGTTTACGAAAGCAACAGCAGTCTTACCTTTTACTTAAAATGCAGCCCCCACCATCAATAAGCCATCACCTTTTTTTTTTTTTTTTTTTTTTTGATTGGAGGTTTAACGACCACCATGAGCAACTCAATGGGCTATAAGCAGTCGCCCGTCCCTAATTTAGGGTCACTGGTTCCAGGGAGGGGAAAGAGCCAGTGCCGTAAGACAAACACAACATCCATGCCTGACCGGGATTCGAACCCGGACCCCTTACGGACGAATGATCAGAGGCTAAGCCATCACCTGCACGACGACTAAATAAATGTCGCTTCTCCTTACGTAAGTCGTGCCAATACTACGCATGGCCATCGGGTCCGTCGAGGTTGAACTTCTTTTCGTCGAAAAACACCACTGATTGCCATTCTCGATCCTAGGATCATGTGTTTTTTCGCCCAGTTCAGCCGTTCTATTTTATGCCGTGGCTTCAGTTGAGGTTTACATTGAAATTAACATCGGACAAGACAAGGATGTCGTTTAATATAACTGCACGCCGTTTTGCGACATATGGGAGTTGACGTTGCAGCCATTACATCTCGTGCTGACACAGAATGATATGAAACAAAGCGATGCAGTCGTCTCTGTGCTCTCATAGACAGTTTCAATAGTTGTCCAGGCCGTCGTTTAGAACGATAAGATTCACCTTTCCTCAGAACATTGTCAATGACTGTTTTCGCCCTCACACTGCAGCCGCAGGTTTCCTCTGTGACATCATTTTTACATGCAGTAAATAAATTTTGCGGATTTCACTTTCTGATTTCACTTCTGCGTTTGCTTCGGGCCGGCGGTGCTGTTGAACTGCTCTTATCTTAGTATCCCCGTGTGTCAACATCCCGACCTATTTTGCATAACTAACTCGACATGTCTTCTCGTTTATAGTAGCGGTCTTAAACTTATTACACACCTAAAATTCCTGTTTTCAGCTTTTATTAACTACCTTCTTCAGATGCTGTCCTGTCGCTATTAATTTTATATGTCTACGACATATATGCAAATTCAGGCCAACGCTCGTATGCTGCTGTGTTGCATCTTCATGGGCACAGCGTAGAATTCTGTGTGGTCTTATAATTTTTACCCGAACTGTATAACGCCATATATTTCTCACAGTGGCCCAACGTGACTGAACGGAAGTTTGCATATTACACCAGTCGGGCTATAATAATCAGATAAGGAGTCGCTCACCAATAAGAGCCATTGACCTTAAGTAAGGAGAAGCACAAGAACCGGTAAGACCAAAGTAACCATCATGTCTTGCCCTAGTGTTCCAACCCAGACTAACCAGTATGAGAAGTAAAACACTTGCATTCGTAAAAGTTCTACCACTGAGCAAAAAATATCGGGTAAAACGTTTACCTTTCATTTATTTGTTAGAGCTCTGTCTCTATTCCCTTCCTAGAAGTTATTCCAAGATTAGAAGTTAGCGATTTCCAGATGTGAATCCGCATGCAGATGATTAAAGACAGAAAATAAAAGGAACAAATGACCACTTCTTGAAGACCGGTAGCTAAAAAACAGATTTAATTGGTTGAACAAAATGCTTGAATATTACTGGATGAAGAGCAGAAAAACATATCAGTGTGCCTTCGGCAGAATGAATTTATGTTAATCCCTATAACAATTGTTGCATCGCGAAAAAATGTATCATACATTTACTTTGAATTGCAACATTACCCAAAAACTCCTGCTAATCTGCCCTAATATTGGTAGATATGTCATATATATATATATAAGGGGATAATATTTTGGGTGTACTAGATGTGAGGCGTACACCCACACATAATCGCAATTTATTTAACCTATACTATCGATTTTACATTTTCGGATTTATTTCTAATAAAACCCGCCAGAGTTTGTCCTAAAGGCTTAGATTGGTAGCTAAAATGAACTCCCCCAAACAATGTTTTCATTTAAGAGGAGAAGGTTCTTTCAGTAACCATAATACCACATTTGTGCTAAGATCCTCGGGTGTGCGGTTTCTCGGCAAGACATCTGGCGATACTCAAAGCAACCGTGGTGCAAGCGCTTCCTAGAGGGAGCTGCAGGTCACGCTTTTATTTCCCTGTGGCTTCAAACATTGCAGCTGATCACTCAGAGTGTGCTAGCCAAATACAGCACCGCTTGCAATTCCACAGAACAACACAATTCAACGTTGTGATACGAGTTGCTGTTATATTGTACTTTTGGATAACAAGACTCACCGAAGTTTGTTCTAAGGCTTCGCGCGGTGGCTAAAGTTAATTTCCTTGTATAGTGTTTTCGTAAAATGGAGAATTTCGTTGCCTCGTTGAGTAAACAAAATATAGTAAGTAATATTCGCATCTGTAGGTGTGCTGTCTGGCCACTTTCCAGATGACGCTGCAAGTCAAGTTTTTATTTCTTTGTGGTTTCAACGCAGAGGCTAAATAAACTTCATATGATATGCGCGCCTAAAAAAGCACTACTGGTCATACGTTTGCGTTTGAAATCGCATTGAGTCATAAATACAGTTCAACGTTCTGCCACGAATTAGTTTCTCGTCGCAGTTCGAATCGATGTGTTGATGAGTATAGATTTTAAAACAGTTTTAATTATTATCCAATTATTTTTTTTATTAAATGACAACTAAATAAAAAAAATGCTTTCGTATGTTCAAAATCAATGCGTGAATTTTTCAACTCGGGTTACATAACATTTGTGCGTGTTTTTCTTCCCGTAACAGCGCAAACCAGCCTAAATGGGCACACGACGCAAATTATATACACTGACAGACAAAAAAATCCCAACACCACGAAAAAATAAAGTTGTAGAGGAATGAAATGGCGGCAATACATTTGTATAGGTAACATATTTAATCGATTAAAGTTTCAAGATCACAGCTTATTGTAAGCGCGAGAAGAGCTATTTTAAATGTGAAATGCTGGTACATTAATAACCGGAGTAACCGCCAGAATGTTGAATGCAAGCACGCAAACGTTCATGCATTGTGTCGTACAGGTGCTGGATGTCAGTTTGTGGGATGGTGTTCCATGCCTGTTGCACTTGGTCGGTCAATACAGGGACGGTTAATGCTAGTTGAGGGTGACGCAGGAGTTTTCGTCCAATGATGTCACATACGTGCTCGATTGGTGAAAGATCTGGTGATTTGCAGGCCACGGCAACATGTCGACACTCTGTAGAGCATGTTGGGTTACAACAGCGGTATGCGGGCGAGCGTTATCCTGTTGGAAAACACCCTGGAATGTTGTGCATGAATGGCAGCACAACAGGTTGAATCACCAGACCGATGTACAACTGTGACGTCAGGATGCGTGGGATAACCACGAGAGTGCTCCTGCTGTCATAGGAAATTGCTCCCCAGACCATAACTCTAGGTGTAGGTCCAGTGTGTCTCGGCCGCAGACGGGTTGGTTGCAGGCACTCACCTGGCCTCCTAACCAACACATGGCCATCACTGGCACCCAGGCAGAACCGGCTTTCATCAGAAAACACAACAGATCTTCACTCCGTCCTCCAATGAGCTCTAGCTTGACACCACTGACGTCGCAAACGGCGGTGGTTTGGAATAAGTGAAATGCACTCTACAGGGCGTCTGGCTCGGAGCTGTCCTTCAAGTAACCGATTTGTAACAGTTCGTTGTGTCACTGTGGTGGCAACTGCAGCTCGAATCGCTGCCGCAGACACAGTACGATGCGCCACGGCCATACGCCGTACACGGCGGTCTTCCCTCTCAGTAGTGCCACGTGGCCGACCGGAACCCGGTCTTCTTGAGGTAGTACCTTCCCTTGACCACCGCTGCCAACAATCATGCACAGTGACTGCATTCCTGCCAAGTTGTTCTGCAATATTGCGGAAAGAAAATCCACCTTCTCGTAGCCCTATTACACGACATCGTTCAAACTCCGTGAGCTGTTGATAATGGCTTCTTCGTCTTTTTAAAGGCATTCTTGACTAACATCAACACACTACGTCGAATCTCAACGATAACTAACGCTCACAAACGTTACAGCGGGTATTTACAGCAAACCTGCTTTGCATGTTCCTAGGGGCGCTACTAGCGCCACACGTATGTGACGAGCGCGAAATTTGCATAGACGTCATCTTACAGATGTACTCTCACAGCCTACCAACTGTCGTTTATCTAACACAACCCCTTCTTGGTGTTGGGATTTTTTTCCCGTCAATGTACATATTTATTTCGTGATAGGGGATGAATGCTTTAACACATCTTTCAGACTGATATTTTGTCAGAACTTTTACCTTGTTTTAGATCCCAAATAATATATTACGGCCTCGACAACCTTGTTCATATCAGATTCTTTTTGTTTACGGGCATGGACAAGGACACACGCTGTTGTTGAACAGAGCTGATACGAATTTGAAAACAAAACAAGACTTTAATACGTCACACAGATGGATGTCGACTTACATTCAGCTGTTGTTGATGACGAATTATGGTTTATGATGTATAGCTGGTGCACACATGACAGTTGGCATCATACAGGTATATCTCTGAGAGCTAACTTTCGTCTTCAGAATACTTATGTACATACAGAGTTCGGTTTGCGGGTTCAGCAGCGCAGTCAGTCCAACAGTAGACGATACAACTACAGAGAGTGAAGCTGTATGGAATTTGTCTCATATCTACCTTCAGGTGTCCTAGACATCAGCCTGAACTAATAATAACAATCAAAGTTTATGCTAACCGCATTTATTGTAGTATAAATCCACCTAAGCTACTCAGCTGCAGCAGAGAGTCCCCAGTTTCATCTTCTGGTGACCTAATCTACTCTCTGATTATGCCCGACAAACCGAGAAGTGCTTCCAATAAATTCTCCCGTTCCCGTGTCCTCTCAAGTTCTTCCCAAACGGACTTTGCACAGACAATCAAAAGCTTGCACGCTACACCTTTCTTCCTTGGCCAATTCTCTTTCTCTCTCTCTCTCTCTCTCTCTCTCTCTCTCTCTCTCTCTCTCTCTCTCTCTCTCTATCTCCTTCTTATATTCCTCCCTATTCAGTACACTACATGCAATAAATACTCTTACCTTTGCTAAGAGCTCTCTCTTTCTGAATTCCACATTCCAAGTTCTAAGAAGATTGGCGCCTTCTCGTTTTTGTGAACTTGTCACAAAATGGCCTAATGTTCTTTCTCACTCGGAATGACATCTCATTATTCATATTCGGAGTCTTTTCCCCATTCATTTGGAATCCAGCATTAAAAAATTATATCCTGTATTTTTCTCCTATTTCTGTTCATCTCAGAATTCCACATCATCACAAAGGTGAATGTTTTTACCGAAGACAGAAATTTGATAGTATAGAGTTACACAAGTGAATCGCCTTCGAAATAATCCCATAATACCCCTCCGCGAACACTCGCGCGCGCACGCACACACACACAATTATTCCAGCGGTTCTGTTATTGTTGGCAAGACCCATAAAACCGCTGTTTCGGAATGCTCTTATGTTCTTTAAGATCCTCGTTTCATTACCTTTCATGTTGTCCACAGAGTGAAAACTTACCTTTCATGACTGTCTTAAGTTTCGGGATGCTGCTGCTTGGTGCTAGGTAAGGGGGGGGGGCTGATGGAGCACAGGAATGGATTTTTCAGCGAAACATTGGCTGTTCGGAACAGCAGTGTGACTTGGCGCGTTGTTTTGGTGAAGCACTCATCCACTGGTCTTCTCCGGCCTCTTGTGATGGACTGCAGTGCTCAGGAGGTTCATGATTTCCAACTAAAGTGCAGCATTAACAGTGAAGCTACATGGTGATAATTCCCAAAGCACCAACCCCTTGATATCAAAAAATGACACTAACCGGACTTTATTCATGCAATAGGGACTAACGTACGTTCTTGAGTCTCAGAGAGAAAGGGGTTTTCCACTGAGAACTTTGGGCTTTGGTTTCAGGGTATTAAACTAGACCTAGTTTTCATCACTTGTCAGAATTGCCCGTGAAATGTTTACATGTGTTGTTGAACGTTGAAACAACTCAGATGAAATTGTGACATGCTTTTGGTCGTCGTTCAGAAGACGGGGAATGAACTTTGCATTGAAATGTTTCATGTTTAATTTGCCAGTATGGATGGCTTGAATAGAACATACAAGTCTCTACTGCAATTTTTTCTGATGATGAAACCTCCGATAAAGGCGCTGATTTTTATGATGATGTCGCCGGTTACCACCGCTGATGGTCTTCTACGGTAATATTCACCTTCGATGGAAGAATCGCCATCGTTGAACCCTAAAAACCACTTAGTAACTGCCTTCTGGGTGACAGGACTTTCACCATAAGCAACTGCCAGTTTTTCATGCGCTTCTCTTACCAAACATCGAAGGTGGAAATAAAATTTCATTGTAATGCTATAATTGGCATATTTTCACTGTGTTCCATGTATCCACTTCCTTCACAAAACTTCAAAATACAATTTTCATCGTTCTGGAGCGGCAATCGAACCCGCATCTCCGGTCGAGCATGCTGGTCATTACACTACCCAGGACAAGGAAAGTCCAAGCAACTGTACATAGATATCTGAGAACCTTCGGATTTGCGCTAGTCGAAGCAATTCATTCCCCATCGTTGCGTTTCGCGACTTTTCGTCACATCCATGGTCGGATGTAGGTCACAAATTCCAGTGATGAAAGTACGTCATGTACAACTGGGAAACAAATTTCTCTCAAATTCCAAGCAACGGAACAGAGCTGCTTGGAATTTCCTTGTCTGGGTAGTGTAATGACTAGCATACTAGACCGGAAATAGGAAGGTGCGGGTTCGATCTCCGCTCCAGGACGATGGAAATTTTCAAGTTTTCTGAAGGAAGTGGATACATGGAATACAGTAAAAATATGCCAACTATAGCATTACAATGCCTACCATGCATTTATGAAGAACTATTTCTTCTGGGAAATTTGTTTCCTAATTGTATATGAAAAAATTTCACGTTTGAGCCTTGTTTAAACTTCGACATCCCGATAGCTTTGAACAAACGAGAAACACGCGTCTACACATTTTGCTGTCTGGAGGACTACTACCATTTTCTGCACAACCGCTTTCTGGCCAGAAGACATATGCGAGGCTTAACAGTTGGCGACCGCTTACTTAAGAACATTTTCAAGATATCGCAATGTTGGTTTTGTACCCAGTTCGTGCCAATTTAGCAAACTTTGAAAGACTAATGCAATATATTTGCGCGCAACAAAATGATTCATCGGCTGTGCACATTTTTTTCTTTTTAGATGATGCATCGACTGAGCACATTTGTTTCAAATAACGCATTGGCTGCGCACATTTCTCTTAAAATTATCCATGGTAGTGCGCACATTATTTTTCAATTATCCTGCGGCTGCACAAATTCCTTTAACTTGCACAATATATTGTCAGCAATCATTTAAAGCGCAAACAGGAAACATTACCTCGATTTGGCAGTTATACAAAAATTAGTGCTGAATTTTAGTGTAATAATAATAATTCCATTATAAATTTTTTAAATATTTTGACATCCTCCCCCCATCTTAAGCACCAAACAGCCCAGAGGATAAAATGGGAATACATTTGTGAAGTATAGGCTACAGTAAACTGAAAAATGCAGACTTCAACCAATCTAAAAGTACTGAATAAAACAAATACAATGGCTGAATTTAAAGAAGGTATTCACTTTTTGTGTCGTAATAAATAAGGAACAGAGAGCAAGAGATGCGACTTCGAAAGAGGAAAGGAACGTATCGCATGATTTCATGAAACTGCTACTGAAGGAGGAAGGAAGGCCTCCAATTTTATATCAGTTTGTCACCGAGTTTTGTTTCCAATGATGCGGTCTTTCTAACGATGTAATATCCTGTGATTCCCACAGCAACTATCTGTCGCCTGAAAGCATGTATAAGGACTTGTTTTTACGATTTTCCATTCTGTACTTTCATATTACGAGCCTTTGGTAACGACCAGCACTTCGCACTCCTCAGTGCTTCGAATTCCCTTTTTGCCTCCTGCGTTATTATTTTACTGTTTTTCTCACCACAGAGCCTAATCCTGGTAAGAGTGTTCCCAAGTGAAGTTAAAGAATTTACGATGAAGAGTTGAATATTTGAAGATGTTCTTACGACTTTTCCCATACTTTTGTGTCATCGCCCTGTGTCATGGCGTCTTAATGCTGCGGTTCCATTTCGTAGATGTTACGTATGCTGTCTCGGCGAGATTCTCGTTGCAAATTTCGGTAATGCAGAAACCGTGTTCCAGGGAGTGTGATGTAATTTCAAAGGAATAAAAAATGTTTTTAAAGAGAAAATATATTGCGAATTTCTGATGCGCTCTTGGGCAGCAAATCATTAGCATCGTTGCTTTCTTCCCTTTAATTGGGGTAGTCTGACGCTTAGAGACCCGTTTTGCAAATATTTTTCAACGTTGAAAAAAAAAATAACCTCTTCGAAATATACTTTTCGAAATTCCTATCTGCCTAATGCAAGCACCTGCTGTTCATTTAAACGATAAGTGCACTCTCATTCACTCCCGGTGGTCCTAAAAGTTCGCCAATTGAAAGATTACGAAGTTTTTGGCGAACATTAACGGAGACTTGACGACATTGTGATATTTATGTCCTGTAGTAAACATGTCTTAACATCCGAAAGCATCATAAGGAAGAAATTTCGCCACGCAGCGTATGTTGTTACTTGAATATGTTAGTGAAACAGATATTTTCCTTGCAGAAATGTGAATAAAATTTCCCAGTAACAGGGTTGCTTATTGCAGAATAATGGATCCATTATTATCTTTAAGCTTATGGAAAGTTAATAACAGATTTAGTCACGTGATATTAAAAACTACAATACACAGCCATACATTCGCTTATGGAAAAGTAATACGACAACAATGTAGTACCTTTCGATACATATATCGTAGTAAGACATAATACGCAGTGATTCAAAATCAGAATAATAAGACATTTAATGGAAGGGTAATAAAACATATTGTAGTACCTTTCCATGCATTCCTTAGGAAAAGGTACTACAATACAGCCATGCATTCGCTTATAGATATTATCAAGTTTTCGATTAAGTATAGTGTTTGGATATTATTCAAGTTTTCGGATATTATCTGACTTACCGTTCTTGTCATATATAAATCAAAAAACGGATTGTCATCTTCAAAATTTGTATTGTGGTGTAATCCCGCATTTCATTCATGATGTTTAATTCTACATGTGATTTATATTATCACAAAACAGCTGAAATTAGACATTTCCATTGTCATATCACAGCAGAACACTACTAGAAGAATGTTCTTTAATATCTGGCACAATATCTGTATTCCGTGTAATCACTTCTTGTTGCACATTTTTTGTTACTTTTAAAAAGTTTTAAAATATTGTCCTCTAAAACGCATCATATATGGAATTCCATGGAAAGCAGTCTGTACAAATCAGATGAAGAGACAATTGGGAAACAAAACCTTTGAAAGTGTTCAAGTAGGTGAACATTCCAGTTTGGTGTAACCTGCGCCCAATAAATATGAATGGGATTTTATTCTGAATAAGCCGCCTCGATAATGCAGTGATCTAGGCGATGACTTCTGACCATTCGTCCGAGATGTGTCGGGATTCGAATCCCGAAGAGGCGTGGGAATTATGTTTGCCTTACGGCACCATCTCTCTCTTCCCTGGAATAACTGGCTGAAAATTAAGGACCGGTGACGGCTTATATGCCATCGAATTGCTCACGCTGCACGTTAAACCTATAAACAAAAAACATCTGAATGAGTAACTTTGTGTGACGTTCGAGGGAAGAGAAATTTCACCTGGAAAGCTGAATCAGGTTTCCCTAACGTATTGCATCAAGTCCTGATAGTATAGAATTTCTATGCTCCTTATTTAGTACACAGACAACTTCAAAATTAGTGCATGTCCCAACATCGTAATAACAATTCATGCATGAAGTTTCTCTCTCATTTGTGTGCACTTTCACAACTGCCCGTTACATAACACGAGTAGAAATGCTTAATGATTTCGCAGATTTTCATGCACTGTCAAACCTCCATTAAGGCACACCTCCAAAAACGGCAAGTTTTGGTCACTACAGAATAGCCGAGAGATAACCTCTGAAAACCGGAACCTCTTAAAAACTATCAACCAAAACTGGAACCTCTTAACAACTATCTCCGGTCAGTCTCTGAAAACTGGAACCTCTTAACAACCATCTCCGGTCAGCCCGGAAGGGAGCCTATGAAACTCCTTTTCCTTTAGGATAGTGCTTAAATTCTTCGATACTTCGGCGGATGAGTAGGACGAGGACAAGGAATGTTGGTAGATGAATTGCGCCTCTGGCTGGATGGGTTGCTTTGCGGAGAACCCAATGGCATTATTTAATGTAAAGAAAGGATTCGAAGTGCAGTTCTAGGTGTGAGGGTAATTAGTTGAGGCGAGCTTGAGTACTCATGTATGTCTCATTCCCCCACCCAAGACTAGTGGAGATCGTTCGGAATATGATCAGACCTTGTCTATTGGTTTGATACCTGTGGGATGTTTTTCCTGTTCTCCTGGTCGCAGCCGTCAGATTGCCCAGTCGTATTTCACTTTTTCCAAAATTGTTATGTTTTCCTTTCTTATAGGGTGTAATAACTCCCATCTCCTAGATTGCTGTATCTAAAGGCTTTTTAAGATTAAGGGTGAGACACTACCTTCTTAAAATCATCCATGCATCGATTATATGTTAACGTTTACCTATAGGTCGTCCTATTCTAGTTGGCAATAAGCGGAGATACAATCAGTTGCATCACATGAGTCAAATGAAAACATTAAAAGCGCGATAAAAAAATTCAAAATACAGTGTCATTTTCTTGCAACCGGCAATATTGTTACCAATGACTAAAATATTTTCTTACAGGTGGCAGCACAATGCATGCAAGCTTAGTACCGTCTCAGTGCCAGTGTACAGATGACCGATCCACTTGAGACATGCATCAAAGACGAGCAGCGTTTTCTCAAAGGTGTTTTGAGTAGTGAAAGCGTGAAACCTATTGAAATTCATAGTCGAAAGAAGTTGCAGTATAATGATGCATGTCTGCACTCCAGCAAGTTCACGAATGGACTAGCACGTTCCCAAAACGAAGTGAGTTCTGTGACAGAATCTCCTCGGCCGGGCCTAGCGAACGGCGTAATGGCACCAGAAAATATTACAACAGTTTAGGGCATTGTGATGGAAAATCGCTTAGTGACGGTGGATGAAAAATCCATACTTTTGAACATCAGTCAGGGTTCAGCGCAGCACGTCATCCGTGATGTGTTCCAGTTCAGTAAAGTGTCTGCAAAGTCGGTGCCACGTCAGCAGACTCCAAATTTGAAACAATGACGTGTTGATGATGCCTGTCAAGAACTTTTGCGGTGTTTTGAAGCAGAAGGTGATGGCTTCCTACAGAGAATTGTTACTGGAGATAAAACATATGTCCGTTATCATCAGCCACAAACCAGGACAATGAGCAAGGAATGGGGTCATCCCTCTTCATCAATACCGAAGAGGTTCTGCACGCAGCCAACTGCAGGAGAGATTAGGCTGACACTTTTGGGATGAACGAAGTGTAACTTTGGGGCACTACACGCCCATAGGGAACTCTGTAATCAGTGACAAAGATGTGATAATCTTATCAGGAGTCATCTTCGACCTGCGATCAAATCCAAACAACGTAGACTTCTGAGTACTGGGGTCTTGTTGCAACATGGCAATTCTCAGCCCCATACTGCCCGTGCAACATTTGCAACCATACAAGACCTGCACTTCGAGTGCCTTCCACATTCACCAAACCTAGCCCCAAGTGATTATCACATCTTTGGACCACTCAAAAACGCAATATGAGGAAACAATTTCAGGTCAGATGAAGAGGTGCAGCAGATGGTGCATGCGTGGCTACGCACGCTACCGAAATCATTTTTTTCTTCATAATCCTGTGCATTTTGTAAGCGCTTGAGGATTTGTATTGCACAAAATGGAGATTACATTGAAAAATGATACAGGTTTGAACCTTTTTTGTCAATAAATTGTGAGAAAATAATTATTTCAAGTTTTCAGTTGACTCTTCCTTATATTTACTTCTCTAAATATGGACTGTTTCGCTCTAGAACTAAGCTCAGTTTTCTGTCGGCTAAAATTATGCATTGTGATCGTCGCATCGCTCCAAACACTGACAGCTGTCTCTTATTCCGCATTGATTTCCAGGTATTCCTCAAACCAAGCGCAACTAATAAAAAAATTAATGTCGGCTTTACTTTCAAACAACGCCCACTTCTCAACAAATTTCACTATTTACCGAATTGTGCGGTGACACTTATTAAGAGATTTTACTGTATGTTTTAGTAGTGTGTACTTGGTTAGCGTTGCAAAAGGAAACTTGACAAACACCCTCACTATACGGGGTTTTGTATGTAAAATTCAGCACTCAGGCATGTCGTTATATAAGAAACTAACAGGATGTGCAGGAAATTAAATGCGCTTTTTTTACGGTTATTCGGAAAACGTTTCAGAACAACGAAAACTTGCTTTTGAAAGTGCTGCAATGATGTTATCAAATTATACGTTCAAACTTTGATGCCCCACATGTTTTTCTTATTCATAATTTCGTAAAAAATTATTCAAATCAAATCAAGGGAAGTACTGCCCCACGCATGGTGAAATAAATAATTTTCGAGAGCAAAGAACTTTTTCGTGGTTAATTACAATAATTTATTCTGCCGAGAGATTTAACGCATTTGAAACAGTGATAATTTAAATGCCACAGAAAAATAATGTTCAGCACACAGAGCTAAAATATTAGGTAGTTCAAAAATGAAGTTATCATACTGAAATTACCGTAATTCTTGAAATAGTTAATTATTAGGAACTCTCATCATCAACAATAAGTTTTCAAAGTGAGGTTGGTTGATTGATACCATTAAAGGTGCCTGTGATATTGAGTCTGTGGAAAATGTCTGTGTTTTGGAGATCAAAATCCTGTTTTTCATTTTATACTTGGAATTTCACTGTGCTCGATGGGGTAACGGTTAGCATAGTCGAACGGAAATCGGGAAATGGGGGTTCGATTTCCTCTCCAGGGAGATGAAATTTTTAAGTTACCTGAGAGATGTTACATGGATGACCAGCAAGTGGTACAAGCAAATTCAGAATTCATATTCTGTTTGCTCTGAATATTCAAACGATTTCCCATGTATTATGAAGAATATTTCTTCCTTCATTGACTTATCTGTGGATGACCAATAAGTGGTACAAGCAAATTCAGAATTTATATTCTGTTTGCTTTGAATTTCTATCGATTTCCCATGTATTATGAGGAATATTTCTTCCTTCTTTGATTTATCTGTGGATGACCAGCAAGTGGTACAAGCAAATTCAGAATTCATATTCTGTTTGCTTTAAATATATTCTACCGATTTCCCATGTATTTTTAAGGAATATTTCTTCCTTCATTGTTTATCTGTGGATGACAAGTAAGTCGTACAAGCAAATTCAGAATTTATATTCTGTTTGCTTTGAATATTCTATCGATTTCCCATGTATTATGAGGAATATTTCTTCTTTCATTGATTTATCTGTGGACGACCAGTAAGTGGTGCAAGCAAATTGAGAATTCATATTCTGTTTGCTTTGAATATATTCAATCGATTTCCCATGTATTTATGAGGAATATTTCTTCCTTCATTGTTTATCTGTGGATGACCAGTAAGTGGTACAAGCAAATTCAGAATTTATATTCTGTTTGCTTTGAATATTCTATCGATTTCCCATGTATTATGGGGAATATTTCTTCGTTCATTGATTTATCTGTGGATGACCAGTAAGTGGTGCAAGCAAATTGAGAATTCATATTCTGTTTGCTTTGAATATTCAATCGATTTCCCATGTATTATGAGGAATATTTCTTCCTTCATTGTTTATCTGTGGATGACCAGTAAGTGGTACAAGCAAATTCGGAATTTATATTCTGTTTGCTTTGAATATTCAATCGATTTCCCATGTATTATGAGGAATATTTCTTCCTTCTTTGATTTATCTGTAGATGACCAGTAAGTGGTACAAGCAAATTCAGAATTTATATTATGTTTGCTTTGAATATAATATAACACCTTTTGCATATGGACGAAACAATTTAAATCCCAAGGATCCATGTTCGCTGAATACGGTCGATAGACAGCTACATCGAGCCGTATGTACAGCTCCACCCAAACCGAACAGCCAAAGAATCCGGTCCCTGTGTTTCGGTGCGTTTTCGTGCACGAGGACAGCTCCCGGTATAAAAACATCGCAGTGCTCACAAAATATTTCCCTCTAGAAATACATAATTTACACATATCCCATGCAATGGTGTTTTTCTCATCTTACGTATTCCTAAAAGCCACTGAAGGGGCATTGATGCCAACGTCTAGTAAGGTAAAGGAAGACATCGCTCTTTCCACGTTTTAGCATCACACAGCAACCAAAAAATTGTTATTCGGCCACTGCTGGGGAATCGAATCCCAGATCTCTCGATAACCAACCGAGCGCGTTAGCCTTACAAAAAAGCACGGTGGCCAACAATCCGCGGCGCTATGTGTGTTTTTTTCTCAGCTTCTGACTTCATTAATCCGTAAGATGGGCTCAGCTACTGAGACGTCTCCTTCTGGTGAGCATTAACAGCACTGGCTATATATTAATTATAGCAGTTAAATCCAAAGGGCGAGATCCAAAGTGAAAATCCTCCAAATGCATAGCGTCTCAGTAGCTGAACCCATCTTACAGATTAATTATGTCATAAGCTGAGAGAAAAGCACACATAGCGCCGTGGATTGTTGGCCACCATGGTGCAAGGCTAACGCGCTTGGCTAGATATCGAGAGATCTGAGGTTCGATTTCCCAGCAGTGGCCGAATGGCAATTTTTCGGTTGCTGTGTGCTAATTAAAGAAAACGTGGAACGACCGATGATTTTGCCTATTCACATTATCTCCACGTATTTGGAGGATTTTCACTTTGGATTTAACTGCTATAATTAATATATAGCCAGTGCCGTTAATGCCCACCAGATGGAGACGTCTCAGTAGCTGAGCCCATCTTACGGATTTATTATGTCAGAAGCTAACAAAAACAAAACAAAACATAGCGCCGTGGAATGTTGGCTACAGTTGTGTAAGGCTAACGCGCTCGGCTAGATATCGTGAGATCTGTGGTTTGATTCCCCAGCAGTGGTTGAATAACAATTTTTCGGTTGCTGTGTGTTGTTAAACGTGGAAAGGGCGATGTCTTTCTTTATTCACTGACGCCACGTATTTGGAGAATTTATATTTTGGTCTAGTAAGATTTTACTCTTTTGAAAATCGTGGACTGGGTCAAGGCCCCAAGGAAGTACCGCATTAAAAAACCAGGAACGTCACTGATATCATTCCGTGGATGCTTAAAATTCTACCCAACTTTCATTTAAGCAGAGGAGCCTTGTAAGCACTCACTACTGCGAAGACCCCACACAATGTTACACAGTATAATTTCTTAGCGGAATTCCTCAATCATTTTTTTCTTTTTTAATTGGAGGTTTAACGACCACCGTCAGCAACTCAATGGGCTATAAGCAGTCGCCCGTCCCTAATTTAGGGTCACTGGTTCCAGGGAAGGGAGAGAGCCAGTGCCGTAAGACAAACACAACATCCATGCCTCGCCGGTATTCGAACCCGGACCCCTTTCGGACGAATGATCAGAGGCCATCGCTTAGACCACTGCGCCACCGGGGCGGCCCTCCATCATTAGGACTGTATATCTTCCGCTAATGGTATCATTCCATTAGCGGAAAATATACAGTCCTAATGAGCAAACTAGCGTGCGGCACTCTTCGCACTAGTTTGCTCATTAGGACTGTATAACTTCTGTCAGCTTGGTATACATTGCTGCATGAGTAATGTCCATTTGCGTGGGCAGGGCATTGGCACCCACCATATAAGACTCTATGGATGCATCGTTTAGTTTCTCGTCCCGTAGTTGAAATCGGCCGATCTCATCTCGGAACATTCTTGGGTGACGTTCTGACTTCCACTTAAGTGTGCACAAATGTTTTCTAAAGTGAAGTTTGACCTACTGTAGTCCGTAGAACACTTTACTCCCTAATATCTGAGCACCGCAAAAAGCCACAATACTAAAAAAAAAATTGCCATCTCTACATTCTCACTGATCGTCTCAGCTTCTTCATGGCTGCCACAGTTTTCACTAGCAGAAATTTTGAAATTTACGCCGATGAAATTTCTCGCTTACTTCCCGAAGACCTAATTCTTAATGTTCTTATGTAAATTGCTTGGCATAGTAACATATTTTATTGGTATTGCACCAATTGTCTGTTAAACAATCTTTTTTCACGAATAATATACACTCAGTGCGGTGAATTAACATTTTTCATTGTGCGCTCAGTTATATTGGACAGATTAATAAAATGTAATTTCACAATGATGGAACTGAAAAAATTCAGTTTTCGTATTCCAAAATCAACGTGTTTGATATTACTTATAAAAGCATTTGATAGAATGAAATAAAACATATATAACATGCTACGTCTGTCCTTAACGCTGTAACATCATTCAGTACTTACAGCGCCATCTGCTTTTATCCAATGGCCGAAACCGGAACTAAGCTCACCGCCATCGCACGATACGTAAAATCAAGGAGAAGTAAAACCTTTATCTAAAGTCAATGATCTGACATTATTTCAGTACTTGCAGCGCCATCTGCTTTTATCCGGTGGCCGAAACGGGAGCTATGCTCACCGCTATCGTACGATACGTAAATCAAGGAGAAGTAAAACCTATATCTGACGTCAATGCTCTTACGTCAACAGTACTTGCAGCGCCATCTGCTTTCATCCTGGTGGCCGAAACGGAAACTAAGCTCACCGCTATCGTACAATACGTAAATCAATTAGAAGTAAAACCTATATCTGACGTGAATGCTCCGACGTCATTCAGTACTTGAAGCGCCATCTGCTTTCATCCGGTGGCCGAAACGGGAACTAAGCTCACCGCTATCGTACGATACGTAAATCAAGGAGAAGTAAAACCTATATCTGACGTCATTCAGTACTTGCAACGCCATCTGCTTTTATCCGGTGGTCGAAGTCGGATCTAAGCTCACCGCTATCGCACGATACGTAAAATCAAGGAGAAATAGTGGGAAATAAAGTTAGTAAGGCCAGTGATTTCATCTGTCGCAACACCAACTTGCTCGAACAAGTGTCATACACGTTTATTCGGCTACGTAGGTGTTATGTCGTATTTTATTTCATGTTCTTCGCATTGCGGAGTAATTTAATAAAAAAGGGATCAGCGTTATTTTATTTCATAAAAAGGAACAACTAAAATTATAAGAAATTAACTGCAGGCGTAGTTTTGATTCACTGTAATGGATATTTAAAACATTGCTTCCGTGGAATTTTTCTTTGTACTACAAGATGGAAAAAGATAAAGCTGAACGAAAACGTCGCTTAAATAGAAAACGACAATGGAGATGGCGTGCAAACTAATCTTCTAATATGACGGGTCAATAATAGACTTCTGTCACGGGAAATTGAATGGGGATATTACGAACAATTTTTTTTGTTGGTGACCTCTTTTATAGACTGTCCGTTAATAATTCAACCGTTTATTACAGTTATATAATAAATATGTATTTTACGATTCGTGTTATGACAATTTCAATCACAGATTTTTCACCCATGCATAGCACGGGCTATGAGCTAGTATATAATGTGCACTGGATAGATAGTAACCCAAAAAATGGGGCAATAGGTGCAGTACCTTTATCGCGCTGTGAACTAAATTAATTTGCCGATGTTTAATAACTTCGTTGATACACTGATGGCAATGAGTTGAACGCAGACCGTTTTATTAAAAATCTACTCCTGGCAAATAAAACCATCTGATATCGCAACAATTTTTTTGATATTTTTCAACTTAGAGGAGATAAAATGCTTCTCTGGAAGTTTTCTCATAACGTTCGAGTTTAAGAGAGTTTGTCGCAAGAAAAAATACGTGGTAGTCAGCACACAACTTTTTCTTTATTTCGGTGACAGACTGTATAGCAAGTACGCAACCATCCATACCTAATATTGAAAAATATGACAGGCAGTAAGATAAATATCCCTGAAGCCGCTGAACTGACAGAAATGAGGTTACACCGTCGCATGAAAATTTACATAATATTGAATCCTGATTTTGGTTTTTTCCGTCTTCTGTCTATATGGCAGGTAAAAACAGATTGTTAAAAATGCATAGATGAGAAAAATGCATGATTAACAGAATACTTAAACTGATATATTTCTCCTTTTTATTCTTTGTATTCAGTTATAACAACGCAGTCATCCAAAAGAAATTGGAAATATGGCAAAACATTATGTGCATTTTGATATGCACACTACTTACATAAACTGAGGGACTTTTTCTTCCATTATCTCGCTATGTACCGTGCAGAAGGTTTCTCTCTCCGAAATACACTATCTACCAACAAGTAACTGGATACCTGTGATAGCAAAGAAAAACGAAGTTTATTCACCTTCAATAGTTAGTGCAGCCTCCACGAGCGGCGATTACAGCTGCGAACCTCCGGGGCATACTCTCAACCAGGCGTTGCACGACGGCTAGCGGTATTTTCTTCCACTCGGCTTGGAGAAGACAGGTCAGTTCCTTCACCGATTTCGGACGGTAAGGGCACCCCCTAAGTCGAAGCTCCAGCTCGTCCAAGAGGTGCTCCATAGGGTTAAAGTCCGGGCTCTGCGCAGGCCAGTCCATTCGATTAACCCCATTGTCACCATTCCAAGCCATGGTGGACCTCGCAACATGACAGGTGGCATTGTCATCCTGAAAGTAACATGGGTCCACCAGGTAAAACTGCCACAACGTAGGAAGCACATGGTCATCTAAAATGGTGCAGTAGGTCTCGGCGTTGAGTCTACCAGGAATTGCGACCAAGGGTCCAGTGCCGTACCAGGAGAAACACCAACATAGCATAATTCCACTGCCGCCAAACTTCACAGTTGGCACAATACATTCCGGCAGGAGGCGTTCTCCAGGCAGGCGCCAAACCCAGACCCTGCCATACGAACGTTAGAGAGTGAGCCTTGATTCGTCGTTCCAGAGAACCTGTTTCCAATGTTCAACGGTCCACTGTCGACGTTTTTTACACCACGTTAGCAGAGCAGCGCTATTGGACTTGGTGATCAAAGGCTTGTGGGCGGCAGCACGAACATGATAACCGAGCAGATGGGCTTCCTTACGGATGGTATTCATCAAAAGAACACTCCTCGATGCCTGTTCAAACTCCTCGCGGATGTGGCCCATCGATTTGGTGCGGTTCTTCCGAATCTCTCTGACCAGCACCCGTCGGTCTCCAACTCCCTGTTTTGTGGGTCTGCCGGATCGGGGCACATTCCGACAGTCACCTCTCATCTTCCACTTGCCAATCACGTAGGCCACTGTTGATTTTGGGTACTTCAACTCACTGGATATGTCACGTATGGGTCGGCCATTTCTGTGATACCCGACGATTACATCTTTCTCGAAATCAGAGAGCTCCAAACTGCGTGGCATCTTTTATGCGACTGGTTTTTTTGTTTGTTTCCCACACGATATTTAACGGCAGCGTCCGTGACGTGTTTCAGGGCCGCAGATATTGTCGATTGCAGGGGTGTCCAATTACTTGTTTGTAGATAGTGTACAATAATAGCAAAAACGGATGAAATCCCAATTTGGCAAAACACAATGGCAAAGAATCGAATATATATTTTCTATTTGCCTCTTAAAATAAGTTAATCGCATATTTTAATCACCAAAGTGGGAGTATGTTCACCCTGACGCTCATTAAACAATACACCAAGGGAGAGCACTTAAACCCGGAATTAATCTGTACTAACCATTTCTATTAAAAACCGTTTAACAAACTTTAACAGCGAGTGCATCATACATGCGCACAAAGACAACGTTCACTTCAAGTGAGCTATCAGATGTTTTAGAATATCCTCATTGATAAACCACGTTAGACTTCGCTTTTTGTTGATATCAAGAAACAAGAAAGATGACACCAAATTTTCGGATGTAATAAGCACGTCTTTTGAATCTGCTCTAACGCGAATTAAATTTATCAAAGCTATTCAAAAATCAATGGATCCTATTTGAAAAAACAATTAACTATTGGGTTGTCGGAAAAGTCATGACGTATTTTGGCACCCGATGGCGGTTGGGCCATTTTGGAAGTACTAGAGGCATTCGTAGCTCTGTTATCGCTATGGTATTCGACAGGTGCCAGCTCTAGCTGTAGTCTAAAAGGAATAGTGAGCGATTTGGTTGATTTGCGGAGATTTGACTTCAAGTTGAAGATGGAAGACCAAACTGTGCATTTTCGCCATATTTTCGTATTTTACATCCGTAAAGGGAAGAACGCGCGTCAAGCTTATGAAAAGTTGCGTACAGTGTACGGTGATAATGCTCTACAAGAACGTCAGTGCCAGCGGTGGTTCGTAAAATTCCGTGCTGGTGATTTTGACCTCAACGATGCTCCTCGGTCAGGGAGGCCAACCTAGGTTATTGAAGACCAAATCAAGGCATTGATCGAGTCAAACTCACGTTACACGACACGAGAGATTGCAGACATATTGCACATCCATCATTCAAGCGTTCACGACCACCTGAAGAAGCTGGGATACGTAAGCAAGCTCGATGTGTGGGTTCCTCATGAACTCAAAGAAGCTCAATTGACGGCACGGATAAACATCTGCGATATGCTATTAAACATGAGGAAAACGATCCTTTTTTTGAAGCGACTGATAACTAGTGAAGAAAAGTGGATTGTGTACAACATAGTGCTGCGCAAATGGTTTTGATCCCGACGTTCTGCTTCGCCTCAAACGACATCCAAAGCAGACATTCTTCAGCGGAAGGTTCTGGTTTCAGTGTGGTGGGATTTTAAAGATGTCTTGTTTTTCGAGCCCCTACCACGGAACGAAACAATCAATTCGAATGTGTACTGTGGGTAATTGGACAGTTTGAACGAATCCATCATCCAAAAAACGTTCAGAGGTCGTTCATCGTAAAGATGTTGTGTTCCATCACGACAACACGAGACCAAACACAAGTTTGATCACCCGCCAAAAATTATTGGAGCTTGGGTGGGATGTGTTGCCACACCCAGCATACTCACCTGACCTTGCGCCGTCAGTCTTCCACTTGTTTCGCTCTCTTCAGTCCTTGCGTGGTATAACGTTCGATTCAGATGAGGCTGTGAATCAGCACCTTGTCTTTCGTGGCAAAAAACTGTACAGGTCCTTCTATGAACGAAGCATTCTGCAGCTCATTGACAGATGGCAAAAGGTTTTCAAACAAAACGGGCATTATATCATTGATTGATCTTTGTTCTTTCTATCAATAAATGACCTTTGTAAAACATGTCTAAACTACGTCATGATTTTTTCGACTACCCAATAGATCCAACAATCGATAAAACATCCAGAAATCGAAACATCTACTTAGTTCCACCAGCAGCTAAAAATCATGTTACGAAAATTAAATGGCGAGCAAAAAGTTTCTCATTCTATAAGGAAGGTACCAGAGACAGAGATTTTCAAATCAAACAGTTAAAAGGAGAAATACAGAAAGAAACATCATATAAGGACTACGCCTTCTAGCTGAAAAAAATGTGCGTAACGGAAAAGTTGAATAGAAGTGAAAAGTATTCTTCATGGGAAAAGCGTTCGACTTTTATACACCTAGTGGCAAATATTTGCGTTATTTAAAGAGGATACTGCTCCATATCTCAGTTGTAGTGAATGGCATACAATGAAAAATAAATTTCTCAATAGCGTTTCTCGAAGCGGCGATACCACTGCAAACTGAAGTACACAAACACCACCTACCGACAGAAGTGTTAACTATAAAATTCTTCATATATTAGCCTTAAGTGTTCCGCAAGGTAAATGGCATCCGGTGCTGAAACAATTTTTTAAATTGCACATGTAAAAGCAGTGATATTGAGGTAAACAGAATAAGCATATGCGAACCTAGCGGCGAAATTGTGCACTATTTTGAGAAGAAAATACACACAGTTTGCATAGTTAATAGTATCTGACCAAAAAAAAAGTTTTTCAATCGGGTTTTTAGTTCCGCAGATATTGATGTAAAGGGAAACGTGATCTTCCGCCTTCTGGTGGCAGACTTGTGCGCTAAGAAAAATTTGAAATTATATGAGAAATATTTCCCCGCGGAAACGCTCTCCAACAAAGAAAGAATTTTTCAAATTGGACTCTTAGAAGCAGAGAAATTGACAAAAATAAGATATGCGTTTACAGCCCCTGGCGTAAAAACCATGCATTATTTTATGAAGAAAATATTTTCAAAAGGTTTTTCGATGTGAGCGGTATCGGTCAACGAAAGAATTTTTTCAATCGAGTTTTCAGGAGCTCAGATTTTGCTACAAATACATGAGACGCAGAAATTAACACTTACGACCCCTGGTGGTCAAACTATTCTTTATCAAATAGTAGAAATTCTTCCTATCAGCAGCTGTACGCGGTGCAGAAACATTTTTTCTAATCAGAATTCTAGAAGCAGAAATATCTGGGAAAACGTAATTTTCCCTAACGCCCCCTAGGGGAGAGTATGTTTTAATTGAAAATTTTGAAGTTATGATGAGAGCATTTTACACCGGAAACGCTATCTTACATAGAAGGAATTTTTTCAAGTCCGACTCTTAGGAGCAGAGATACTGACAAAAAAAAAAGGATATAAATCTACGCCACGAAATATATTTTCATTCGATATTTAAGATTAGATTTTGCTGGAAATACCTCCGAAGCAGAAATGAATTCTTACGCCCCTGGTGACAAAACCATTTTTTATAAAAAAATAAAAATTACAATCAAAATATATAAAAATAGAAAAAATAAAAATTACAATTAAATATATAAAAATAGAAAAAATAAAAATTACAATTAAATATATAAAAATATTAAAATTACAATCAAAAATAAGTGTAGTGAGACGGCTCAGGGAGACAGGAAGCACTAAAAGTCGTTCTCTTTCTGGCAGACCAGTGGGTGCAGGTATGCGTATAACGATAGAGGATATTTTGGCATATGCACTAGCCGATCCAAAAAAACAGTACAAGAGGTGTATGAACATACATACATATTCTCAGCTTAAAACCCATAGATATTAATAGTTATGATTTCGAGAACCTATATACTAATCTGCCTCTTTCAGATATAATTTCCACCTTTAAAGAACTGTATGTTGAATTTAAACACAACCAATTTGTTAATGCAAATTCTTGGAACTCTTATCTTAACTGTTGCATCAATAATAACCATATTTTATATATTAATACTCGCTATAAGCAAATTAATGGTATTTCAATGGTGTGTTCCCACTCAAGTAGCGTACGTAACTTTTTCTTGTTCTTTAAGGAGTATAAGTTTATTAAAAACAAGGTCCTCGAGCTCAAAACTCTTTATACACTTATAGGTATATTGACGATTTGCTTTGTATTAATCATTCTGAAGTTATCGAAAGTGATTTTTCAGATATCTATTCTAGCTGTCTTAAATTGAGTTAAACAAACAAAAATAACCAAGAGCTTGATTTCTTAGACTTAAGCATTAAGCTTAACAGAGGTAACTCATCCATTAGCCTTTTTGATAAAAGAGTAAATTTTCCTTTCAAAGTAATTAAGTATTTGCGCTGGTGCAAGAGCATATCAACCAAAGTAATAGAAAATGTACACATTTCACAGGTACTTAGAATTTCCAGAATTTGCCGCAATAATTTAGATTTTAATGACCACATAAGTATCCTATTAAATAGTTTTCTAGATAACAAGATTCCAGCTCTTTTTATTAAAAGAGTATTAAGAAAAATCGTTCTGAATAATAGAGTTAGGTTAGCAGATCTGTTTTAATTTCTTCACAGTTAATAAAATGATTCTGGCCAATGAAAGCCTTCTTGGAAGTTGGTCTGGAGGATCAATATTTACTAACAGCTGGAACCTTTAGTGCTATGGACAGGACAGTCTTATTAATAATAAAAATAAAAATCACAAAAAAGTTTATAATTTGATTAAAAAATTAGATAAAAATATAAAATATAAAAGGTAAAATTGATTAAAAAATTAGATAAAAATATAAAATATAAAAGGTAAACTAGATATTCTATCTCAAGAATAGTTAACATAAAAATGGTAAAACTTACGTTAAACTAAATAGGTTACTGGTTGTGTCTGTAGATGTACACTAAGGTATTTTAATACAGGTAAAAATTATTAAATGCACATTAGATATATTTGATAATAATTTTCGTGTATTCTGCAGAGTTATTCTTCTCTTGCTGGATAAACAGGTCTTCATTCTCGGTTTTGTATTTGCTTGGAGGAATTTCGTGTGCAGCGTAATTTTGTGCGGGACAGTCATAGGACTTTCTCCTCTTTGGCTGCTGTTATACTGTCGGCCATTTTGCGTATGTGAAGTTCAGAGGTCGCAGCATTGTGAGTGGGCTCTCTCAGCTCAGATGCAGTTTCTTTCTCTTGTTTTTATCGTTTTAGTTAAATGCTTAAAAATTATTTTTTTCTTGTTTGGCACTGGTGCAGCTTGTATTCTAATTATTTAAGAAGTTTCTTTCATTTATTTTGGCTATGAGCTCGTTTTTGTGCTCCTTTTTAGAGCTGTTTGCTGGTCTCTCGACCTCGTGGTGTTAATCGATTTTCGGAGTTGGACGGAACAAATTTTCTGTTGTAGTAATCTCAAAGCATTCCTAGAATACTATGTAAATATTGCAACTTTTATGCATTATATTACGTGTTTTTGTTCTTCTTGCATTCCGTTTTTTCGTGGGAACTGTATGCAAAGCGTTCCTATTTGCTACCGTGGTCAATGTTTTAATTTTTTATTCTTTTACTTTTATTATTTTTTTGGAAGTGCTTTTTTCCCAGGGAATGACACTATTTAAGTGCTTTTTATTTTTTAGTTCCCGTTTGGAACTTCACTTGGGCGGTAAGGTTGCTTACCACATGTTAAAAATGTAGTTTTCTGGAAGTTGCTCAGTTGATATATTTTTATTTGTATTGGAATTTGCCTGGTTTTCTGGGTCTATAATTCTAGGCCTTCTCACAATTTTTGTGAGCTCTTTGACAATGTTTTTTCTGGTTTTTGTGGGAGACGATGAGTATGGGTTGGGCCAGGAAAGTGATAGATGTATGCTAAAACTTTTGCTTAATTATTTAATTTCTGCACCTTTGAGAGCGATTATGTAAAATAAAAAATTTTTTGAGGGGGACTTATACTTGCATCTATGACTTTGAAGAAACCCATTTTCAACTAGGTCTTTGTGGAATTGAGAAAATGCAGAGTTTTGCTGGTTCTTGATAAAGCCAAGGTTCGGCATTTTCGACACTTTTTGCATTCAGGTTTTGTTATTTATTGTTATTTTTGTTCTCTTGCCTGTTGGGTTTTGAGCTTTATTTTTATTCGTAATTAAAAAAATTGTTTCAGTTTCTGCTTCGTAGGTTGTTAGTTCTGAGAATTCATCACTGCTGCGTTGCACGTGTGTGTGTGTGTATATATATATATATATATATATATGAACACTGGACATACTGCCAGAAGGACAGACCATCGATGGACAGCCGAAATTTTAGATTGGATTCCAAGGGACAGGAAAAGACCCAGAAGAAGACCAAATGGAAGATGGGTGGATGAAATTCGAAAGTATGCGGGAGTGACATGGAGGAGACTGGCACAAGACAGACCGTTGTGGAGGAAACTTGGGGAGACCTTCGTCCAGCAGTGGATTGATAATGGTTGACGACGATGATGATGATGATATATATATATATATACATATTCTAAAGAAGTACATCGTAATCTACTTCTTTCTGAATTTCACAGAACAGCAAAAATATGTTCCACACAGTTCTTGCTTGTAAAAAATTCCAAAACACTTCTATCTAAACTGCGTTCTAACAACTTTCCTAGTATTTTTTAAAAGCATTCTTTAAAACACTTAATTCTGAATTTTAATTCGATTTCAAACAATTTCAAATTGCACAATGACACGCTTTACTAATCCAGGACCTAACAATATTAAGTAAGTTAGGCAATATAAAGTACCACTTGGTGGGTCCCTAGTGGTTGAAGATTTCTATTTACATACACAGTTTTGCATCTCGTGATTTTACATATTTTTTTGGCTTGCTAGGATGTTATCTAACCGCGACCACTTTAACGTTAGCGTATATATTTGGGTTCTTGTGGGGCGTTGATCCAGTTCGTTTTGATCTTCATTCATAACGTTGACCGGTTTGGTCTGCCGGTAAACCTTTTTTAACATTTTTTCAGTGTTTATATTCCTGTTTTTTTTAATTTCAGTGTCTATTTTGCTGTTTGGTCTGGTGGCCTAGGGAGCATGACCAATCGACATTTTTGGTTCTCCTTGTCGTTTGTTGGTACTAGAAAGGCCACTCCAGCAGGTTGATGCTCTTCTGATGACGGCAACCTGTTTGTTCAATATTTTGGTTTTCAATAATTCAGTATTCTTTCTGAAATTTAATTTTTTGCAATTATTTTTTACAATTCTCTCTCTCTCTCTCTCTCTCTCTCTCTCTCTCTCATCATCATCATCATTGTCAACCATTATCAATCCACTGCTGGACGAAGGTCTCCCCAAGTTTCCTCCACAACGGTCTGTCTTGTGCCAGTCTCCTCCATGTCACCCCTGCATACTTTCGAATTTCATCCACCCATCTCCCATGTGGTCTTCTTCTGGGTCTTTTCCTGTCCCTTGGAATCCAATCTAAAATTTCAGCTGTCCATCGATGATCCGTCCTTCTGGCAGTATGTCCAGCCCATTGCCATTTCAGGGATTTAACTCTGATCATGATGTCTTCCACTCTTGTCATTTTTCGGATCCACGAGTTCCTCTTCTTATCTCTCCTGGTTACACCAAGCATGCACCTCTCCATGCTCCTTTGAGTTGTCTGCAGCCTTTGTATGTCTCTTTTAGTTAAGGTCCACGTCTCTGCACCATACGTAAGCACTGGAAGGATGCATTGATCAAACACTTTTCTTTTAAGACATAATGGCATATTGCTCTTGAAAATTATGCTGTTTCTTCCAAAAGCTCTCCAGGCAAGTTTTGTACGCCGATTAATTTCTTCATCAATGTGACCCTCACTTGATATCTGCTGTCCAAGATAAACGTACGTGTCTGTTATCTCCAGCTTTTCTCCATCAATCGATAAATCTTCATTTCTTGTAAAAGCATTGAACATCACTTTTGTCTTCTGAAAGTTCATTTTTAATCCCACTTCTTTACTCTTGTCAGCAAGTTCCTGGATCATACTCTGCAGCTCTGATGGGGTAGTTGTAAAAATGACTACGTCATCAGCAAAACGAAGGTGGGTTAGATAATCTCCATTAATCTTTATCCCTTTGTTTTCCCAGCTCAGCGACTGAAAAACACCCTCCAATGTGGCATTAAAGAGCTTCGGAGATATGGTGTCACCTTGTCTCACTCCCTTTCCAATTTTTATGTGTGTTGTATTTTCAAACAGCCGAATCTTTGCACTTGCATTTTCATAGATGTTATTAATAATATTAATGTATGCATCTTCAATACCGCAGGTTTCAGAGCCATTGTAACTGCTGATGGTTTCACCGAATCAAAGGCTTTTTCATAATCGATAAAAGCCATGCACAATGGAAGTTCATATTCCCTCGCTCTTTCAATTAGTTCTCTCAGTACGTGGATATGATCTATTGTGCTGTAGCCACTCCTGAATCCAGCTTGTTCTCTCGGTTGAGCCATGTCCAGTGTTACCTTCAAGCGGTGTGAAAGAACTTTAGTGAAGATTTTATAAACTACTGATAGGAGGCTGATAGGTCTGTAGTTTCCGAGATCCTCAATGTCACCTTTCTTATGTAGCAGGATCATTGTAGCGGTGTTCCAATCCTCAGGAATCTTTCCTTCATTAAGGCATCGAGTGAAAATTTGGGCGAGTACTGTTTCGATTTCTCCACTTGCTTCTTGTATGATGTCTACAGTAATTCCATCTTCTCCTGGAGCTTTTCCCCGCTTCATGTTCTTGATTGCATGTGCAACTTCTGCTGGAAGGACTGGAGGAACTCTGGTACTGGTATCTTTCATGATGTCTGGAGTGCATGTATCATCCCTTTCATATAATTTGGAGTAGAAATCTTTCACTCTTGTCAAAATTTCGCCTCTATTTCTTGTTACAGAACCATCTTCTTTTCTCAGTGCCATAATCTGTTTTCTTCCCTTACTGAGATGTCCCTTTGCTATCTTTAGGCTTTGGTTGTTTTCAATTGCTTTCCTCACTAGTTCACAGTTGAATTTTCTTACGTCTTCAGTGATACTTTTTCTTACTGCCTTGCATAGCTCTATATATTCCACTTTGGAAGTCGCATCTTCTTTAGTTGTCCTCATCTCTCTTCTTTTTTGCATCAACATTTTCGTTTTTCCTGATAATTTGTTTACATGCAACTTGTTCTTAGACCCAGCTAATTTTGTTGCTGTTTCCATAAGAGCTTTGGTTACTTTTCTGTTAACTTCAGAGATGTCCACTTCTTCCGATGTTAGGCCTTCCAAAACAGAGAACCTGTTCTTCAGTTCCAACTTGAAGGTATTATGGTGTTTTTTAAGGTTGGTTATGTCAATAGGTTTTGTTTGTCTTATGAGCTTGCCACGTTCAAGTTTAGTGTTGAGGTGCATCTTACATCTCACCAATCTATGGTCACTACCTGTGTTGAACTTGTTTAGCACACTGCAGTCTTCTATGACGAATTTTTTGTTACACATAATAAAATTAATTTCACTTGTCGTCCCATTTGGATGTCTCCATGTCCATTTCCTGTGTGGCTTTTTCTTGAAAAAGGAGTTCAAGATGAAAAACCCTTCTGCCTCTGCAAACTCAACGAGAGTATTTCCACGCCGGTTTCTGTTGCCGTGACCGAATTTACCTACTGAAGTTTCATTCTGTTGCCGTTGCCCTATTTTTGCATTGAAATCTCCCATAATTATTTTCAAGTGCTGCTTACCTTTATTATTTAGATGACAAATTTCCTCATAAAATTCTTCAATTTCTTCTTCAGGATGACTTGTGGTGGGTGCATAAGTTTGAATAATCTGAGCCTGGTATCTTTTTGAGAGTTGGATAACACGTCGTGCAGCTCTGTCAGAGGAACTTTCAACTTCTACAACTTTATCCTTCAGTTTCTTGTTTATTATAAATCCAACACCACTAGTTCTGCCAGTATCTGTCCCATGATAGTAGAAGAGATGTCCACTTTTCAGTTCGATGAGATCTTCTCCTTTTCTCCTTACCTCACTTAGCCCCACGATGTCCCACTTGATCCTTTGTAGTTCCTCTTCCAATTCAAGAAGCCTTGAATCAGAAGATAGGGAGCGTCCATTGTAAGTAGCCAAGGTCAGCATCAGATGGCAGCCTAGTCCGGTCCTCCGGGGATTCTTAGCACCCTCTGCCTTCATGTCGCACTGGCCGCTGCCTTGGCCAGGTACATTCCAGCTGCCGGAGACTGAGGGCCAAGATTTAAGTTGTGGAATCATTTTGGAGGGGTTTGGCCATAACTCACCACGCTGGCCAAGCGGGTTGGTGAGTGTGGGATAGAATTTCCTCTAATCCCGATGGTATAGTTATACCGCTATGGGCGGTCGTCAGAGCCCCTTTAGTGGGAACAGGATGCACCACGAGAAGGCGGGGTTGACATTTGTCAAGGAGAGGCTGTGATGTTACGCATCTCCTGACCTTACATCCCTCTCTCTCTCTCTCTCTATATATATATATATTTCACTCGTTGTTGTCATGGATACAAATAGCGATTTATCAGAATTGCAAAAAAGGATGATTATCTGCTTTCGGGGCAAGGGTGGAGGTATTTCTGAAACAGCGCAGCTTGTGAACTGCTCGCGTGCTGCTGTGGTTTAAGTGTATCGTGATTGGAGAAATGGCACCATTGCGAATAAGCGATGTGGAAACTGTGGAGCACCACGTGCCACTGATGTAAGAGGTGAACGTCCGCTGCGAAACTGCGCGAGGGCAGATAGATACACTACAGTGGAGCAACTCACTGGCCGAATGAACCAGGAGGGGGGGCTACCGGAAGTGTGTCTAAAACGACAGTTCAGCAAACCCTGCGGCATATGGGACTCCGATGCAGGCGGATGGCCACTGCACCTATGCTAACGAAGGTGCATCGGCAGTATCGGAATTGGACCTCCGCTGATTGTCAAAGGATTGCCTTCTGAGATGAGTCAAATTTCTGCTTCATCGAACGGATGGACGTTGGCGTATAAGGCGAGAAACATCGGAGTTTACCGATTACGTACAGAGGATAGGAGTGCACAATTTATAATAGCCGCACATTACGCTGATATCCTTTGGATACTCCGTTATCGCTAGATATTGAAGCGGGTCACGAGTCAGCTGGTCTCCGGGTCAACATCTTCTTGCGTGTTAAAGAGGTCTGGTCTAGGTATTCCTGACCCGATTTCCACCCGGTTTCATTCCCATTTTATTATTCAAAAAAAATATTCAAAGAACCCTTCAGAGGTCAGTTGGTATAATTACATATTCGTGCAGATTTCTGTTAATAGATATTAGGGCGGCCAAGACCCATGCCACGATGTATCGGATTACAGCTGGTAAGAAATACACCTCCATATAGGTTCCATGGAGCCCAGATTGAATGTGTGTTTCTTACCAGCTGTAATATGATACACAGCATGCTATGTGCCTTGGCTGTCCTAATATCATTTAATATTAATAAGAGGTATTTTAAATAATACTTCAGAGCTGCAGAGTATGATCCAGGAACCAGCTGCGAAGAGTAAAGCAATGATATTAAAAATGAACTTTCGAAGACAAAACTAAAATAAAATGCTTTTACAAGGAATGAATATTTATCAATTGATGGGGAAAAGCTGACAATAGCCAATTCTTACATTTACCTTGGGCAGCAGATATCAAGCGAGGGTCATATTGATGAAGAAATTAATTGGAGTGAAAAACTTAATTGGACAGCTTTTGGAAGAAACAGTACAGTTTTTAAGAGCAATGTGCAATTACGTCTTAAAAGATAATTGTTTCATCAATGCATTCTTCTAGGGCTTACGTACGGAGCAAAGACGTGGACCTTAACTAAAAAAATTTTAAAAAGACTGCAGACAACTGAAAAGAACATCGAGAGATGCATCTTTGATGTAACCAAGAGGAACTCGTGGATAGGGAAATTGACAAGAGTGGAAGACATCATCATAGGAGTAAAATGGGAGTTTAGTCAGAATTAAGGGCATGGTGCTCAGCGAAGAGCTGCTGGTACAGAAACGCAGGGGTTGACGATTTATCGAAAGATTTAAAGGTGGTATCAACCATGACACTAAGTTGGTACCATGGAGGATCCCCAAAGCCCATGGTCTCTCCAACAAGTGACAAGTCGAGCCCTGCATCACGAACTACGGCCGCCATACGAAGACCGAAGGTTGGAATGCACGATGGCCTGTTTTCAAATAAACGAGCATGTTGGGGATGGAAAACTGCATCCTACAAAAGATGGTTTGGAAGAGATCGAAGATTTAAGTAAAAGTTAACAGACAGCTGCAGACGGTGTAATTCAAGCGAGGGTTCGTTCGCGTCAGCATAAAGGCTGGGAATCGGGGATGTTCGAAATGCTCCCGTACAAAGACGCAGTGCTTGATGGGGAATAGTGTCCAAAGGCCGGAGAACGGAACGACGAGCAGAGCCATACACGATACAACCATTATCCAGTTTTGTCCGTATTAATGAATGGTAAAGACGAAACAAAGACATCCTGTCTGCGCCCCACGAGACTCTGGAAAGGATCTTAAGAATAGATAGAGCCCGCAGACAGGAAATCTTGAGCCGCCGAACGTGCGCTAGGAATGTAAGCGCACGGTTGACGGTCAGTCAAAGGAACTTGGTCACCGGCAAAACTGGTATGGCTGCACGGCCTAAATACAGCTCTGGTTTAGGATGGAGGCCACGCCTCCGGCAAAAATGGACACACGCTGTCTTGTCGCGAGAAGGAACCAAACCATTGCTATTCGCCGCTTTAAAGATCTGGTTAATCGCAGACTGCAACTGGTTTTCAATAAAATTCATGCTTGATGACGAGCAGAATTTGATACGAGCAAGTCATCAACATAAACAGTACCCGAAACCGCAGGAGGAAGATTTGTGAAAAGACAATTAATGCGGAGGATGAACAATGTGACAGGTAAAATGTAACCTTGAGGAACACCTTTTTCTTGATGGAACGGAGCCGATGGCGTCGTACCCAGGCGCAACTGGAACACCCGATTGCGAAGAAAATTAACGATGAATGTAGGAAGATTTCCTCGCAGTCCGCATGAGTGGAGGTCACGGATAATACAGTGCCGCCACGCTCGATCATAGGCTTTTTCAAAAACGAAAACTGAAACCAGGTGCTGCCTACGCACAAACGCCTCGCGCACAGATGTCTCAAAGTGCAGATGACGATCGTGAGGTGAACGATGACGGAGAAAGCCGCTTCGTGATGGTGAAAGTACGTGATTTTGTTCTGAAAAATTAATTAACCGGGAAATAACCATGCGCTCTAGAACTTTACACAGACAGCGAGTAAGAGCAATTGGACGATAACTAGAGGGAGACTTTGTATCCTTGCCAGGTTTGGGAAAAGGCAGAACAAAAGCTTTTCGCCAAGATTCCGAGAAACTGTGCTCCAACCAAATGCGATTGTACAGGATTAAAAGGTTATCGAGGGACGACTGCGAGAGATGACGGAGCATGTCATAGTGGATGCCATCGGGACCGACAGATGTAGCGCCGGACCGATGCAGAGCCATCCGTAGTTCAACCATGCTAAAGGGGAAGTTATAGTCGGTGTCATAAAAAGGCGAAAACGAGATCTTCTGGTGTTTGGCTTGTGACTTAATCCTATGAAATGAGGAAGGATAAGCCGCATCGCTCGACACGGAGACAAAGGCGGCCCCTCCCCAAACAATCCGCAATCTCCCCGACTTCAGCATAGGTGCAGCCGTTACTCTCAAGAATGGAAATCTGGTGAGAACTGTAGTTACCCCGGATCTTACGAATCTTGTCCCACACACTTTTTGAACTGGCACGTGAAGTGAGAGATGAAACATACTGAATCCATGACTCCGTTTTGCTACGTCAACGCACCAGCCGAGCATAGGATTTTGCTCGTTTAAATGTTACGAAATTGGCATCGGTCAGATAATGCCGAAACGTAAACCAGGCCTTATAAGTCGAACTCTCCTAGCTGCTGTGCATTCAGGGTTCCACCAAGGCTTTGGACTTCTGGGGAGCGTTGTAGATGTTTTTGGTATAGAAAGATCAGCCGCCTGAACATGGCAATTTGTAACATCAAGAACAGCTGCGTCGATTGACTCTTGTGTCACCATGGCAGAAGATATCACTGCAGGCGATGTGAAGACCTCCCATCTGGCACGCTCCATCCGCCATCGAGGAGAGTGGGAGGCAGAAGATGGCATATTCGCATGATGCGAGAGCACAATTGGAAAATGGTCGCTCCCGTGGAAAATGGTCCACCGTCCACGACCAATCAGCAATAATCGATGGTGATCCCAAGGTCAAATCGATCGCACTGAAAGATCTTGTCGGCTCATGGAAGTGCGTGTCAGCACCGGTGTTAAAAAGGCACAAAGAGGCCGAGGACAGAAGAGTCTCTATGCGACGACCTCTCGTGCTGATGCTGACACTACCCCAACAAATGATGATGAAAAAATGATGATCACCCAGTAGAAGAAAGGGTGAAGGCAGCTGATCAACTAAGCTGTCCAGAACAGAGACGCTCACATCCTCATCCGGCGGCAGATAGAAACTGCAGACAGTAAGGCACAGGCACAGAAATACGAACCGCGACGGCCTGCACAGTTGTGTATACCGCAACGGAAGAGACCGGAACCCTGTGAGTGACAAGAATAGCGACTCCTCCACAGGCTATATCTCCTGATTTGTTTTTTTCGTAAATTCACTCTAGTCTCGAACTGAAAGCAGGTCTGATGGTTTAAGTTTTGTCTCCTGTAGACCAAGACATACCGGAGAGTGCAACGAAAGCACATGTTTAACGTCATCAAAACTCGTCTGAAAACTTCGACAGTTCCACTGAATGATTGAAGCCATGGTTAAAAGTGAGATGAAAAAGGAAATGCGCAAACGAGGTCAGCCCCCATCACCTCTGACGAGTGTTCCCCCAGATTTGAGGGCGTGTGACCAGGGGCCAAGATGGGAGCATGCTTTGTCCATAGTGTCAAAACGGGATGCGTTCGCTGTTGAGTAGTTTGCTGAGAGTTTGGAGAAGAATTGTTCTTGTTGTCCTTGGCTTTGGTGGTTTTGCCAGAAGAAGTGCCCTGAGTTCCCTTGCTGGTGGTAGGGTGAGTATGCTTCGGCGAAGTGGTGGGTGCCACTTTCAGACCCCTAGCTCGAGACTGGAGTGCCTCTAGCCCAGCTGCGATGATATCGTCGAGTTTGTAGATACATTTAGGGGATCTCAATGTCCGTTTGAATGCCAACCGTAGATTTGGCAACCACCACTGATGCAAATGATCTTCGGTCAGATGAAACACGAACTACTCTCTTTCGGGCCTCAGGATGAGAAATATTTTCCACCGTTTTTAGCCTTTGGATTTTGTTTCTCATCCTTCCACTTGGGACAATCTTTGGCTGATGCTGAGTGTGAACCCTTACAATCACACAGAACTGTCTCGGGCACACATTATGGTAAATGATGGTCTGTGGCACCACAGCGTCCACACCTAGGATTGCTCCTGAACGACTCCTGAGAATGGCCGTACGACTGACACTTAAAACATCTCAAAGGGTTAGGGATGTACGTTCGTACCTCCAGGTGAAGATACCCTGCCTTGATGGACGTAGGCAGGGAAGGGCAGTCAAATGTCAAAATGATGTTGCGGGATGGGACGGACTGCCCATTCCGCCTGAAAAGGATACGCCGCACACCCGTAACGTGTTGCCACCGCAGTTCTTCAAGAAGTCCTTCCTCGGTACACTCAATGAGGTCCCGAGAGGAGACAATACCTCGAGATATATTTAGGTATCCATGTGGTGTTATTTTGACCGGAGTCTCAAGCAGTATGGTTATGTTAAGAAATGTGGACCTGTAGGCCACAGTGGACATCTCTACAAGGAGATCTCCAGACTAGAGCTTTTTTACGCTCTTTGGAGAGCTTGCAATGGATTGAAGAGCTTTATTAATCCAAAATGGACTTTTTGCACTCAAAGGCTTTGAAGGGTCCAATGAGCGCACAAAAAGAAACGAGCATTCGAACAACCAGAAACATGTTTTTTTGCGGAAGGGGATGAGCCTTTCTCATTACCTCTTTTGGTTTTAGGTTCGTGAGAAACAGTATTGAGAGCCATGAAAAAAAAATTAAGAATTCGTCAGCCGAATTCTCCACCCACAATCGAGCCCAACGAGGGAGGACCGGAGGTCCGCAAGCCCAAGGGGACGCAGGACATGGCTCTAGGAATAGGAAGCGGATATAGCAAGTTGATAGGGCAGATATGCAATCCGCGTGCACCCAGAATTTCCTATGCCTGAGGAACACCCCTTTGGCATGCCCACCCTATCCGGAGACTCAACCTGTTGACCTCATTGACTAGGAGTGGGTTAGTTCCTAGCCGCCCGTTGTTTTAGGGTGAAGCAGGGGGCAAAGAGGAGTGTTGGCAACTGGCCACAACAACACCGTGGCCTCCAGAAACATCAGCCTCCAGCATCCCCTTTTCCACCTTACGGGTCACCGCACACGGCAAACGTGCAGGTAGGTCTAGCTAACCAGCTCGGCAAAACAAAGAAGGGAACATAAAATGGAGATGATAGGAAAGAAAAAGGGAAACTGAAATCCAGAGCTGGCGCATAATCACAACCTCCGCAACCTACAACTGAGGCGGTGCGTGTCAAGAGAACAACGAAAAACATAAAAATGGGAAAATCATCACAAAATACATGTCGGTTCGGGCCGTGGGGTCGCCACTCCCCATCAGCTGGATGAATAGCTGTCCCTTCGGTAGAATCATCGTTTCAACACGAAATGACAAAATTATCCGTCACAAGGTCAGCTCGGGCCGTGGGGGCGCCGCTCCCCAAATAACTGGAATACCAGCTATCTCCGTGTGGGAATCTTGGAGAGACCTTCATCCAGCAGTGGATTGATGATGATTGACAATGATGATTATATACTCGAATTTATAGTTCAAAGCAGATTTGTCCGGGTAAGATCTGGGTCGGGTCCAATTATATGACTGCCGGGCCAGGTTCTAAGATTTTTGACCCGTTTCCAACTCTGTTTATCGCTTTGATTATGTAAAAGGGGGCATATTCCAAATGCAAAGCTAGCTCATTGTATACTAAATTAACGAGATCCGAATGACACGCTGTACAGAAAACGTCATTAATTTTTAAAAGAACCTAGTTGTATCACATTCATAAAAGCTTTAGTACAATTTTTAATACTACAACTATCCTTTTATTCTTTTAAACAAAAAGCGACTTCTCTTTCCCATCTGCACACACCGGAAAGGATGTTTACTTTCTTCCCCTTTCCACACATTAAAGAACGAAGTTGAAGGGAGAAAACGGACTCGCGGCCACCACCTTATTTCACTTTTACGCTTCACAGAGCGTAGCCACTCAAGCACACATGCAGCTGTATTTCCTTCCTTAAAATATTCCCACCTTATTTAATATAATCTTATGTTCTAGTTATTCAGTTTTTCTCACGCCGAACCTGTTTAGTAAACATAATGAACATAAAGAGGATTTTTTAGTTAACACAAGGATCTGAAAATCCTTCAAATTGAAAGTTTATTCTTATGTTCTGCCGTCTGCAAATACACACTGAGTTCTAACAGCAAACAGCACGCTTAAGTCAAATAATTTTAATATTCGTAAAATGGAGTTATTGAATATTAAAATTTAGAATGTAAATCTTGATCATAACTCCAATATGAAACATTTAAGAGCAGAATGGAATACTTTGTCCAAATCAATCATTTGATCCGTTAGATGACCTAGGAAAACATGATGTGGGGATATTGATCTGCTTATAATACCACAAGGGATGAATTTATTTGTGCTCCCTAAAATATGGACTGTTGTCGGTAGAGCGCAGAATAAGATCATAATGGCAATACGATCTTGCTATCATAATTATCAACCATTATCAATCCACTGCTGGATAAAAGTCTCTACATATTTCTTCCACAACGGTCTACCTTGCGACAGTCTCCTCCATGTCACCTTGGAATGCTTTCAAATGTTATCCACCCATCTCCCACGTGGCCTTCTTTTGGGTCTTTTCCCGTCCCTTGGAATTCAATCTAGAATATTGGTTGTCCATCGATGGTCTGTTCTTATGGCAACATGTCCAGCCCATTGCCATTTCAGGGATTTTACTCTAATCCTCATGGCTTCCACTCTTATCATTTTCCTTATCCATGAGTTCTTCTTCTTATCTCTGCTGATTACACAAATAGTACATTTCTACATGTTTCTTTCAATTGTCTGCATGCTTAGTATGTCTTTTTAATTAAGGTCTAAGTCTCTGTTCCGTCTGTAAACACTGGAAGAATGCATTGATTAGACACCATGAACTTTTAAGACACCACGACATATGCTGTTTGTTTCAAAGCTCTCTACGTCGATTAATTTTTTCATGAATGTGATCTTTGCTTGATGTTTACTGTCCAAGGTAAATGTAAGCATTGGTTATCTCGAGCTCTTCCCCATCAATTGATAAATCTTTATTTCTTGTAAAAAAAACTTTGTACATCAGTTTTGTCTTCTGAAAGTTCATTTTTAACCCCACTTCTTTACTCTTGTCATCACGTTCCTGTGCAGCACTGAAGGGGTAGCTGCAAAAATGACGACTGTAACGTAATGTCTTTTTCGTGAGCAAGATTGGTGTTACGCTATGTTTAAACCATGAATGAGGAATGTTGATTTAAATAAGAATACGATGCAATAGTTTACGGCCAGACGAAACATAAACATAAGTCAACTTACGATAACCTTTTATTGGTACAGCAGTCTTTAAGTAGATCCAACATATAACACAGCAGGTAAACTTCACATTTATCTTAGCAATCGAACGTCTACAACCACACATCCCCGAGAGCAATTGTCGTATCGTCCTTTTTATTTACCGCTCTTATCACATTCATACGTCACTTTCTCTCTGACCTCAAATGCGTTGCCAACCTCTTTCTCGTGAGAGAAAAAATATATCACGTTAAGTTTGGAAGTGTAAAGGAGAACAAACTCAAATTTACATAGGTAAAGGAACCAAAAATAAAAGTTATATTAGAATTTACGTCACACGATGTCATCATCAAAACGAAGGTGAGTTAAATAATCTCCATTAATCTTTATCCTTCCCTCCAACCCCCCTCCAGTTAAATGATTGAAAGCCATTTTGCAATTTTGCAATAAGGCATTAAAAAGTTTGGGAGATATGGTGCCTCCTTGTCGCATTTTTTCCAATTTTTATTGGTGCTCTATTCTCAAATATCCGAACCTTTGCGCTTGCATTTTCATAGGTGTTACTAATAATACACATCTTGCAATCACGTTTCCAATACCGTTTTGAAATGTGTTACAGTTGATTCGCTGCTAACTTCATGTTACTGATGAACAATGCAGCCTTCGTCAAACCATTGAAATCGTTTCAGGCTTTTTGTTTCATACCAACCACCGCTTCAGGCTTCTCTCTGGTATCTACTGGTTTTCAACTTTTAGTACAGGCTTTCAAATATATCGACTGGTTTTTAAAATTCTTCAATCATGGTATTGAATTTTCAACATACAAAAGTTAAACTTCTACTAGCTGACAGTTTGAAATCTGCTGGCTTTCAGTTCAATGCATGATAGACTTATTTTGCTTTGTCTCAGTCCATCATCTCGGTTCTTCACAAATTCCTTCTGAACTACCGTTTGTGCTTTTCATCTGCTATCTTCCCTCTTGCTGCCTGCCAGTTCCGTATCTACCTGTTTTTGAACGATGTGCATTCCTTTTTCTTGCGAGATGGCTCCAGCTGGCTTCCGTCTTGGTGTGTCTGCTCTCTTTCAACTTGACATGTAGTTTCATAATTGTTAATTGGCTCTCATATCGTCGTATTTCCACTTTACTGAATTTCAGTATGGCGTCTTACAGCCTACAATCCTTCATTTACTGGTATTAGGTTTGGTGCCTGCTGGCACGTATCGTTACGTTTACTGATTTTCAGTTCCGTGTTTACGGGTCCTCGGACTTCCTCCCTATTACGTGTCAACTGGCCTTCAATTTGTCGGTCACATCCCTTGACTTTGTTGTCTACCTCCTTTAGACACGCTCTATAACGAGTTTGAAATTGTTTAATGGCTTTCCCAGTTCCTTCGGTACTGACTTCCATACCATGAACTTGAGATTTTAATCAAATGTCTCCTGCCTTCCACAGCATGACTAATGATTTTCTTCCAGTCTGTCTGCTAAGCCGTCTGATTTCACATTTCCCGTCTACCCCATTTCTCAACAAAGCTCTGACTTACGTAATGTGACAGAAAATATTACACGCACAAAAATATTCCACGTAGCATATGGATGTCATTCAACAAACGAGAAACATAAAAAAATCGTAGCACACGTTGAAATCCTTAGTTCATGAATAGTTATATATTCTGACCTTCAAATCAAGTAGACCAAACAATAGCTCTGCGGTTTTTAAATTTTGAACATAAAATGGAGTATGGAAGGTAATTTAATTTCCCGTGGTTGAAGTTGCTTGTGCTTTAGGGGTTAAAATGTCAAAGATAATTCTTTAAGGCCATTGTGATGTATAATACACATTTAACTTTCCATTTTTTTTATGCAAATTTGTTACCCCTTGTTTTCTACCCTGAACTGCTAATTTCTTAGATCACAACTGGTAGTTAGTCAAGTCATGCGGACGGAGATTTAAACAGGGTGGGATATGTTAGTTGCGAGAGCTATGAACGATATTTAAGCTATCGAAGATCTAAGCAACTGCAGTATTGTTATTTTGTTTAACACTACCCTTGAAAGAATTGAATGTGGAGGATAGGCCCGAAAGACAACAATAAACCTTAATATCTGAAACGACAAAAAATTTCCATAAATCCGCAATTGTTGTAGTAGAGATGTTTTAAAATAATAAATGTATACCGGTAATCCGAATGTAATTGCGTAAAATTGAATTCAAAATTTGCAAGCTTTCGCACAACAACTAGATGAGTTTTTCAAATAAGGTAGACATCAAACTGAATAATAGAACGCTTCAAAAATTTGTACGGGGTGACTTGACAATAAACAAACAAATGCGAAAGTAATTATTCATTCAAAGATACGAGGCGTCATGTTCGTTTAGCACGCGGAATAGTGGAAGGGAAGCAAAATGGATTCCATATTTGAAGAACTGGTTCCAAATTCGTGGTAACTGTAGCGAGACGCTATCATTGCATGACTCACTGTTAGTAATGATCTCCAAGGCTTCTCGAACGGCAATAGATTTAGGGGTGGAGTAGAAAGTTAATTGCTTTATGTCATCCCTCATAGGAGCAGCTGACTTCAACGTAACATCTTTGTATAGGGCTGTGGTTACTTTACAGTTCTTTATGTCTCCTTTATGCTCATTGACTCTAATTCTAAATGATCGCTCGGTCATCCCAATGTAGTATCACTTGTAGCCGTTCCGATATTGTAGAGAGATGGAATAAACACCTGCTTCGTCGCAAAGTGTGGGCTTATCAATATTTTCCTTAAGCATGGCATATAAAAATATCTGAGGCCTTATGCAGGAAACCAAAGTTCATCACCTTTAGTGCGTTCTTCACTTGATAGAAACCATTTGGTTTGAAGGGAATTTAGCCCAGGTACCATACCTGTGTCAGAGAAAGATTAACATGACTGTACTAGATACCCGAAATTTCTTGGTGTAGAATAGAAATCAAAATTTTCCAAGCTTTCGCACATAAATGAATCTACACCAAGGAATTTCGGAAATTTAGTATAGTTATACTATTTAAGTACAGTTGGTGGATAGTTCCTTTTTGTTTAACATGACTGGTTCTGTTTTTTTTCTATACTGATATACAGTATACCAGTTTCTGGGTACATCAATGGCCAATTCGATTACTTTTTTTAATTTTCATTGTCTAAAGGGAACATCGGAGGAGACGCAAGAGGCTTTTCTGATTCTAGAGTGGAAGAAAGATATCTGGTAATCAATTGAGTGAAAAAGTCCACATGTAGAAACACCGTCATCGACAACTATTTAAAAACGAACAATCCAGTATTGAAGCACTCATATCTTGTTGAAGATTTAATACCAAAATACATTGTATGTTAAAAGCAATATATGCACGTTAAGATGAGATCTTTCGAGTATGACCCATACTCATCCTCAGATTAAAATGATCAGATGTTTAGTTACAACAGAGGTCTTATATACAGTTCCAGGTGGTTGGGTAAGATGACGTATAGATAAAGGCGTGGTCATTTCAAGATTATGACGTTGAAAGGCACAAGACGATTGGTTATAGTTCGATTAACGAGCTTTTGGAACTATAGCCAATCGTCTTGTGTCTTTCAACGTCATAATCTTGAAATGACCACGCCTTCATCTATACGTCATCTTACCCAATCACCTGGAACTGTATATAAGACCTTTGTTGTAACTAAACATCTGATTATTTTAGTCTGAGGATGAGTATGGAGAATACTCAAAATATCTTATTTTTTTACTTGTATATATTGCTTTTAACATACAATGTATTTTAGTACTAAATCTTCAACCAGATATGAGGGCTTCAATATTGGATTGTTTGTTCTTAAATAGTTGTCGAAGACGGTGTTTCTACATGTAGAGTTTTTCGCTCAATCGGTTACTAGGGACACAATTTCCCTTCAATGTTGTCTTGTAATCAGCGGGGCAGAATGAACTGCGGAGTATCAGTTTGGGGACGCGTGTGGGTTTAGACTTTTTTACAAAGGTGATTTTTATTCAATTTGCCCAGTAAAACATCAACATAAGGCAAGGCACTATTTTGTTCTAGCTCCATAGTGAAATTGGTTGTAACCTGAGTACCCTTGATTTTATCTAGAAGTGGAAGAGTCTCTTTTCCGTGAAGCTATATGAAAAATGCGTCGTCAGCAAATCGCAGTCCAGTGGTAGGCCCAGGGTTATGCATCTCGATTTAGGCCAATAATTGTTTCCGCGAGGATAACTGAAAGTGAAGTTCCCATTGAAGCGTCTTATGTCTGTTTATAAATTTGTTCTTGGAAATTGTAGTAGTGAATTTGAAATTAAATCTATTAATTTCTAGATGGTGAGGCAACAGTCCTGCGAATAAAGTGATAAATTAGATATGGCTACTTTTAACGTTTTGAATTATTCCGCCATGGGGACTTAAATGTAAAGAGAATCCACGTTAAAACTGCCGATAGCGTCTCGTTGTTGGACAGAGATTTGCTAGATTCTCACGATAAAATCTGGAATGGAAGATATGAAGTCCGATTCGGGGAGATATTAAGACAGAAATTTGGATAGCGATTTCTCTAAATGGTATATCGGTGCGGACCTCTTCTACAATATCCGAAAGGCTACAAATACTACATAGGAAAGACCAAGCGTTCATTTAGAATTAGGATCAACGAGCATAAAAGGATCGCAAAGAACGGTTAAGTAACCACAGCTCTATCCAGAGCAGTAATGTTAAAGTCCGCTGATCCTATGTGGGATGACAAAGATATTGTTATTCTACTCCATCCCCAAGTCTACTGCCATTCCAAAAACCATGGAGATTATTACCAACAGTTAGGCCTGCAATGATAGCGTCTTGCTACAGTTGCAACGAATTTGAAACCAGTTCTTCAAATGGTGAAAGCATTTTGTTTTCCTTCCAGGATTCCGCGCGCTAAACACACATGCCTCGTATCTTTGAATGAATAATTACATTCGCATTTGTTCTTTTACTGTCAAATCACCGCGTTCAAATTGTAGAAGCGTTCTATTATTAGTTTCCTATCTACCTTCCATAAAAGAGCCATCTGGTTGATGTGCGAAAGCTTGAAAACATTGAATTATATTTTACGCCAATACATTGGTATTACTTTAATAGTTTTTCTCTTTTAACTATACTTGTACAGTTTCTCGTCGTTAATTAAAGATATTTCAATTAGCGAAGCTTTCGCCTCCTAAAGGAGGCTTTATCAAAAGCACGTTACAATAGAAGAATACAGAACCAGTGTATATATTAGTTTCGTGTAACTTGCATTCATAAAATCCCCTGTCGGTATGCGCCAGGTCGAATAATTACAATATCTTTACTACTACACTGTTAAAAAATTTGCTGTAGGTTGCACCAAAACATGGTACTACACGAGCTTCACCACTTTCTGAGAAAATATCAACCATTTTGTGGTGAAAACAGAACCAAATATATGGTGGAACCTTGTACCATAATGTGGCGTAAAATTGCACTATGTTATTAGGTCTTATAATAACCACACAACGGTTGTTGTGTTTTTCTCAGAAAGTGGTGCAGCTGGTGGGATACCACTCTTTGGTGCAACCTACCACAAAATTTTTAACATTGTACATCAATTGGGAATTTATAGATGATTCACTATCTTTTCAGTTATTGCTGAAAGAGCAAGTTGTTGAATCAGTCAATTAATATTTGTTGTTTCATTTGCGACGATTTGTCCATTATTTTACTTTATTGATCTACGAAATGTCTTCAGTTATTTTCTGATGATGTATGTTGTTCGATACATTCAACACGTATCTTTCGTTATGACCTTTCATGTAAGTAAAGATTTCTCTTTATATCCATAGCAATAAATAAATGGCAACATATAGAAAATACATAATAAAGACGCACAATGTCATATCAGAAGAAATGACGCAGCTGTGAATCTGTCAGCATTATGTATTTTTGCAAGTGTTTATTTCGAAAAGGATTTCCTGAAATCTTAAAAGTTCCGATTCAGCTAATTAATTTTATTTAATAGACGTAGAATGAGAAACAAATACTGGGAAAATACGAGTACATAAGCATAAGGTTGAATTTATTTGAAAATATTTGGAAAGCGCAATGGCTTTTCACTGTTTTTTTTTTTTTTTTTTTTTTTTTTGCATTACATTTTTATTTGATGATTTGGCTTTAGTGATTTATTGAAGCGCACGCAAAACGCATGCTTAGGAAAAACCGAGTAGGATAATAAGGTGGGAAGTAATTAACACAGATGTGATGATGATGAAGATACATGCATCGACGTGAGAATAAATTACAGAAATAAGAAGCACGGAAAACGTAAACAAAGAATTTACTAAGCTGTACTCTGCGGTGGAGAAATTAATTGAAATGGAGAACATGACTTTGGAAAACTAAAAATATAACACATATGGCGGATTCACAACAATGAATTTCGTTTTCCGCAAGACTGAATGCCATACTTACATCCCTCCATGCTACCCCCTCCCCCGCCCACCTTTCTGAGTTTAAGTTGGACTTGTTTTGTCCTTAAGACAAAAGCAGTGTATTGAATTACGGATGAAGACATTTTATTAAAGCGATATTATCCGTTTCCCCAATAATTTTTTTTTCATACCGATATGAGGAACAAATAATATGCACACAGAATAAAGATTAATTTTGATCGAACATAAATCCCTTCTGGTTATGTTTCAAAATTCATAAAACCAATGTCAATTCCTTGCTTTTATCATTCTCAAATTCTATTGCCTTGTTTCTCATGTAGATTCAATACAGATATATTTCAACCTGCACACAAAGTATTTTTAAAACCTATTAATGAAATAATAAATATCCTAGTTCTCAATTTATTTTTTCTTAACGTCTTTCACGGGATATAAGGCTGCAGATAGTCCTCCGACCCCAGTGTAGGGTCATTGGGCTTAGGGAGGGAATATAACCAGTCTAGTAAGACAACCGCAACGCCCGTTACTCAGTTGGAGTATGGGCACGTCCCCAAGTTTTAGAATTTACTAGAAGCCTTTGCTGCTGTGTTCGAACACAATGAATCAGCGCACATGAAAATACTAACATGGTGTTTATCAAGCCTGAACTGATTTTTTTTTTTTTTTTTTGCAGTAATTATCTAGTGCAAACTCACGGTCTCCCGTTTTAAAATGTTTTTAACTCTCAAAGGGACACAGGGTAACTCGGGTACAAATCTCTCTCTTTCTCCCTCTCACACACATTAGACAAAGCGAAACATTAGAGATAGGGGTGATGGGCAGTCGACATAGCCACTCCCTGCGCAGGGAGGAACACACCCCACCTGAACGCATGCAAGAGATAGGTGGACTAAGGGGCTTCCCAACAATTTATCGCAATCGAAGAGCATAGGTAAACGTCATGATCTGAGCGATGTGGATCGTATACGCATTGCCGGCGCAAGACAAATGAGCCATTTTATCGCAAAAGAGGTAACAACCCTAAGGTCCGTAAGGGCAACCGCATCAAGGGTATAACGGAAAGTATACCATCAATGAAAGTACTAGCGCCCAGAGAGCAAGCGGAACCCGATCACACGCCATTAACGACCAAGGTCAACGTAAACTATCCCTGCTCGTACAGACAGTCCGCTTGGCAAGGGGGCGGAAATCACATCCAGGTTAAATGTCGGGGACCCAAGCAGAGGCAGCGAGTGAACGGTACGGAATCTGACTCCCCACTCGTGCGTCACTGTTGATTGCTCGTTCATCGGGCATCACACGTAGTCTAGTTCCGCGTGCATCAAAACTGACTTCTGCAGAGTGGTGTCGCGTTGTGTGGTCAGATTAATCCCGTTTCCCACTGTACCGAACTGACGGGAGGGTGCAGTTGTGGCGTCAACATCATCAGGCCATGGACCTGTCGTGCTAGGATGGCTCTGTTCTAGGCGGTGGTGGCTCTGTGATATTTTGGGGAGGCTTTTGCTGGGACACTTTAGGTCCCTTAGTGTGTATGAAGAGGTCCATTACCCCTGTGCTGCAGATCACCTATATTAATGGCCTTCGCGCATTCTACGGACGATGGTCTGTTTCAGCAGGACAATGCGCCGCCCCATTGGGGCGCAACCACCTTTGTATGGCTCGTAGAAAATTTCAGTGGTCCCCACAGGTTCCCGGATGTGGACACTCTGTGGGATACCATGGAGAGGAACCTCAGATCCATGGATCCTAGACAGATGTATCAGTCTAGAATCTCTTGCTGGCACAATCGCTTATACCAGGAGAAGGTCTTATTGACTGAATACTGGAAATTTGAAATATTTGAAACATCTACTGATTTGTATTGTGTTGAGACCTGTGTATTGGAAAATGTATTCTTCTGCAGCGTATGTTTATCCTTGAAGAGCCTCTGGGTCCCCGACAATGAGTTTTCTTCCATGTGGACCTAAAATGAAATTCTAAATTTTGCCTACCCTAGAGCAACCAACGTAAAGCTGGCCTTGCGTAAATAATAGGTTTTGCAAGTTGAGCCCAAAAATGTAACGATTGACTCTGTTCTTTCTGACACTCATTGGAAACCTGACATTAACGAGAAACCGCAGGCATTAAAACTGAAATGGAAAGTCAAATGGAAAATTTGAAGTGCGTGGAATAAAAACAAAGTCGCCTGCAGCATGTCCGTCATGATAGTAGCTTCCATGACATTCATATGAGTTTATTTGGCCGTCGTGTTCCATAGCAGATGGTTGGTGGACCTAGATTACGTCAAGATAAACTAACGAGACAATACGCCATAGAAGAAGGAGTCCCAAAACTACGTAAGACTTGAAGAAGTGAAACTCGAGAAAATTACTTTCTCAAATTTCATTTATCTCATTATACTGTACATTCTATTGAAATATATTACCTGTCTATAGGAATCTGGGAACTGTTTTTTAATTGTGTAACTATTTATAGTGAATAGTAACACTCAGAGAGACGTGGTCTGAAACGTAAACCAACTGGCCGGCAATTGTGGCGGAATGATACATGCAAAACTTCCAAAGAGTAACACAACAAAATCAGATTTTAAAAATTGTAAATCGTGCACGATATATCAAATTGGAAACAAATGTTGAAGAAACGGTGAAAAATTCTTCCCGGGGAAATAGCTTGGAACTATTTATAGTGCGTGAAGACAGACTGAGAACCACTATCTGCAACTTTAACAATCCCGCTAAAAGGATACCCTTCTGAAGTGCATCCCAAAAATACCGGCAAAACCTAGTAATATTTTTGCTTCTATTTTATCTTAATCGTTCTTCCACATCGGTTACATCATTAGTCTGCTTCGATAAGTCACCAATAGGTGTGTGAAAGGAAGGCACATATAAGTTGTTACGCAAGAAAAAACGAATTTTACAATAGCCTCCATCACTTTTTTTGGGCTTGAAGTTCTACAGGGTAATGAAATATTGTTGCGTTCATGCAAAGTGTAATGAAATATTGTTATGCAGGCATAATGTAATAATATTGCGCAACTGTGAAACGAATTATTGTTGCGTGATATCACATTTCAACAATGGTTGAACGCCTTGTATTGAAATTAAATACAATTTTGCAAATTTGAATTTCAAAGAAAAAGCTCCGAGGTTCATGTAATTAAATTCCTCTGCAGGTTTCTATAAATTTTAAACCAATACGAGCTGTAGTTTTTTATGTGGGGGATTGACATACCGTCAGGCAGACATTGTGATTTTATTAGTATGGAATACCGCTGTTTCCAGCCGGTGTGTGCTTTGAGTGTTTTATTTCCACTACTGCGTTTTGGTGAGAAACGCAGTTTTGTGTTTTTCCGAGCACCATTAGCTCTGACGCAAACCTAAGTACCCCTTGTATGTATACCAGTCTTCCGTTTAAGGTTAGATACGGTTGTTTTTTTGGATTGAAGGTTTAACGACCACCGTGAGCAGCTCAATCGGCTATAAGCAGTCGACCGTCCCTAATTTAGGTTCACTGGTTCTAGGGAAGGGAGAGAGCCAGTGCCGTAATACAAACACAACATCCATGCCTCACCGCGATTGGAACCCGGACCCCTTTTCGGAAGGTACGGTTTTCAATGTAATCAGATGGGTCTCTGGGAGCATGGGACGCGAATTAAGAACATATATAAAATCCAGGAATTGAGCAAATGTGAATTTTTTTCAAACTGGGAATAAACATTAGCGTAAAAGCAATGTATTTAATCAGGCAATGCTGAAGAATACCTCATAGCTATTTGAGCATATTTTTGATCAATTATTCAACAAAGGTTTTTCATGCAAAAATTCAGCTCCGACCTTCTGGTTAAGTTTGTGTAAATTATGAACACCTTTATAGCCTCAAACGCAATCAGTTATTTTAAAGATCTTTAATTTTCAGATTTTTTCGGACATTGATAGTAAATATTTCTTTTGTTTTACTCTCACTTTCGGTAAGGAAGTGGCTCGAAGCTCAGTATTTTCTGAGATGAGCAAAAAAAAAATGAAACAAAGGAAAAAGTCTAGTCCCTGACATTGGCTGTGAGCTTGTCCTACAGTGCAACTTCTGTTACGTTGCAGGATTTAGTGACCTTAAATTATGGACAAGCGACTCGATATATTCTTAGATACTCGTGAGGTCCCTTAAATCATTACAAGAAAAACTCATTCTGAGAAGAAAATGTACAGTTGTTCCTAATGAAACACTAATCAGAGTATGCACCTGTCATTTTCTGTATAACCGTCTTACATAATGCTACTTCAACGGCTTGAGATTACGCGATTCGACGGCAGTTCCACATCCGGCTTTTACCTTCAAACACCGAGTTAATATACAACCTAAGGGATTCAGTTTCAGATGTTTAAATCGATTATGATTTCCGAAGAAGCATATTGTGTTTTCGGAACTATTTACCATAAAACGTTAAACTAAAAACATTTCTTGACCAAAGGAGAGCAGTAAATAAAAAAAGATACGTAAGCCTTGGGTAAAACTATAGTCTATCACATAAATAGGGAAATAGTTTACAACCATTTTAAACAAAGGTCTTCGCTCTTTCCACGTTCATAAGTGAGTCACGGAAAAATTCTCATTGGCCGCCACCGGAAGTCGAACCCAGGGTCTTCCAGTTACGCGCCAGATATGCTTCCGCTACACCACAGCGGCCTCGGATTCCTCCAGACTCACACACGCTAACTGCCAAGCCAAGTTGGCATCTTTGGTGAATTCCCAGCATTGTGCGGGGCTCCAAGAAGCAACTTGCCAACTTGGCTTGGCAGTTAGCGTGTGCGAGTCTGGAGGAATCCGAGGCCGCTGTGGTGTAGCGGAAGCATATCCGGCGCGTAACTGGAAGACCCTGGGTTCGACTCCCGGTGGCGGCCAATGAGAATTTTTCCGTGACTCACTTATGAACGTGGAAAGAGCGAAGACCTTTGTTTGAATTTCCTGCTCCACGTTAAATGTCTGTATTAATTAAATAGTTTACAACCATTTTTAAGCCAGTTATTAATCAGTAAGACGAAGATCAATTGAAAATAGCCCACTTAGAATGTCACTTTTGGGCCATGCTTCTGGTTAAATAAAACAGCACGAAGTCCTGCATTGCTTGCAGGAACTTATTTGAAAATTGCATATTTAAATAGATTTATTTTAAAAATTAGCGGCGTTTATTTTTTCTGTCATTGCTGTTGTACTTTTACTTTATTTAAGGGTAAAGTTTGAAGGATTACAACAGGTTGAATTGTGATATTAGTTCGCACTACCCTATTCCCCCTCCCCCACGAGATCTTGGGTTTACCGATAGCAACGTTCCTAGCCTTGAAATTTAACGTAAGCCCAACACGGAGCCACCGTCTTTTAGGAAAAATGACGGGCACACAGTGCTGTGCCTACGTTAAATTGCAAAGCTGTGCTACTTGGGTTGGTTGGTGGTGTTCGCGAAATACCCTCAAAAGGCAAGAGAGCGCCAATTTCCACAGTTGATGATGGAAACAAAAACTTCAAAACAGCAAATAGTGAGGAACGGGACCCAGCACGCTTGATAATTGGATACTGAAAGTTTATTTTGATAAACTCATTGAGTAATAATTTAATCAAAAATAGTGTAACTTTTATTATTTGGAAAGACTACGTCGCATTTTTAAAATGTTTTGATGTTAACTATTTATGGTTCTCATCAGAGTTTTTGGTTTGACAATACCGTCTGTTCCTCGACGATATATTTTCAGGTTTTGTGCAAGATTGTACATGCCTTTTTTTTATTATTACCACTATCTAACCTTCATTTGTTTCCTTACATTTGTCCTGTGAAAATAAACAACAATAATCTATAAATTATAAGCTATGCAAAATGTTTAATTCAAAATTTCATATATTGATAATTTCTTCATTAGCAATAGAACGATTCGTAAATTTGTTTTAAATAAACCCTATGTTTTAGATTCTGGTTCTTATCACAAATAACGCCGTAATATTTAAATCATAAGGTAACATTTTCTTTAGCTTCACATGAAATATACTGAAATTCAAGTTTGTATGGCTCACATAAGCTTATGTAACTACAAGTTAGGTTACGATATTTACGGACATAATACCTCAAAACATGAAATTTCATGAAAGTTTAATAATAAATTGTTCGAATCAAGGCAGGTTTTTAATACTTGAACGATATCTTTTCACATTTAGAGCTTTGCAACCAGTTAGATGCTTTATGGAGGACGGTGTCGGTATCTGAAGATATCTTCGAACCTCGTTTTTTATTGTTTTTTTCAATCGGTGATGTGTTTTATGCGTTGATTCTTCACATTTTTTTCCACCACCCTGATTACGGAATTTCGTTTTAAATCGAACCGCTGCATCATTATTGTGCTTTATGGCATAGTTTTTTTTTCTTATGTAAAAATTTCAGATGTCAAAAAAGCGTTTGTTCGTCACGATACATAATAAGGAAAACGCAATTTAGCAAACATATTGAGTTTTTAAGCACAGTGTTAATTTTTTAAAGAGAGTAATGAAATTTAAGACTTCCATTACAATGACGTGTTCATTTTAAAGCTAAATTAGATGGAGTGACCCTGTACAAAACGTAACAATAGTCGCTACAAAGACAATAAAGATTTATAGACATTAAAACCAAAACAATTGCCTGTCTTCAATTTTGACTCAATTAAAGTGTAAATATTGTCAGGGTACTGATGTGATTAAAGAGATCCAGAATTAATAACCTGAGACAATACACGCAGCCAAATTATTGAAAATAAATCAATACGTAAAATAATTCTTTATGATAAGAATAGTACTAAACGAATTATTTTGGTGATTATAACAAAATATTCCCTTGAGGCGAGCACGATTTTGGGAACGCAGTTTTCTAATTTTTAACAGACAGATTCCGAGGAAGTCGCTTATCTCTACAGAGAAAAATATACAGAACGGTGATGTTGAATTTATCATATTCTCAAATAAAAGTGAATATTTTTCTTTTGTGGAGCTGTAAATCGTTAAGCAATGTTCTTCACGTTTTCATCTGGGTTTTACGTTTATATTACAATAATTGTCATTATTGCGCATCTACTAATGATACTTAAGAAACTAAAATGTCGGTTTTGAGCTAATGAACCATATTAAACCGACAAGACGTTGCAGCGCGACTGACAATTAATCAAGAAAAATAGTTAACTAAACATTTCTGACTGTCTAAATGTCATACGATCCTAAAGTATTCAAACGAGCACTTCTCACTAATGACAGATTTATGGTCAGCTTTATGCTGAGATGAGGATGGTAGAGGAATTGTTTTTCCACAGCCAGGAAGTCATGTGAAGCTTTGTTTGAAGAATGGGAATTATTTTGAGCATCATTTGGTCCTGGCGCATCGACTGCATGAAGGATTAAGATGGGCTTTCCCAATCACATTTATTTAGAGAGTTTCCTAAACAAACGAAAACGTATATCTTGACTTTTGCATTTTGAAAGGAAATGATATCATTAAGTAAGTAAATAAAATTATTTCTGCTTGGAATGGAAATTTCGAAAACTTGATGTACGAATTTTTGTCTACGCTTTTTTTAATTGTACTGCATGTATTTAACAATCTAGATGTACTTGTTTTGAAGCTATGTGTGAATAAATGTCGAAATGTTATAATAATTGCTGCTGGTATTTTCGGAATCGCCTATCTCTCTGTGAAACTGCATGATAAATTTTACACACATTTCAATGCAGCAGTTATGTTACGACGTATACTATATTCCATTTTAGTTTCTTTCTCTACGTAAATTTGAGTTCGTTCTCTTTAGGATTTTTCAAACTCAACGTGATATCTTCTCTCTCGCAAGAGTATTGTTGGCAACACCTTGAGGTCAGAATGTATGAGGTACCTGTGTCAGACAAGAATTCACGAGATACACACTCACGGACAATGAAATTCACGCACCTGGATGGAAACATGCTACAGCCGCGAAGCTTTGTGGATAGCTAGAAGTGCGTGCTGGCATGCAAATGATCCATGTTTGGTGCGAGTGCCTATGGCCGCACACCGTGTGGTGGCGCTGCAAGAACGAACCGGCAGCCTTATAAACTGGCATGTAGTCGATGGCCCATGAAAGCAGAAAGCACCGGCTGAGGCAAACAAGAGTACATAGTGACAATCATGTCAAGTAGACTCCAGAGAAGTCATTTTACGTAACTTAGGAACTTTGAGAGAGGCGTGATCATCGGACTGAAATCAGCCGGGTGGTCTGCGCGCCGTATAGCCCTGCCACGTGAATCGTTCTGACCATACCGTCCGACTGTGCTGAGAGCAGTGGACACGTGACGGCACTGCCACACGGCGGTGCGGCTCCAGGATGGACCAGGAGGACCACCGGTAGAGAGCATCAACGGATCATGCGTCAGGCACGAACGGATCCCACTGGGACTTGGTCCACTATACAGGCAGATGTAGCGGCTCCTGTGTGTTTACGAATCATTTTCAGACGCCTCGCGGAAGCAAATCTGTGATCCCAGCGCCCTTCACGTGTGCAGCCATTAACACCGGAACATCGGCGGCTCCATTTGCAGTGGAGTCAGGCCAGAGCGATGTGGAATGCTACAGACTTGCGACGTGTGGTGTTTGGTGATCTGTTCTGCTTCGTTTTTGGGACAGATGATCATAGTATCCGGATGTGGAGGTCCCCGAGTCAACGGCACTATCTCAACCTCGATATCACGCGCCGCACCTCCCCACTGCAGGCATTATGATCTGGGGAGACATAGCCTACGACCGCCGAACAGCTCTAGTAGGGGTACGTGGATCATTGACGGGCCAGCAGTATGTGGATGAGATCCTACGGCTCCCTGTGTTCCAATTCCTGACCAGTATTTCAGGTGCGCTATACCAGCAGGACAATGCCCGCCCGCACACGGCGCGGGTTGTCCAGGATTGCTTACGTCATGTCCAGTTATTTCCATGGCCTGCCCACTCACCGGACATGTCCCCTGTCGGGCATGTGTGAGACCAGTTGAAACGCCAGCTGCCGCTATCCGAGATTTGGAGCACACCGTCCAACACGTGTGGGCCAGTCTGTCGCAGGACAACATCAAGCGTCTGTTTGCCTCCATGCCAGACCGTATTGCAGCATGTATCACCGCACGAGGCGGTACGACGCGCTATTGAAAATAGCCACACTACGTGCCACAGATCCCTTTGTAACTGTCCTGCAGCTCTGTTTTTGCCATCATGTGCATCATTTATCTCTATCATTACGTCCATAAAATTTCAGTTCAATCCGATGCTTCCTTCTCAGTGCCCAAATTTCATTGTCCGTGAGTGTATAATGTTTCAGTAGCATGTAGAGATGATGGTAGTAGGATGATATAATAGTTGTGGCGGAAGTTGACGTTCTTGAAATTGTGATTTCTTGACGTCGGCGTATTTAATATTTAGAGTCCGTGCTTTTTTACGCTTTCCAACCGTAGGTTGAAGAAGCGTATATGCTCCAGCTTTGTCAGTCTGTTCGCACGATAACTCACGTAAAAATGGCTCGATTTTGATGAAATTTTAGTATGTGGTAAGGGACCACGTGGAAATGAACCCTACTGAAAATGGGACAAATGGAGTCAAAGGTCACGTAATAGGAGCGAAATCCATTTCATTACCCTTATGCGTCACAACTTGGGTAAATATAGTTTGATTTCAATGAAATTTTAGTATGTGGTCGGGGACCACATGGAGCCGAACCTTATTGAAAATGGGTGAAGTGGAGTCAATCGTCAGGACATAGGAGCGGGATGCATTCCATTGCCCTTATGCGTCATAACTTGCGTAAATATGGTTCGATTTCGATGAACTTTTAGTATGTCGTAGGGCACCACTGGGGATGAACTCTTTTGAAAATGGAAGAAATGGGGTCAAAGGTCAGGACATAGGATCGGAATCCATTCCATCGCCCTTATGCGTTATAACTTACGTAAAAATGCTTCGATTGAGACGAAACTTTATCATGTTGTTCCGGAAGTACACTTAACTGGTTCTGTTGAATATCATAGAAATGGGATCAAAGGTGAGGTCATATAAGCGAGATTTATTCTACAGCCATTATCCTCATAACTTAAGTAATGATTTCTGGTATGTTCTAAAGCGTATCATAATCAATGCATTGCCTGATTTTACTAACTTGTAGTTTCTCGTTAAGCACGTTCTCTAACAAGTAATTGAATTTTTTCGCTGATGTTGTTGAAGACTGAGTCGTGCTAAAAACGTTTTTGCTGAATGGTTACAAATAGTAAGTAACCTATTTTGAAGTCATTTAAGTGACTCCTGATTCGCTTAAAAGTGAAGTTATTAAGAACTGATTGGTGTAGTGTTCAGACAGCTATACTTTGACGAACATTAAAATGTAAATTAAAGTTATTCAGCTTTTCAAGCACGTCTTTTTTTCATTTTAAATCAAAGAAGTGTTAAATTTTAATTCTGTTTTGTCAATTTTATATATTATATTTATAGAATTTTGGATTGTTTCACTGTTGGGGAAAACGATATTACACGCACGTTCGAACTCCAGATCGAAATGATTTTCTGAAAGTGAAAAAAGTAGGCATGAAAGAAAAGTATATCATATGTGTAATAGTAGATAACGTCATATCAAGTGAATTAGAAACAGAAACAGCTGGTTTCTTTTATGTAAGTACGGAGTCAATTTGTTGGCACATCTGGACACACAACAGATGCTCCCTTCGCAAAGTTGGAGGTTCAAAAAGATCGTTCTTTTCGAATTGAGGGAATACGAGGTGTGTCTGAATGATGGGCCAGGTCTCTTGTGAGAGATGTCACAAACCGAAAACAATCAAGATAAAGAATACAAGCTGTTGCCAGCGGCTTTTCTTTCTGTAGCATATATTCTTGCTACATGCGTTAGAGCATCTTGTCTTCCGTACTTTCTCTACGAATTGAGAAACTTTCTTATTTCCTGATGTTAAAATAATACTTAAAAGAAAGATACTTAATAAAACAAGTTGAAGTTCAAATGATCGTTTCAGCATGCATCAGACGTGGAGGATTGTGGGATCACGACATTAAATGTCTGTGAATTAATTTAACCAGTGCATACTTGCAGAAGATTTCCAACCCCTTCCGTATCATTTAACTCATAGTTCGGCAAGCATAAAGCCCATTTCAGAAGACTCCAGTGCTTATAAAAAACATAAATATGGTTTGTATTAGTGATCGGAAGAACTAATCTCGTAAGGGCACAGTTCTCATTATCTCAAAACTCTATGCACATTCTTTACATGTGAGTAGTTTAGTTTCACTTCCATGTTGTCTCTCTTTCCTAAAATAAAAAAATATATATGAAATTCACATCGTCTGTAGAGAATTGTTCGGAGAACACGCTGAAATAAAGCGTTTCTGGATTCTAGCGATACTTCAAGAGCTATTGTATTTCAAAGTTATGGTAAGCAAAAAAGTGCTATCGGTCGCGTTCCAAACACACTAACAGCAACAAAACCACGAAACTTTGTAGGCATGTAGCGCCATGGCCGAATTTTTGCACCTCGTCGCCCTTTTTTTGAATTTCGATTTAGTTTAAGAGATATTAAATTTCTAAATTTCACAAAATTCTCTATTTTGCGATGGGTTCCATTTTTAAAAAAACGATATATGGGAAACTATAAATCATAACGCATTGCAATTTTCACAGCATAAACTAACAACTATCGTCTCTTTTTTACAAAAAAAAATTAAGAAAAGGTCATTTTCTTATTTTTAATAATTTTTTAAAGACTCAAAGGAAAGAAACGAACGGCTTGTCTGTCTTCACTATAACCACAGAGGAACGTTCTGGTCCCGTGACCTGCTGCTATGGTGACGCAGAGAATTTGTTATGCATATGTTTTGTTGGTAAAGCTATCTCAGTTGTTTAAGGTGGACGTCAAGTGACTTTGCTTCCTATACTTCCAATGGAAAAACTTCTGTACAAATTTTCTTCACAATTAAATGCGTTCCCAAGGATGAAAATTTGAGCATCGATTAAAGTAGCTTCATTGTATAACTTGGAATACTTAATATTTTCTAAAACATAACCATAATTATTCAATCCAGTGTTTGTTTGTCTACTGACGTCATCAAAGAACGGGTCGCGCCATCTTTTTTCTGGTTCCAACGCCACCAAAGGAAAAGTTATTGATTTTTTATATAATTATGGTTATGTTTTAGAAAATATTAAGTATTCCAAGTTATAATATGAAGTTATTTTAATCGATGTTCAAATTTTCATCCTTGGGAACACAATAATTATGAAGGAAATGTGTACAGAAGTTTTTTCATTGGAAGTATAGGAAGCAAAATTACTTGACGTCCACCTTAACGGTTTAGCATAACGGTTTATGGAAATGCTTTTCGGACCGCTTTTGTTTTCTTTAGTGGTAAATTTAGTAAGTGTTATAAGTTCAAACGACAAAAGTCCCACCTTCCAAAAATTAACGACAGTAAAAAAATCTCTGAAATTTCGGAATAAGAAGCCTTATTTGGCTTAGACATGCAATAAAAATTGAAATTTATATGAATTTTCCAGTTTTTATTTCATGTGATATACTTGGAGATCCCCTTTAGTGGGAACAGGATGCACCACGAGAAGGCGGGGTTGACATTTGTCAAGGACCGCCCATAGCGGTATAACTATACCATCGGGATTAGAGGAAATGCTATCCCACACTCACCAACCCGCTTGGCCAGCGTGGTGAGTTATGGCCAAACCCCTCCAAAATGACTCCACAACTTAAATCTTGGCCCTCAGTCTCCGGCAGCTGGAATGTACCTGGCCAAGGCAGCGGCCAGTGCGACATGAAGGCAGAGGGTGCTAAGAATCCCCGGAGGACCGGACTAGGCTGCCATCTGATGCTGACCTTGGCTACGTACAACGGACGCTCCCTATCTTCTGATTCAAGGCTTCTTGAATTGGAAGAGGAACTACAAAGGATCAAGTGGGACATCGTGGGGCTAAGTGAGGTAAGGAGAAAAGGAGAAGATCTCATCGAACTGAAAAGTGGACATCTCTTCTACTATCGTGGGACAGATACTGGCAGAACTAGTGGTGTTGGATTTATAATAAACAAGAAACTGAAGGATAAAGTTGTAGAAGTTGAAAGTTCCTCTGACAGAGCTGCACGACTTGTTATCCAACTCTCGAAAAGATACCAGGCTCAGATTATTCAAACTTATGCACCCACCACAAGTCATCCTGAAGAAGAAATTGAAGAATTTTATGAGGAAATTTGTCATCTAAATAATAAAGGTAAGCAGCACTTGAAAATAATTATGGGAGATTTCAATGCAAAAATAGGGCAACGGCAACAGAATGAAACTTCAGTAGGTAAATTCGGTCACGGCAACAGAAACCAGCGTGGAAATACTCTCGTTGAGTTTGCAGAGGCAGAAGGGTTTTTCATCTTGAACTCCTTCTTCAAGAAAAAGCCACACAGGAAATGGACATGGAGACATCCAAATGGGACGACAAGTGAAATTGATTTTATTATGTGTAACAAAAAATTCGTCATAGAAGACTGCAGTGTGCTAAACAAGTTCAACACAGGTAGTGACCATAGATTGGTGAGATGTAAGATGCACCTCAACACTAAACTCGAACGTGGCAAGCTCATAAGACAAACAAAATCTATTGACATAACCAACCTTAAAAAACACCATAATACCTTCAAGTTAGAACTGAAGAACAGGTTCTCTGCTTTAGAAGGCCTAACATCGGAAGAAGTGGACATCTCTGAAGTTAACAGCAAAGTAACCAAAGCTCTTATGGAAACAGCAACAAAATTAGCTGGGTCTAAGAACAAGTTGCATGAGAACAAATTATCAGGAAAAACCAAAATGTTGATGCAAAAAAGAAGAGAGATGAGGACAACTAAAGAAGATGTGACTTCCAAAGTGGAATATATAGAGCTATGCAAGACAGTAAGAAAAAGTATCACTGAAGACGTAAGGAAATTCAACTGTGAACTAGTGAGGAAAGCAATTGAAAACAACCAATGCCTAAAGATAGCAAAGGGACATCTCAGTAAGGGAAGAAAACAGATTATGGCACTGAGAAAAGAAGATGGTTCTGTAACAAGAAATAGAGGCGAAATTTTGACAAGAGTGAAAGATTTCTACTCCAAATTATATGAAAGGGATGATATATGCACTCCAGACATCATGAAAGATACCAGTACCAGAGTTCCTCCAGTCCTTCCAGCAGAAGTTGCACATGCAATCAAGAACATGAAGCGAGGAAAAGCTCCAGGAGAAGATGGAATTACTGTAGACATCATACAAGAAGCAAGTGGAGAAATCGAAACAGTACTCGCCCAAATTTTCACTCGATGCCCCAATGAAGGAAAGATTCCTGAGGATTGGAACACCGCTACAATGATCCTGCTACATAAGAAAGGTGACATTGAGGATCTCGGAAACTACAGACCTATCAGCCTCCTATCAGTAGTTTATAAAATCTTCACTAAAGTTCTTTCACACCGCTTGAAGGTAACACTGGACATGGCTCAACCGAGAGAACAAGCTGGATTCAGGAGTGGCTACAGCACAATAGATCATATCCACGTGCTGAGAGAACTAATTGAAAGAGCGAGGGAATATGAACTTCCATTGTGCATGGCTTTTATCGATTATGAAAAAGCCTTTGATTCGGTGAAACCATCAGCAGTTACAATGGCTCTGAAAACCTACGGTATTGAAGATGCATACATTAATATTATTAATAACATCTATGAAAATGCAAGTGCAAAGATTAGGCTGTTTGAAAATACAACACACGTAAAAATTGGAAAGGGAGTGAGACAAGGTGACACCATATCTCCGAAGCTCTTTAATGCCACATTGGAGGGTGTTTTTCAGTCGCTGAGCTGGGAAAACAAGGGGATAAAGATTAATGGAGATTATCTAACCCACCTTCGTTTTGCTGATGACGTAGTCATTTTTGCAACTACCCCATCAGAGCTGCAGAGTATGATCCAGGAACTTGCTGACAAGAGTAAAGAAGTGGGATTAAAAATGAACTTTCAGAAGACAAAAGTGATGTTCAATGCTTTTACAAGAAATGAAGATTTATCGATTGATGGAGAAAAGCTGGAGATAACAGATACGTACGTTTATCTTGGACAGCAGATATCAAGTGAGGGTCACATTGATGAAGAAATTAATCGGCGTACAAAACTTGCCTGGAGAGCTTTTGGAAGAAACAGCATAATTTTCAAGAGCAATATGCCATTATGTCTTAAAAGAAAAGTGTTTGATCAATGCATCCTTCCAGTGCTTACGTATGGTGCAGAGACGTGGACCTTAACTAAAAGAGACATACAAAGGCTGCAGACAACTCAAAGAAGCATGGAGAGGTGCATGCTTGGTGTAACCAGGAGAGATAAGAAGAGGAACTCGTGGATCAGAAAAATGACAAGAGTGGAAGACATCATGATCAGAGTTAAATCCCTGAAATGGCAATGGGCTGGACATACTGCCAGAAGGACAGATCATCGATGGACAGCCGAAATTTTAGATTGGATTCCAAGGGACAGGAAAAGACCCAGAAGAAGACCACATGGGAGATGGGTGGATGAAATTCGAAAGTATGCAGGGGTGACATGGAGGAGACTGGCACAAGACAGATCGTTGTGGAGGAAACTTGGGGAGACCTTCGTCCAGCAGTGGATTGATAATGGTTGATGATGATGATGACTTGGAGATCGGGCTGCAGGGCCAGAACGCTACTTTGGAAACGAGCGTAGCAAGCCTAGAGGCGCAGCCCCTAGTGTACTAAAAATGTAGTTATCTGAATCCTGCAGTAAAAGTACTAAAAACAAAAAGTTCCTGTAACTATTTTTAGTTCAAGATACTTTAATCCAATTTTTAAAATCTTTTCACAAAAAAATATTTATTACTATTTAGTATACGAATTTTCAAATGTTCGTTGATTTTCGCTATATTTATAACATTAAAATCCGAAGAAAAACGCCAAGACAGAATAAAAATACTATTTTAAAAACATCGAACTTTAACACTACCACAATCTTCGCACCTCCATATGATCTTTGGAATCAGCAATGCATTTCGATACACACGTTTACACTTCTTTATTATCACTTCATAATGATATCATTAAGTAGGGACGTCACGTCGTAAAATTTCCCGGTGAGGAAAAATAGTATCAATCACTTTGGGAGAAAAAATAAAGTGTCATGGCCGGAGATAGAAGAAAAATGGTGGACAAAAGATTTTCGGTAACACCACGTGGCGCACAAAATGTCATCAGACACAAAAAAAGAAAATGACGGACGAAAAATATTCGGTAAGACCACGTGGGAAAAATGGCGAACAAAAAGAATGGGTGGAAAGATCACGTGGGAAAAAATGGCGATGACTGACATGATTGACTACGTGCGCAACCGTGCGGCGTTTTAAACAGCCGTGGGAAAACACGTGGGGCATCGTGGACGGCTTCTTTTGTCATAGAAGCGGCCTTTTCTCTCTAATAATATCCAAAACATGTAATGACTTTTATGACTATTTCAAAAATCAAGTCTCTGGTTTTAAAAGAAAATCCACCGACTTAAAGCTTAAAGAGCAATCGCTAAGTCGCTAAAAATCTCTGTATCAATTGTAAACAAGGAAATAAACAAAGATTTGAATTTGAAAAAAATACAAAACAATGCTCACCGCCTTTGGCACGTGGCTCCCAGCCACGTGCCAAAGGTGGTGCTGCAGGCAGATGGGTATTTATTGTGACTATTGATGAAGCATGGATCAACCTAAACGATTGTAACAGAAAAGGCCGATTTACTATCGTAAAAGAGCAGACAAACACTTAAAACTTGTTCCAAGAATCCAAAGTAATTTCCTGTAAATAATTCATGGTCATTGTTGGTTTCTCGTAGAATGCGAAATTACAGTTAAGAAAGTTGAAAAGAATGTTAAAATCAGTTTTGATATTACCAACATAATGCTTTAACTCCTATATTTAAAAACGAAGTATCATTCCTTTATACACGGAGCCTTCAATGAGTAGAACTCCATCAGGATAAGTTTTCCAGTCTTACATCAAAATCTACCACTCTATTTTTTGAACAATTGAAAACAAATGACGGGTGTCAAGGCCTATACTTTTGCTCATATTTCTTGAAAATCCCCTGATGTGTTACCAATGGACTATTCCGCTTTCGGACTGCTGAAAACAGCGTATTTTAAAAAGCAGATCTAAAGCAATAATTACACTATGGAAAGCAGTGGAAGAGAAGTGGGATAAAATATCACTACAAATTGTAAGAAATGCCCTGTATCTTGAAAATCTAGATGCGTAATATTCGAATCAAATAATTAATCTAGATGTAGGTTCATGGTCTAGAGAAGGGCTATCAGAGAGAACATTTAAGAAATAAATAATTTTATTTTAAACATTAATTTTACTGCTGTAAAATCGTTCTAAAAGTATGTGACAATCTTCTCTATTTTTGAATAGCAAGGAACGATATCTGTAAGATTAACTTCTGTAAAATAACCCAGGAATTTAAGGTGTTATCCATTAATTCAGAGTTCTTGCCGCATTAGTACGAACAAAATTTTCACAGCGATGTTTTCTAACTTCATTAATTAACGAATATACGGCCAGACACTTTCGGTTTTAACTTTGTAAAAATCTTACATTTTATCGGAGATAAAGAAAATGTAAAGACATTAAACGCTATTCGAAATACAGGAAGACAGGTTCAACCTACCAAAAAATTTATTTACAATGGTTTCTTCATTTTTTGCTTCTCACCATAGGATGCACATAAAAAGCATCAATTCAGAATTTGACTTTGTCTACGTCTGAAGCTAAGGTTCCGCATACAATTGCTTATAAAGTAAATGCCTTTCCTTACTGGTATGGTGTAGAATAATAAATAATAAGGTAGTGTACTTCTTTACCGTACTGTTGCATGTGGTAAAAGTTATGATCTCACCATTAAAATGGAATGGAGCTAGACAACGACGGCGGCAAGCTCCTGACAGCAGATTTCATGCAGCAGCCTGAAACCGCCACGGAATGATATATGACGTTGTTTACTTTACTAGGAGACATGCATATCAATTTGTATGGCGAATTTATGTTGATAAATATTTTATGCAGCTTTTCCTATTTGTTCACTTTTAGTTTGAACATTTGCAATACTTCATATAATAATAGCCTTTTTTAATGAAAATGTTTCACGATACACCTGCAAAGTCACGTTTAAAAGAAAAGTAAAAAAAAAATTATTTCGGTTTCTCTGCGAGTGCAGAATACTGTAATGAATTTTGTGATAAATTAAAGACTACCCGATTATACTGTGATTAGATAAAACAATGTACGCAGGGGCGAATATTCGGGGTGTGCTAGGTGTGCGGCCTACACCCACACAGTCTCTCAATTTATTTAACCTACGTATACTATCGATATTACTTTTTCGGATTTATTTCTAATAAAATTCACCAGATTTTGTCCAAAGGCTTCGATTCGTGGCTAAAATCAATTCCCCCACACAATATTTTCATTAAGAGGAGAAGGTTTGTTCGGTAATCATAATATCACATTTGTTCTATGATCCTCAGGTGTGCGGTTTCTCGGCAAGACATCTGACAAGCAACTTTGGTACAAGCGCTTCCTAGAGGGCGCTGCAGGTCACGCTTTAATTTCCCTGTGTTTCAAACATTACAGCTGGTCTTTCAGGGTATGCTAGCCAAATAGAGCACCGCTTGCAATCCCATGGAGCAATGCAATTCCACGTTGTGATAAAAGTTGCTGTTATATTATGTTTTTTGATAACAAAACTCAATAAAGTTTGTACTAAGGCTTTGCGTGGTGGCTGAAATTAATTCGCTTATATAGTGTTTTCGTAAAATAGAAAGTTTCGTTGCCTCGTTGAGTAAACAAAACATTAAGTAATATTTGCATCCCTATGTGTGTTGTTTGAAAAGCGGACACTCGAGGCGTGTAAAGCAACTGTGATAAAACGCTCTCCCGACGGCGCTGCAGGTCACGTTTTTATTTCCTTGTCGTTTCAACGCAAAGACCAAATAAACTTCCCAGGGTGTCCGCGACTGAAAATACACTACTGGTCATTACGTTTGCGTTTGGAATCTCGTGGATTCATCAATACAATTCAACTTTCTGCCACGAATTGCAGTTTTTCTATGTTTTCGTCGCAGTGCGCATCGATGTGTTTAACAGCAGATTTAAAAACAGAATTTGAATTGTTATCCATATAAGATGAAATAACAAAAATGCAAAAAAATGCATTCATTTTTTGCATTGAACGAGTGCTAAATACAAAAAAGAAGTGCTTTGGTATCTTAAAAATTAAAGCGTGAATTTTTTAGCTCGGGTTACATTGTATAATAAATTTTCTGCGTATTTTAATTCCCGTAAAAACGCACACCCAACCTAAATGGGCACGGGACGACACTGGTATATATATATATATATATATATATATATATATATAATATAATTGTTTCACTGTTCTGATTTATGTCACAGTACCTACAACCTTAAAAGCAAAATAAACAATAGCTCTAGTGCCATTCTTATTCTCCGAGGGAAAACATGGACTAATTTCGTCATCATCAACTGCTGCATTGGCCATCACCCTGAAGACTATCCTGCTTTTAGTCTTTGTGTCTACACTCACGTGCAAAAGTGGAATTACAAATACCAACACTGTGAGATAACCGTTTTAGAGATATTACGCCGAAACGCGGTAGAACAACATGGACAACACGTAGTATACTGCAAAATGAAGATTAAGTACTGAATGCATATTAAATAAGTCGCGTTGTTCGAAAAAAATATATACAAATTAGTAAACACAGCAGGACATACTTTGGCCTTAATACAATGTATAATCTTCTCTCATGGTGCCACATGGCTGAGAGAGTCGCGGCATGCAGTCCAAAAGTACGTTCTAAGGGCAGTTTCTCCTACTACTGTACAACAGCACTTCGCAACAGTTGTACGTTCTTGGAGGGCGTCTCAGAGCAGCCACCAGATTATCTAAACCGAGCGTTCCACAGGTGTTCTATAAGGTTAGGATAAGGATACCTTGCTGACCACTCCATGGTGGCATCACCTTCACTTTCAATGTATTCCTGCACCAGTTGAGAGGTATGGATTAGGGCATTGTCCTGCATTAAAACAAATTCTGGGCCGGCAGCAGCTATGAACAACCGAAAATGAGGTGCTCAGATCTCAACTCCATAGCACTGATACAAATTCTGGTAAACTGGTGCATGTCAGTTCGTGAGTTGCGCATTATACATTTCCAAACCATACAACCACCACCTCCATATGAATCCCTCTGTCGGGTGTTTGATGCATTGTAACGCATGCCAACGAATACAGGTCGGAAATCAGTATTCAATGAGAAAAAGACTCATCCGCGAAGAGAACGTTCATGTGCATAGTGCAGATGTTCCCGAGACCAAATTAATCGTTCTCTCCTGTGCGAATATGTCAGAAGTACGCACACCACAGGTCTTCTGGCATAAAAGACGCTTTCCTGAAGCCTGCTGCTCAGGAAACACAGAACTCTTCAGGAAAGCGGCTTTTATGCCAGAATAGCGGGATTCTACAGTTGCTGCTGTCAGCTCTGAAACCAGCTGAGAAGATGTCATGCTTCTGTAGCGTCTTGCAGTTAACAAGCATGACACTTGGAGTGAGGTTTTCCAAGTTTTTTTATTTGTTTTTCGTTGGAGGTTTAACGACCACCGTGAGCAACTCAATGGGCTATAAGCAGTCGCCCGTCTCTAATTTAGGGTCACAGGTTCCAGGGAAGGGAGAGAGACAGTGCCGTAAGACAAACACAACATCCATGCCTCACCGGGATTCGAACCCGGACCCCTTACGGACGAATGATCAGAGGCCATCGCTTAGACCACTGCGCCACCGGGGCGGCTAATTTCCAAGTTTACACAATAATGTGATAATGTACGCGGTCATCGGGGACAGAGATTGAAAATGAACGTCCTAGTACAGGTCGTCTACGAACACTTAATGTATTTTAGAACTGTCTCTAGCGCCTGGTGACAACCAATGGAGACACAAGGTCAGCTTTCCACCTCTGTTTGGCATTACCCGGCTACCAGTATCCCAAACGCCCGGCATCGCATATCATCGCTTAAAAGGTGTTTGCGTGGTATTTTTTTTTTGATTGGAGGTTTAACGACCACCGTGAGCAACATAATGGACTATAAGCAGTCGCCCGTCCCTAAATTAGGGTCACTGGTTCCAGGGAAGGGAGAGAGCCAGTGCCGTAATACAAACACAACATCCATGCCTCACTGGATTCGAACCCGGACCTGTTTCGGACGAATAATCAGAGGCCATCGCTTACACCACTGCACCACCGCGATCGTGGTATTTTCAAGTCATTTCCTTTACTTACAGCTTGACAACGAGATCTTTTATATCCTTGTTCGTTCCCAGTTTACACAATAGTGTAATAAGTGCAAGCGGTCATCGGGGACGGAGATTGAACATGAACGACGTGATACAGGTCGTCTACGAAGGCTTTCTGTATTTTAGAACTGTCTCCAGCGCCTGGGGACAACCAATCGAGACACACGAAACCAACTTGCCACCTCTGTTTGGTATTACGCGGCCTCTAATTTTCCAAACGCCCGTTATCGCACATCATCGCGTGAAAGGTGTCTGCTTGACATTTTCAAGATATGTCCATTACTTGCAGTTTGACAAGGAGATTTTTTATTGCCTTGTTCCTACCTGCCCGACCTTCACGACTATTGGCACTTCTAATCTATGAGAAACGCCCACTGGAACGTTATACGCGTGTCATCATGCGGTCATGCTTCACTTTACAAAAGTCACAGTCTGTTATACTCTGTAAAAGTTGCAGTCCATATGTTTCAATCCTCTTCTTACTGCGATGAAAAATAGTGTATAATACGCCCATCTTAACTGTTGTGCTCTGCCTGACATAGATTCAATCTCAAGCTCGCAACGTACACCATTTTCTCGCTTTTGTGCTTGCATATCGAACGAAGAGTTGTTTTGCTCTCTGTTACTTCTTTGGAAACAGATGCTAAGGGAACAGATTTGTCCTGGACACAGTGACACTCAGAGTCACTGTGCCCAAGAAGAGGCTGAACCATCGCCGATGAAAAACTAAACGGCCCATTCATCACCGAGGGCTCGAGCCCGGACTAATCACATAGGAAAAACCAGCGGTCCACGTCTGCAAGTGCGTCTGTAGATTTCACAAAAATGAAACCATCAGCAGTTACAATGGCTCTGAAAACCTGCGGTATTGAAGATGCATACATTAATATTATTAATAACATCTATGAAAATGCAAGTGCAAAGATTCGGCTGTTTGAAAATACAACACACGTAAAAATTGGAAAGGGAGTGAGACAAGGTGACACCATATCTCCGAAGCTCTTTAATGCCACATTGGAGGGTGTTTTTCAGTAACTGAGCTATGAAAACAAGGGGATAAAGATTAATGGAGATTATCTAACCCACCTTCGTTTTGCTGATGACGTAGTCATTTTTGCAACTAGCCCATCAGAGCTGCAGAGTATGATCCAGCAACTTGCTGACAAGAGTAAAGAAGTGGGATTAAAAAAAAACTTTCAGAAGACAAAAGTGATGTTCAATGCTTTTACAAGAAATGAAGATTTATCGATTGATGGAGAAAAGCTGGAGATAACAGACACGTACGTTTATCTTGGACAGCAGATATCAAGTGAGGGTCACATTGTTGAAGAAATTAATCGGCGTACAAAACTTGCCTGGAGAGCTTTTGGAAGAAACAGCATAATTTTCAAGAGCAATATGCCATTATGTCTTAAAAGAAAAGTGTTTGATCAATGCATCCTTCCAGTGCTTACGTATGGTGCAGAGACGTGGACCTTAACTAAAAGAGACATACAAAGGCTGCAGACAACTCAAAGCAGCATGGAGAGGTGCATACTTGGTGTAACCAGGAGAGATAAGAAAAGGAACACGTGGATCCGAAAAATGACAAGAGTGGAAGACATCATGATCAGAGTTAAATCCCTGAAATGGCAATGGGCTGGACATACTGCCAGAAGGACAGATCATCGATGGACAGCCGAAATTTTAGTTTGGATTCCAAGGGACAGGAAAAGACCCAGAAGAAGACCACAAGGGAGATGGGTGGTTGAAATTCGAAAGTATGCAGGGGTGACATGGAGGAGACTGGCACAAGACAGACCGTTGTGGAGGAAACTTGGGGAGACCTTCGTCCAGCAGTGGATTGATAATGGTTGACAATGATGATGATGATGATTTCTATTATGTATTCACAACCGTTGTTTTTATTGTAAACACATATCGTATCTTTCTTTCCACGGTAGTCCATGTAATGCCCTACCCCTAGCTGCAGAGATCGTTGAAAAAGCAATACTTTAATGGAACACAAACCGAAAATTTTCTTCATGGAGAGCGTACTTCAGTGCAAAAGATACTGTGTTAAAGCAGCTTTCAAAATAAAAAAACATCTGGTTCTAGACAGAAACATAGTTTCTTTGTCTAGCGGAAATTCCGAGTGATCATAATTAAAGTATCCCTACTCAACACTATCAAGAGATATTTGGTAGCCCAAATGCAACCAAATTTGGTACAGTGACATTTTAGTATATGCGGAAGACATTTTCGTAAAACAATAAAATAAAACAAATCAAAATAGTTCCAAAACTCACCACTGTGGCACTTGTAGCGCTGCAAGCAAACAAAAAGCATTTTCATTTGAATAAACACGTGTTGCAACCGAGTTCAGGGTATAAAAGTGGTCACAACAGCTGAATGTCATTCTTGGCTTAGTGGTCAACGTTCCTGACTGTTACGGGGACGGTTTTAGGTTCGAACCCAGGCAGGTACGAACGCCCTAGCCACTAAATATCAGCCGTGCGTCGGATGGGCACGTTAAGCCGTCGGACCATGGGCACTGCTCCCCACGGTAATAAATAAGGGCGTCTTCCTCCCCTTTCTACCTCGCTTCCGTGTCACTTTCCTATTGGGCACTCTAGCCCAAATCTCTTAGCTTCCTATTTCTGAGCGTTATTTAAGACCTAGGGTCAGACACACCCTTCCTAAATTCCTCTATATATGATATGAATATCATTCTTGGTGGACAACTTTCGTGACTGCTACGGAAAAGTCCCAGATTCGATCCCAAGCAGGTCGAACGCTCGAACTACTAAATATTCATCGTGGGTCAGATGGGATAGTTAAGCCTTCAGACGCCGTGTACTGGTCCCTTAGTTATAAGTAAGGTCTTCTTCCTTCCCCTTTCTACCTCGCTTCCGTGTGACTCCCCTGCCGGGCACTCTAGCCCAAATCTCTTAGCTTCCTACTTATAAGGGTTGTTTCAGACCTGGCGCCTGATACTGCCTTCCTAAAATCCTCTACATTTGATCTGAACGTCATTCTTATCATCTACGATTACTATCACCCTGCCAGAAAGCTGTTTTATGAAAACAACAGCAATGCTGCGGCTGCACTGCGGGAATTTCACCGTCGTTAGAAATTAGGCGAAGGACCATCTACTCCACAAACTCTCAGGAGAATGATCATTCTATTCGAGGGAACCGCAGATCTAGGAATTAAACCCGGTCATATCTCATGTCATCGAAGATGTAACCGTAGCTCTTGTTGAACAGTCAATGAATAAATTTGTAGGCTCCAGCAGTGCATGCGCAGTGGCACGGCAGTTGATTTTATCCTATGGCACAGTGTGGCCACCTCGTTATCTGGATCTTGATCCTTGTGTCTGGTTGTGGGATACTTAAAAGGTGTAGTTTAGCAAGGATATAGTGCAAATTTGGCCGCCTTGAAAGTCAATATCACATTGATTGTGAGAATCACCACAATGGATCAGTTGGGGTCTGACGTTGAACACAATGTTCATCGCCTTCAGGTTTTACAACTTCAGAATGGGGACCACATTGAGCAGTTTCCCCTGCATCGCTAAGGTCAATATCTCTGTATTTCATGATTGTCTTGCAGCCCCGGTGGCGCAGTGGTCTAAGCGATGGCCTCTGGTCATTTGTCCGTAAGGGGTCCGGGTTCGAATCCCGGTGAGGAATGGATGTTGTGTTTGTCTTACGGCACTGTCTCTCTCCCTTCCCTAGAACCAGTGACCCTAAATTAGGGACGGGTGACTGCTTATAGCACGTTGAGTTGCTCACGGTGGTCGTTAAACCTCCAATCACACACACACACACACACACACACACACACACATGATTGTCTTGTAAAAACAAAACATTATAAGTTCCATAGAGGTGAGTTTAGGTACCTTTATTTTACAGAAATGTTTTCCGCATGTGTTGAAATGTCACCATACCAAATTTGGCTGAATTTGATCTGCTAAATATCTCTATAGACAGTTTGAATAATAAGGGTACTTTAATTACCATCACCCTGTATATCTGTATTACTGAAAGAAGGGGAGACGTGTGGAATATTTGTCATTGGGAAATTATCTCACATAAATTTACTTATTAAACGTGACTTTAAGAAACGCAGAGAGAGAAATGTAATTCACAACGGCCGTTCAATAAATATTGAGGGTAAAACCACACAAAATGAAGAAATATAGGTACAACAAAATATATGCTATTCTTTATGAAAGTAGCTTCATTCGGATGATATGCAACGCTCCCATTGTTCAGTCCATTTTTCAAAGTATGTGGCGAAGACATTGTGAGGTAGCTGCTTTAGCGACCCCTGTAAAGCTTGGATAACGTCAGCATCTATGTTTAATGTTGCGCCACGGAACTACTGCTTCATTGTTGGAAACAACCAGAAATCGCACGGGGAGAGGTCAGGACTATAGGGAAGCTGTGGCATGATTTCAATACTGCATTTTGTAAGAAACTGTTGACCACAAACAGCCACATATTGGCAGGAGTTATAGTGTAGGGCCCACTTGCCCTTCAGTTCCAGTCGCTTTATCGATATGTGTCTTCGCAGACGCTTCAAGACTGAAATGTAATACACAGCATTGACAGTAATTTAAGGAGTAATGGCATGCTCGTAGACTACTATACATTTATGATCAAAGAAAATTATTATCATCACCTTCTCAGCTGATTTGGTTTGGCGGACTTTTTTCGGAGGGAGGGGGGGGCGAGCCTGTGTGTTTCCAGACAATCGTTGCGCGCTTCGTGAGAGAGTCGAAATAGAGGACCCATGTTTCATCGGCAGTTATTTCTGCGTTTGGAAAGTTCGGATCTTTCGCAATAATTTGTTTCCACTCATAACACACCTGAGCTCTGGCTAACAATTCGTCAGGTGATGAGGTACTTATCTGGAACACACACGATGTAGCAATAATTTGTCGCGTAGAATAAGGAATGCCGACGTTTTTGAAATTTTAGTTGACGCCGCTATGTCTTCGCACGTCATTCGTTGATCTTCATGCAGGATTGATCAAACAGTGTTAACAATGCGCTCCGTAACAGCACTTTCAGGTCGACCAGGCCGAGGAGCTAGTTCTACCGACAAACTCCATTTTCTGAAATCATCTAAAAATCGTTGACTCACCCAAACATTTTTCTTTATAAGCTTTTTTCATTAAATCAACTGTTTCTGGTGCCTTTCAACCTAAAAGATGGCAAACTTTTATCGCGCAATGCATTTCACTTGGTAACTCTGAATCACTCACCTCCATAGCTGTATAAGCAAGATGCAGACGTACCTTAAACAACTACGCAATAACAAAACCAGAATCGTCTGCCACGGCTACTTACCGTTGCCATAGATATGTCCTTAATTCAGTTAGTCGTCTGCGTTGTTATTATTCCCCTTCGCACTACTGCGAACTCAAAAACAATAACTCTCAGGTTTTAGAAGCGGCCTTTGTATATAGTCCCCTCACAGACGAAAACTTTGCGCTATTTAAATAACAGAATGATATTATGCGAACATTCTTTATTGCATATTTAGTAGTATCAAATTAAACATGAGTCTTATGCAAGCTAGTAGGATTACTGCTCACCGAGGAAATAGCAAATGTAATCCCATTGTTAAAGTTACTTAACAAAAAATTATTTTCCTGGCATGAAAATAGACGATGGGATATTGTGCCAAAAATTCAACCACCCCACATGTTAATACTAATGCAACGAACGTTTAAGTACTTCCTATTTCAAAAGACTTACAAAAAGCCTTGATACAACATCAAGCACTAAGCAAGTAATTTTTATCTAATGTCTACAAAACGACGGAATCCTAATTGCTTCTTCAGGCTTTAGGACGCGTGAGCCGGTGAATATGTGGATATTTTACCCCAGAGGCTTTATGCTGCGAAATCATCAAGAAATGGTAATTTTTCATTCAGGTTAAAACATTAGAGACAAAAGATTTAATTCTTTCACAGCGACGCTATAAATATTCAAATTTTTCATTTTTACTAGCATGTAAATTATTTCGCTACAAATGAATGTTTAAATTACCTGTGAAAATATCATTAAATTGGTTTCTAATGCAAAACCGCGTGGCAAAGGAATCAGCATATCTTCAGAATAATTGAAATATTAATAAATCAATCAGGAGGAATTTTGAAACTCCCGAGAAGTGTCAGAAATTTACCACTTTCTTTTTGATCAAAAATCAATCCAGGGAGATGTGGTAAATCATCGTATCAAAATTTTACGTGGGCTGTAACGTCATTATTAATCTTTGACATCAACTAGATTTACAAGAAAATTTTCTTTACCACATCTCCATGGACTCTTCATATTAACATATTTTTGCAATCCATTTAACACTCTGATTTCATTTACAGAATGCATTTAAATTCCTAACTGATATTTGAGCATCTCTGTCTGTTCACTGTGGGAGCCAAATTTGCGCATTCGAATCAGTTCTTGACGATGACGGATTGTCGATCGTTTTGAACTCAACCCTTTCCTTTGAAAATCCCTTAACCTATTTCTATCACTACAAAATCCCTCCAGTGTATTTCAAACGTTCTTTTTGTATTTTCAGTCGGGAAGGTTTCTCAGATTTTAGATATAAATTTATTACTCATAGCGGTGATAAGATCAAACGCAGTTTTTACTCAAACAAAACCCAATTTTATACTTTAGTAATATAAACGGACTAAGATTTTGTTAAACAATTGACTTTTTGTTTTAAAATAAATGATCCCAAGCTAACCATTTCCCCCTCTTTTGTATAATAGAAGAGATCAATATTTAAGCAGGGCGGAAATTAAAAGTTCAGACTCTAAGTTATAGGGTGGGTAACAGACGAAATTGAGATAAATACTTCATCCTGGAGTTCAACGCGGTAGGGAAAGGGAATGTAAGTGAACTCGATATATCTGGGGCTAGTCCAATTAAATTCAACATTTAATGCAGCAAAGACGCGTCTAAATAAATGTGGCCTATGTAGAAGTCCTATACATCTTTCCGCATTTTGCAGGAAAACATATTGTGCTCATGTAATTGCGTTTTAAGAGTACAGTAGTATATACACTACATTGAAAAAAGTCACTGGACGCCCCTTCAAAAGCAAACGAGCGGATCCTCTGTGCTATTAAGACTCGAGGTACAGCTGCAAACGGTATAAAAAGAAGCCTTCACCTCACAGCGATCGTATCGCACTGTGAGGTTGAGTGAAAATGTCGCGGCGAGAGAGAACTCATTTTGAGAAAGGAAAGATTGTTGGGTGTTATATTAGTGGGTTGTCCATAAGAGAAACCGAGAGGCGTTTATACATACCCAAGTCAACTGTTTTGGATGTACTGAATAAATGGAAAACACATGGCGTGCCTGAAGCAGCAAAGCGTACCGGCAGACCAAAGAAAATCAGTGATAGAGGACGTCGAAGCCTCAGGAGAGTCGTTACAGCTAACCCACGGAGTAATGCACAAGAACTCAGTGTACAAGTGAGGAAAAATGCTGGAACCTCGGTATGTGCACGTACCATTCGCAGATAACTTCATTCCACGGGTTACCGTGGTCGTGCTTCTGCTTATAAGCCTTTCATCTCCACTCGGAATGCTACTCGTCCTTTAGCATGGTGTAAAGAACATTTATCGTGGACCGTAGATCAATGGAAACAGGCACTGTTGACTGATGGATCCAGATAAATGATCCATTAGTCTGATGGCCGTGTGTGGAGTATGGCGGTAGCCGGGAGAACTCTATTTACCACAGTGTACTGTTCCTACGGTCAAGCTTGGAGTTGGTAATGAGCTTGTGTGGGGGTGTTTTTCCTGGTACGGTCCCGGCCCATGGGTTACCGTGGAGAAACCTGTTAACCAGCACGTCTACCTCGATATTCCGGAAAAAGTATGTCATACCAACTATGTTTAAATACTATGGAACCGAGCCTTGTTAGTACCAGGACGATAATGCACCAAGCCATAAAAAGGAAAGGACTGTTACGATGTGATTCGGTGATAATTCCGTTTCGTGTGTTGACTGCCCAGCACAGAGCCCTGATTTTAATCCCATAGAGCACCTATGGGATGAATTAGAGCGTCGCATAAGATGTTTAGAACCAAGGCCTACTACTAGGCAACAGTTAGGCATTATTATGTACTGAATGAAAGCGCATATCTATCACTATGTTCCAAAACCATGTCGAACGGATGTTTTGAAGTGTAAGTGCATGTATTAAGGCCAAAGGTGGGCGAACACCGTACTAATGTATGTCAATAAATGCTATGCTGTGTTTTTCTTCTAGATGTCCGGTGACTTTTGTCTATATAGTGAATATTTTGAACAGAGGTGGTTGAACCAAAATATTCGAGCGCTTTAGGTGTTCGATGTGGCTGAAAAACGTAGCTCGAAGTACTGGCAAAACTTCACTCAATATCTAAAGTTTTCTTTATATCTATCCAAAGAGTGCAGATAATTACACTCTATGTTCACAATTTTCAGGAAATCCCTTTGGATTTACTCTTTAAATTCACAGACGTGACCCATAGAAATATAAAACGACGCATGTGGCGTGGCATACGCAATAGGCCAGCATGAGCAGCAGAATAGGCCGTTCGGCAAAGCTCAGTGACTTTCAGCCTGGTACAGTCATAGGATCACGTCAGGCTGGGAAATGTTTGCCCTTATGCAATTCAGCTTTCCCGATCAAATGTAAGTTACGTTATGTGAAGTGGAAACGCCCAGGAGCAACAACAGTGAAATCGACACCTGAAGACCACGTAAAAATAAAAGAGTGGGAATGGCGAATTCTGAAGAACTTGTCATCGAGTTCTAAAATGAACTAACGCCAGCACAGTATGAGTTCGTCGAGAGCTGAAGGTAATGAGTTTCCGTATAGAAGCGTAACGTCGGCAAGATCAACGTCCAGTGTCAGTTAGAGTCGTGTAAAACTCGGCGCCATTGGACTCAGGAGAGTTTGAAACCCATTCTTTGGAGTATGATGAATTATGCTTCACCATCTGGCAGTACGACAGGCGTCCCTTAGACGCAGAGCCTAGAAATTATAACGTTGACGCCTGAAATGGCACTCTTGACTTTGCTGTACTTCCAGCATTATAGCAACAGTTGAGTGAAAAGCCTTTCCTTTACCAAACATGTCCCCATCCATAAAGAGAAATCCTTTCAGGAACGGTTTGATGAGATTTGTGTGTGGAAGAACTTGGCTGGCATGCACAGAGCTCCGATTAAACCCTCCACAGAACACTTTTGGGATGAATTGGAAATACAACTGTGATACAGGCCAAACCCTCCTACGCCGATTACTGGCCTCATTAATGATCTCGTGGCAACATGTTAGGTAAATCCCACAGCATAAAAAAATGTGAAAAACCTGAGCAGAGTAAACTTTTATGAAAGCAGGAAACGATTGATCAACTATCTAAATTATGCAAATTTTGAAGATGGCAATCCGATTTTTGGTGTAAATGTGACAAGTGTGGTAAGTCAGATAATATCCGAAAACTCGAAATTTTTTTTTTCATCATCCTGGAGCGGGACTCGAACCCGCGTCTCCCAGAAGACGCCCAGGTATGTTTCTGGGAGACGCAGGTTCGAGTTCCGCTCCAGGACGATGAAAATCTTCAAGTTTTCAGGTATTATCTGACTTACCATCCTTGTCACATTTACGCCAAAAATCGGATTGTCATCTTCAAAATTTGTATTATATGACGTAATCCCGTATTTCTTTCATGATTTATCTAAATTATGTTCATATCACAGGGTGTTTTTGAAGAGGCAAGTATCGGAATACCTTCGATCAGATTGTGCATTTTCAAAATGAGAATGCCGTGTAAAACGTGCTTCATTTAGATAATAGAGGCAAACATCTACAGATATATAATGAACACAAATATTCAAGGAGAAAATAGATCTTATTAAACGTTGCAACATTTGTTCTGTTCAAAACCTCTTAGATTCAAAACAAATACAACAATTCATCGCCAGACCCATTCTACAGCACAGCTCTTCTATAGTAAAAGGATTTGTTAGTAGCACCAACATTTTTATTATGTTAATATCAACGTGATACTCTATATTATCAAAAGTATTCGGTCGCCACAATGTTTTGGGACAAATGACTTTATTATCGCAATTAGTAGTTAGTTTGCCTACCTGTTGCTTGTATGACAGAGGCAACACTTCGAGGTATACTACCAACCAATTTCCAGTACGTCTCGACAGGAATGGCTCGTCATTCGTCCTGCAAAGCTGTTGCCAGAGTGAAGAGCGAAGACGGTCGTTGTGGTTTATTTCTTATTCCTCACTTCAGTTCGTCCTGCAAAGCTGCTTCCAAAGTGGATAGCGAAGACGGTTGTTGTGGATGTATTCTTATTCCTCACTTCAGTTCGTCCTGCAAAGCTGCTGCCCAAGTGGAGAGTTAAGACGGTCGTTGCAACTGATTTCTTATTCCTCACTTCAGTTCGTCCTGTAAAGCTCCTGCCAAAGTGGAGAGCGAAGACTGTTGTTGTGGATGTATTCTTATTCCTCACTTCAGTTCGTCCTGCAAAGCTGCTTCCAAAGTGGAGAGCGAAAACGGTTGTTGTAACTGATTTCTTATTCCTCACTTCAGTTCGTCCTGCAAAGCTGCTGCCAGAAAGGAGAGCGAAGACGGTCGCTGTGGTCGATTTCGTATCCGTCGAAGCAGTTTATTCCAGAGGTGTTCTATGGGATTTAGATCGGGACTCTGAGCAAGCAGGTCTGACAATTCCACCTCATTTTCAGAAAACCAGTCCTGACACACGCCGTGCAGTGTGTCAGGAATCTCGATCGCATTGGACGAGAAAACGGTCATTTCCATAACACTGCCACATTGTTGGTAGGGAAGAATTATCCAAAACGTTCAGGTACACTTACTTCAGAGTTGAATGTTTGGGGTACAATAGCCAACGTGTCGAGTTCCATCTACGAAAAACAACCCCATACCATGATATAACCTCCGCTGAACTCAATAGTTGGAAGAACACTGTCCGATGAAAATCGTTCCCAGGGCTGTCGCCAAATCCAAACATGCCCATCAGATAAGAAGAAAGAAAAGCGGGACTCGTCACTCCGAATAACAGCTTTCCAGTCGCCAACTTTCCAGGAACTACGGGAGACACACCACTCCTGACGACGCTTCGCATTTACGGTACTGATGTGTTGCTGCTCTGCCATGATAGCAAACGTTGCACAAATTTCGGTGGATAGTTATGGTACTAACCGATCCATTACAAGCATTTCTTACTTCAGCAGAGATGGAAATGGAAGAAGAAGAACGGGATTTCTTAACGTTTCTTACGATGTCTCTTTTGTCACTTTCCGTCAGTTTGTACAGTCTTCCTAAACGTTGTTTTTTTTGCTGTAGTTCTACCGTCTTGCTTCCATCTCTGACGAGCATCACGTACAGTCGATTCTCTTATGTTTAGTTTAGCTGCAATGCTCCGTATGGAAACGTTACTCAAACTCCTACGATCAGCCCACGCTGGAACTCGGAAAGTTAAAGTCCGCGGCGCATATCCGCGTCAAAATTATTGATAACACGGCAGAACATCTCAACTTTATATACTCATATCACCATTCATAGCGCACCTTCTTGCGCAACCGTTCTTTGCACTTATGCAAATACTTGGTAAAACCCGAATACTTTTGGTAATATAAGCGACAGCAGTACAAATGAATGACTGGAATTTACTAGAAGAAAAGTCCCAGTGATATGAGAAGGAATGGCTGTTATGTACATCTTTAAGCTCTTTACAAATTTGTGTTGATGCGGCAAGGGACAATCTTGAAATTTGGAGCTTTCTACTTGGTGATACTAAACTCTAAGGTGGTGTTGTGCAGACAACCCAATGAAAGTATCTTGCTCGGCTAAAATATGTTCAAAGAGCGGGTTTATTTTGAAAAACTGTCGACCAACTGAAGTGGTATGTTTTGCAGCAGAGATTATTTGATGAACCTTGACACTTTGCTTTGTTATCTTGTGATGTATTTTGTTTCAATATTATGTTAAACGTTTTTTTTTCTGTTGCACGTGGCCACAATGTGTCTGCTCTTTGAATACAGTGTTTATGATAAGAAATAAATCAGATCTATAACGTACTGAAGTACAAACATTGGTGATCATATACATAATGGATTTAAAAAATATATATATAAATATACTTATCAAATATTTAGACATGGGAGAATGGAGACAGCCACAACCAAGTATACGGTTTGTATGGGTCACCCTTTGTTAAGTTAAAATAAGTGTAGATTTAAACGGAAGACGATGGCAAAAAAATCAGTTCATGAACTTGACCCATCTCTCGGTTCGCCAGAGATTAGCCGGACTAAAATTTCGGTTAAGGCATGGTTGGTGTGTAGGTCTTACGGCACTAGCTCTTTCCCTTACCTTGAACCACTAGACTTAGATTAGGTACAATCTACTGCTCCCAGCTCTACGAGCTGCGCATGTTGCATGTAATACCCCGAAACGAGAAAAAATAGATTTAAAGAGTTTCGTCATGTGGAGAAAATGAGTAAATGAAGAATAACTACACAAATGTGGGATGTAAAGAATAATGGAAAAGACAGAACGATGGAAATGTTGCGTCTAACAAGACCTCGAAAGAGTAAGAGTACCTGGCAGGAGAAAGAGACGGTTTACAATAAACAAACGTTGGGAGAAGCTTGTACTTCACTTGGAAAGGTGAAAGAGTATGCAGCAAACTTTAATTTAAATCAAGATACTTGCAAGTTGAGTCAGAAAAACAATTAAAATTAGTTGTCCCGTTCTTTTACGAATTTCCAACATTTTTTAAACGATTGTTGTAAATTTCGTTTTTAGTTTGCCATGGACGTTTAGAGCTATCTAAAAGAACGAATCTGTTCTGTGAGTTGAAATGATAAAGCATTAATTCTAATAGAGTATTTGAAAAAATGAACAGATTTTTCACTGATAGATGAATATATTCTGCATTAAATCATTAAACGAAAAACACTAATATGTCCTAGAGAGATACACAAAAGAATGATACTGGAGGGAAAAAGCTACAAGCTTTTGGCAGCTGATTTTATTGATTTTTTATTCTATTTTTGTTTCTTCTCTTTCTTTGAGGAGGAATCATCCAATTAAATTAACTTTCTCAGCTTGCTTGTCTGATTCAATAGAAAGTTAATAAAGTAAGTAATAATTAAACTGACACAAAGACAATTTGCGGAAAATATTGTTGTTATCGCTAAACAATTAAAATTATAGTCATATTTTCGTCATACATTAAACGTTCTCAAATATTTGAAGACTAAATGTTGTCTCATTAATTGGAGATGAATTTAATAATTTCGGAACATGTGGACAGGTGTTAACTATTACAATGGCTATCATTGAAAACCGGAAACTAACCTTCCGAAAAATTTTTGAAAGCTGATTTATGTACAGGGTTTATTAAAGCAATGGAGCATTTCCTGTGTGAATTGACCTGAAATCACTTCAAGAATAAACTTCCTTGCGCTTCGAATGTGCTGCTCATTTCAGGTTTTCTACACAAAGGAAAATATAAATGTCTTAAATATTTCAAATTTTCCTTCTTTTGATTACAGGAACATATATAAATTAGAGTTTTCCGTGCAATATGTCGTACTCATAATTCCAGAAACACTCAGAAAACTCCGTCTCCGAGGCCGATTGATGCAAATTTTTCTAATCCTGCGCAACACGACGCCAGGTAACTTGCTAGTAATATGCAAATTTGGGTTATTTTATACAACGCAAAGAGATATAATATTTAATCAAACTAATTATTCAACCATATCGTGTTTTTAACCACTATAAGGTTAGACTGCTGGTTTCCGGCCTTGTCCGTTTAATAAATTTCTACATTAATTTTTAGTTCCGAAAATCACGTTTCTCCTTTGTTAGAGCTGGCCAAGATTAAAAAAAAATTAAATGAAATCCAAATACTCGGAAAAGTTTAATTCAGCCAAAAGCCAAAAACAAGTATTTTTTCATGGTTGTGTGCCTGTGGATTATGTGCAGTACGTAACTTATTAAAATAAGTTGATCTCGCAGATTTTAAACTCATATTGAGAAATTGGACCCTATCTTTACCATAAAAAATAATGTTTGCGGTTTTCGCCGTTGTTTGGGACATCACAATATCCAACATAATCTTGTACACTTTTGCTCAAAATCCAGAACATGGGTTCTTAAAAACCTTATCCTCTTCGTAAATTCATGAAGGTTTGAATTACACAAATGCTTGTGTTAATTTCACCTGCAGTTTAGAAGAAACAGCAAGTTATTTACAGCCCAAGTTACTTCGATTACGAGTATTTTTTACATTCAATATTTTCATCACTTAATTTGTTCTTTTAAGTATTTATCCTGTATCATTTTATTTGTTCTTCTAAGATATAAAATACTAGTAATTACCTGTTATTGAACTTTAGTCATGACTTAAGGGTAATTACTCCAGCCATGCTTGTCTACTACTAATGCATCTCTTTAAATACTGCTCGCAACAGCCTATTCTAAGAAGTAAATAAGTTATTTTAGTTTTCATTATCTTCGTTGGTGTAAGAAATTTACTTTGGTAAAAACATCGCTTCCATAGAATTTTCAAAATAACCTTTCTGGTGAGATAAACCCTTAGAAAATGAATCCATTTCATGAGATCAAAATAAATAATCCATACAATGGAATCTTTCTGGTAATATACAACATGATCATGAATCCTGACATTATAACCAGGTACCGAACATCGTTTTTCTGCGACGTGACATCGATTCTATTAGACTGCGGAATGTGTCCAAAGGAAATCGGTACCAGGTGGTCCGACCGGCGTTCCCCGACGGAGTATCATTTTATTTGTTCTTCTAAGAACAAATAAAATGCACTGTATGGGACTAGTGAATGCTACATCCAACACATTTTTTTATCTGATTCGAGTTTGCGAAATTAAACGGCCGGGGGAGTACACTAAACATCTGCACCATTGGACGAGATACTTGAAAAAATCCCTGCAAAATGCGAAGCTTGTTACTGTATTGTTGATTTTCAGAAGCTGTAAAATGGCGACGCATCATTACATGGAGAACTGTCTACCTGAAAGGGGTTTCAACCAGCCGAATAAACGGTCACCATGTAGGGGATAACACTTGTTATCTAACAATATATAGGTGGGATCTGGTGGTCAGGATGTGTTCAATGGGGATGAGGTCACCAAATGATATCCATATGAACAATCCTAACAGTATATAAATCTGGTGGTGAGGTGTTCAACGATAATGAGGGCACAAAATGAGATCCATGTGAACAATTCCCTAAGAGGAAATAGTTGGGTCTGGTTATGAGGATGTTTTCAAAGGGATGCGAGCACCAAGTGATATCATGCCAACAATTCCCATACCGTGATACCACCACAGACGGTCTGATTCCTGACATTCGTGAACAGCTGCTATTGGAGTTCACGACCGGGTCCATATCATGACTGGAAATTAGTGGTCTAGACTCACAGTCCAGATCACGATTTTTCAGTCATTTAGTGTCCTGTCACGGTACTGTCGTTATCAATTTAGGGAGAGCTGTAAGTGGTAGTCTGTTTCCATGAGCGCATAAAAAAGCTTCCGATCTTTAGGGCCATCGGCAATCCCTTCTGTTGCATTCTGTTCTAGAAAACGTTTGTCTGAGGGCACCGGTTATTGCTTGTTATTAACGGAGAAATTATAAAGAGCTGTATCAGGAATTATGTGTCAAACAACATTTACAACGACTGTCAATCATTGGTGATCTTCCCCTTCTAGCATATTGGGTGCATGTGTGTTTTTCTTCGGACCATCCGCACCATACCATCACAAAACATCCCCCACCCCGAACAGCGATAGTTATCTGCTGTTTCCGGGATCCTAGGCAGCGCTTCCCTAGCTCAACTATTAATTCCCCGTTCAAATTATTCCCCTCTCATCATTGCTCGGCTTCGTACTGGCAAACTACCTTTCCTACAAATACCGTCTCTGCAGGTGTCCCTTGCCAGTCGGTGAGGTCAATGCTACGTTCAGTGCAACACGCCTACACTCGTGATGGTCATAACGGCCTCGCATAAAAGTGCGTATCATTAAATCATCTCCGGTAGAACATCCTGGAAGTACTGGCGATGTAGGAAAAAGAATGTATCTCGTATTAGAAAAGTGAATTTGAGTTTTAACAGCAAGGACTGATGATCTAAGAAATGAGATCCTTTTGTTTTTCAAAATATACCAAGTGTAGTCGCCTACAAGAGTCTGGCTGGTGTAAGTTTCCGTTACATTTCCGGTCTGAAGAAGCTGCATGCCGCTTATTCCGAACCTAGGATAAATATTTTTCATGAAACTTTTCTAAACGACAATTTTTAAACAATATTTGTATATCTAAAGTTTTTCTTGTGAAATCAGACTAACTTTAATTTAAGAATAATGCGTTTATGTTAAAGGTTAAATATTAGAAGTCCCTTAAATATGTGTAGCGATTGCGGATCACAAGTTACTTAGGACAGATGTTCTGCTTGGTAAAACTCAGTGTATTACTGGGTGACGTTTTCGTTTCAGTTTTATGTTAGAACACAGAAACTATGCGTATTCTACAATCTTTTTCTGAAGTTTTATAAGTCGGTGATTTCAAAACCATGAGGTGCATAAGAGTTTGTGCGTAACATAAACGATTGTGAAACAAGACATACGAAGAAAAAGTCAGACTTCTTATAAAGTAATGGCAAGTGATTCGGAATGTTCTTAAAATAGAGCATACCTGATTCCATATGTGCTGTAACACATGCTATTTATATGCCCGAGGTGAAGGGCGATTCTGGAATTGAAATAAAGAAAGAGCCTATCATCAGAGAGGGAATCCCAGTGGGAAATTTCCCCCGTCAACAAAGCAGCGTCCGGCCAACACATAGGCTCATTCTTTAAGAGGTCAGCTTCCGCCTTTTTACAACAGCCATTTCCGTTCCCACCGAAATGTGTGTACGTAGCGCAGAATATTTCGTCGAATACTTTGGTACTCTCAGTATGTGAACTGAAAACACGAAAAGGAACCTGCTACTTTGTAAATGTGGAGACATTACGTTTATTTCCATGTCCTGTTCTGAGTCAAGGATGGAATAGAAATCGATTTCTTGCCCCAGAAGAATCGCAATCGGTATCATCTATCTTTATGTTTTGTTTCCTGTAAGGTCGCCGAGTCATCAAAGTCTCGATACTTCTACTGGACTTGATAAAAGTGCCCCTTTCAACCTGAATTCCTCCAGTTGGAGAACATTTTACTCCTTTTCCCTCTGAAATATTTTACCTAACATTTTATGCATTTACGACGCGAAGAAACGGAAATTCAGGGAAAATACCTTTTTATGGAGAAACAGTTTCAAAAAATAGATCATTTGTGGCCATATTGGACTCTGTCTGTGGTATGTATTCAGAAATTCTGAGCTTGAAGATATTTTTTTTTATTGTGTCGGTGGGTTGAAATTCATTCTTAAAAGCAGAAAATATATTTTCTCAGGTAAAGGGAATACAAATTCACAATAAAATATAACCGGTTCCAGAAAATATATAACCGGAATATAAAATATACTTTACTCTGGGAATTATGTGGGTATGTCTAACGCAGTTTCCATTAAATTCATCTTCAAGAAATCATTATCTCATATTAAAGTGCATTGCTAAACCTGTTAACACTACCAAATCCAACTATTTTTTTCTTGTATTCCGCTCAACAGCATTATTGGCTACTCCTAATACCCAAATATGATCTTACTTCCACAAAATACCCGCTACTGTACAAAAGATTAAATGTAAATCTAAATACCTATCATATGTGTCCAGCTTGGTCCTCTGACAGACCACTTTTTTCTGAAAAAGTATCGGAGTTTTTGTTTTCCGGATGAGATTGTCTAGTCCATTTATCAAGTTTTCGAACCTCGTCAACAACCGAACAGTGAAAATCGATTACCTATTAAAGCTGGTATAAAGAAATGCATAATATCTTTAGCAGTTCAAATTCAAACGGTACATTGTCGGCAAACCTAGAACATTTTAGATGTATATTTTCCAACATTTCGAGTTAGTAAAATATAGGCTCAGTAAAAATTAAATATTTTATACTTAAGAGTCCTCTGTGAAGGTCATGATTAGTTATTGTAGCTTGGAATCTTCCATTGGGAAATGCAGTATTAGCAGCTCCAAAATATTTGCATTCTGATTTCTTAGGTAAATTTGTTTATTCGCATCATAAAGTCGTGTCGAAAATTAAAAAAAGAATTTAAAGTAAAACCCCTGTATAAAAATATGGTCACAATGCGGATAAAGAGTGAGAATTTAGCGCTTGTCAGAGCAGCACATACACACACACTGTACATATCAAAGCATTCTCCCCTTTCTTTCAATTCCACAAATATCTCTATCACCCGACGTTTTAACTCGTTTTGGGGTAAAACTAAAGAGGCACGCATTAATTTCCGATCGCAAGAAAGTTTCAATATTAGGTTTCAAATATTGGAAGACGGTTTGAATAATTTAAGAATTTTTTAGCATTTTTAGGCTTCTTGGGTTAAAGCCATTTCCTCCAAAGAAAATAGATTGCATCATTTCTTTGACCTCGCTTTTGTCTTTGCGATGCGAAATCAATTGATTCACTTCTGTTATTGCGTTTTCATATGTTGCGCTCAGTGGCTAATTGGAAAATAGCCTAATTTTCTCAGATGACTGCAGCGCATTCCATTTTATTCATTCCGTTCTCTGTGATTCCTTGAATGAGTGTTGAACCTGCTTGCAAATATTGTGAAAGAGATCGTAAAGTATATTTTTTTATATAATAAAGGAAAAGTTTTTAAACCTTAACCACACATATGAAAAAAATGAACACTTAAAAACATTTGTCGTGCCGTCCGGCTGGACCCCATGTGTGTGGTTAAGGGTTAAAAAAACTATTTGATAGCAGTTTGTCGTATTCAACTCTAAGAGATTAAAATTGCTTTGCCCGTGGAAAATTGCACTTGGAAAGAGGTACACAAAATGTTTGGTGTGCAGGAAATGAGTGATTGAAAAAAAGATCTGATAGGAGTTTACTTAGATGAACACAATTTTTTTAAACCCTCGCACCTCGGAAAAAGATCTGATAGTTTACTTAGATAAACACAATTTTTTTAAACCTGGCCAGAAACCAATTTTGCAGCTCATGCCAGTAGTTCTTCAGACAGCAATGACTGACGACGCGTGTTTTGCTATTGTTCAACGCCATCAGGATGTCGAAATTCGAGCAACGCGCAAACATAAAAATCCTGTTTCCACCTTGGATAAAACGTTAAAGAAACGCATGAAATACTAACAACTGTTTATGGTGAAAGTTCTGGGACCCAAAAGACAGTGTTTAAAGGTGTTTCCCAGCTTTAAATGTGGCCGTTCTTCCATCGAAGATGAATTTCGTCGTGGTAGACCGCCAACAGCGATAACGTCACTGAAATTCGGATTACGCTCGTGGAGGACGGACGGCTCACGATCGGAGAAATTGCAGCACAGTCTGGTCTATCGTTTGGTTCTGCTCAAGCTATGCTCATTGAAAAATTGTACATAAAACGCGTGAGTGCCAAGTTCATTCCTCCTCTTCTAAACGGCGGCCAGAAAAGCAATCTTGTCACGATTTTGTCTGAGTCGTTTGAACGTGCAACTGCAAATTTTTGACGGAAAACCTTTTACCCGGCAGTCCGGTAGAGTGGAAAAAATGCGAAGCTCGACGTTACGATTTCGTGTATTCCAGACAAATCTTAATAACCTTAAATCTTTAGCGCATATCGAAATAAGCAATACACGGTTTAAAAGACCAAAGATGAAAGAATGTCACGTGGCATTAGCCTTTACCGCGTGACGTCACACGCCGCCACAAGATGGTTGCCAAGTTGGAGTGGAAAATTACCGGTTTGCCGCTCGGCGAAATCAGTATAACTAGGGAACGCGAACCCGCAGGACGTTGTGTGAGGGTTCGTTCAACAGCACTATAAAAAAATGCTCATAGTGACAATAATGAAAGACCTTGATAAAATATACAGTGCCAAAGTGCTGAACTTGGACATATTTTCGTTAAAATTTCAAAAATGTCGAAATGCCTTCAACACAGGAAGGTAAATGTCTATCATAAACGCTTACCAAGTGAAAGAAGAGCAAACGAGGAATCCAAAAAGGCCCCTATGCCAGCAGCAGAAATAATGCGAGGGTGAGGCAGCGTCGACAAGTTGAGGTGAGGCGCAGACGCCGCAACGCCTAACGCCAGTTCATAGCAACGGATGTAGACAGTGAGATAGAACCAATGGAATGCGACAAAATAGAAACAGAAGAGAGGTTTGAGAATCGATATTTAGCGTTTATAACCCATTGGCGTCTGACGACGAACCACTTTGAAAAGTCGTTCTATGGTAACAAGTTGGGTTTTGTTTGTGGAGTTTGTGATCGCATATGGTTCCAAAATCTTTTAAAACGGCTCAATGCAGCTGAGTTGCAATTCTTACAACAGGAATTCACAGATGAAGACGTTCAAAAGTTTATGTGGTGCTCAAACTGCTGGACATCAGTAAAGCAAGGAAAGGTGCTAACATTGAGTAAGCGTAACGGCTTCACGTATCCGCGAAAGCCAACACACTTGCCGCCGTTCGATCCGCTTAGCGAACGTCTAATATCTCCGTGACTACAGTTTATGCAGATCAGGTGTCTTCGTTATGAGAGCAACTACGGTATTGTGGGGCAAGTTATTAACGTGCCCTGCGATGTGGATGAAGTGGTCAAGCAAATTTGTTCAAGTTCAACAATTTGTCACTGTATATTTTTTTCAAGTTCTTTCACTATAGTCACTATGAGTGACTTATTTGATGGTACTCGTCGAGTTCTGTTAAACGACACCTCACACAACGTTCTACGCGTAGGCATTCCCGAACTATACTAATTTTGCCGCGCGGCGAACCGGTAATTTTCCACTCCAACTTGGCAACGATCTTGTGGCGGCGTGTGACGTCACGCTCTCAAGGCTAATGTCGTGTGACATTCTTTCAGCCTTTCCCTTTTAAAACGTGTATTGCTTATTTCGATATGCGTTATAGCTTTGAAGTTATTAAGTAATAACTCTAAAACTATAACATATCGAAATAACTTTAACAGACGTGATAATTACCGCATTTCTGCAATCGATTTAACACCCACAAATAGAAATATCTACTTAGACACACTGCTAGAAGAAACGTTCTACGAAAATTATTTTGCACAGAAAATTTCTCATATCAGAAGAAGCAAAAGGGATTTTCAAATTAAAAATTTAAGAGAGATTAAGAGCATAACGTAATAACTTTATGCGCCTCTGCGAAACAGCTATTCATTACTTGAAGAAGATGGGTACAAAATACTCTTCATAGTGAAAAATATCCTACCAAAAAAGTATTTTTCAAAGGGAGTTTTAGAACAGAATTAACTTTTTCAAATGTTAATTATACGCTGCGTCACCTTGAAAAAAATTTTGGATAATGGAATATAGTAAATATGCGGAAATTATTCATAGGGAAAGCTACCCAAAGAAAAATATCTTTTCAAATACGGTTTTTCCGAGGCAGAGAAGGAATTTATTTTTGACATTTACACCCTCTAGTGGGAAAACTCTGTATTATTTAAGCAGCATAATGTTCCCAATATTCACTGTCACAAAGGGCATACTTTGAAAAAGAAAGAATTTTTTCAGTAGGATTCAGTTGCAAACAAAATTTCACACTATCACCACCTAGCTCCAAATTTTTGCACTACAAACAACCCACAAGTATATACCTATTATTCCATATGATGAAGGGTATCAGGTTTTGAAATACATTTTTAAGTTCGACTTTTAAATACAGATATATCTAGAAAAGAAATAAAACATTTGCTCCCGCAAGCAAAAAATCTTTCTATTATTTTCGGCGCAAAATGAGCATAAAATACTTTCGTATTTAATAATATCTGACAGAAAAAAGGGGTTTTTCAATCGGAGGTTTTAGGCGCGTATATATTGCTATGATACAAATATTCTGTAAACGGTAACGTGACTTATGCACTTTAGAGACCAACTTGTTAAAAAAATTGAAATTATATTCAAAACGTTCCGCATAAGGTAAGCTGTCCGACAAAGTATTTCTCAAATCGGGCACCTAGGAGAGAGAGAGAGAGAGAGAAAAGTATTGATATACATCTACGCCGCCTCTAGCGGAAGAACAGTGAATTATTTGTATGTTGAAAATATACAGAAAGGTTTTACTTGGTTGCCAGTATTTGGCAGCATTTTTAATTGAGTTTTTACGAGCGCAGATACGGTTGTAATTACTACATCGAAAACAAAATTACGTTTACGAACGCTTGGAGGAGAACTGTTCCCAAAAATGTGTAACTACATGCAGACCACTTCACACCAGAAACGGTTCGACACAAAACATATTTTTTAAATCTGACATTGAGAGGCACAGATATCGAATAAATCGCAGTTTATCTTTACGCCTAGTAGTAGAAAAACTACGCATTAATTGAAAAAGAAAAGCAACCAGAAATTTTCTTTATAAATGGCATCGAACGAAAGAAGAATTTTTTCATGGTCAGTGGGATGCTTAGAAGCAATAATATGGAACAAAATACTGAGTTCAATAGCATCTGCATTATACGCCTACCACGGGCAAAGTTATGTATCCGAAAAAATTGAAAAGCAGGGATTATCGTTCTCATATTGCAGGCTTCACAATGAAAAATAAATTTCGAATCGAACGAATATTTTCAGTGACAGACGGAGAAAGCAATACTAGGGGCACGTAGTATTTTTTAAACACGTGCTATGACGATGCAAAAGTGTTTAATACAAACGACAGTAATTGTAAGCAGAGCGCAAACTGTAGTCTGCAAACGACGACGATTGAGATAGCCAAAGCCACGCCTATATTTATTCATTTATTTCTTTGTGATGGTGTTCATCGCCCCCTGTCAGCATCAAATGTTGTAAGAAGTGAACCACCCCCAAATGAGGATCACTAGTAACAGAGCCTGTGCCACAGCTTAAGCACCTAACCTACACGTAACCCACGACGCGAACCCACTTCAAACGATTTAACTGAAGCCTTCACCTCTGACCATTTCGCCATCAAAAATATAAAAGGAACAACGACCGTAAACCCAGGAAGCAGCTGCCCCTAAAGCAGACAGGCATTATGAGCGAAATATAAGTTGTTGCCTCATAAAGTAACAGATAGAAGCAAATAAAACCTGCGAGTACAAATGTGGTATAGAAAAGGAAACTATTCCAACCAAAGCAAAACCTTCGTTTAGGAAAGAAAGTGACTGTAAACAAGGTAAACACTAAATCAAGAAAGAAGGATCGTAAGCAGGTTACACAATAACACCTATATAATAGGTTAAATGTGTCCCTAACGCTCCGACGTCATTCAGTACTTGCAGTGCCATCCAGTGGCCGAAATCGGAACCAAAATCACCGCTATCGCACGATACGTAAAATCAAGGAGAAATACCGGGAAATAAAATAAAGTTAGTAAGACAAATGCTTTCATCTGTGGCAACACCCACTTGCTCGAACAACTTCCTGAGACGTTTATTCGGTTACGTAGGTGTTATGTCGTGTTTTATTTCATTTTCTTCGCACTGCAGAGTAAATTTCATAAAAGGGAATGAAATTTGAGCGTAATTTTATAAAACGGGATCAACGTTATCATAAGTATAAATACCAGATCGATTTAAAACACTCTAACCTACAAAAAACTGAAGTTTTGAGATGTCAAAGTAAGCAAAATCGCATCTAAAATATTTTCAGCTCTTACATGATTGAGTTTTTATTATATTACTTTACAGAAATCCGGCGTCTATTTGATATGTTTTCAATCTGTTTCAATTAAAAATTTAACCCCATCCTAAGCAGGGCAACGTACGCTATTTGTGAATATTTATTTAAAGTTTAAAAACAGCCGTCCTAAGACTGGCTGAAGGCTAATTCGCTCTAGAATTGGAAGTAAAATATTATAACAAAATACAAAGTTGTGCTCTAGAAACGGCACTCGCGCGCGGTGGTTGTATGTAAACTACATTCGCTGCATTTTACAAATATTTGTATGTGCACTTTTACGCGTGATTAACTGCTTAGAGAAGTTCCGGGATTGAACCGTATCAATTTTGAACCGAACAGCGAAGAATTCATAGTTTTGAGCTCCCTTATCTGCAGTACAACAGACATTTGACAGTCACTGTGATGCGTTCCAGTTAGATTCCCATTTTTATCTGTCACTACAGATCAGGGGCTTCATTTTTAAGAGAGCAATTACACTTTTTTTGTGCACGTTGTCTTCGGAGAGCATTCCAGGTTTTTGTGGAATTGACGAAATTTGTCGTCTTTAGCAAATGTTAAATGATATTTTCATGACACTGGAAATAAAAGAACTTAGCGAAATGAGAAATCAATTGAAGCCATTGTTCCTATGTTTCTTTTCTCTTTTTGGGTACAGCATCTTAAGAAAAGTGGGAAAAATATTAAAATCCGATTTGCCTTTTCGTGATCTTTTCAAAAAAGGAAGAAAAAATGAAATGGAATGAGAAAACAAAGGGTATGTTGAAGCAGGATAAATCTTCAGAGTACTTCGCTTCACGCAAGAGAAAGACAACACGGACAACAGCGGCCATCAGTGTTCTTAGAGAAAAATGATCTTTTTTCCGATATTCAAAATGTGCAATTAGAGGATTACACACTTAGTTTTGGTATTCATAGAAGCTCCTATAACGTAAAGCAAGCACCAAAGCGGAATTATTTCGAAAACAAAAAATATTTTGATGAGATCAAACTGCGAGACGGAAACGTTTATGGGACACGCTTAACAGTAATTGGCCATATAAAATGGCATTAAACAAAATTTGCCGTGTGTTTCAACAGTAAATCCCTTTTAACTTTCGTTTAAAGGAATTCAAAAATGAAAATCAGTACAGTTCTTAAACACTCAGATAAAACATTTTTCACTGCACTAGATTAAATTTTAGATCTTATTGTGCTACATGGAAATAATTATTGGTCGGCGAATGTTCAATTTATTAACTAAAAATATGGTGTTTCTAAAAGGTCAGTAAATTATGAACAGGTAGATGAACATGGCTGTGGAATAAATCTCGCTCCTGTGCCCTGGCCTTTGATCCTATTTCGATGATATTCAACAGAACCAGTTCAGTATATCTCCAGAACAACATACTAAAGTTTTGTCGCAATAGAAGCACTTTTACGTAAATTTTTATGACGCATAAGGGTGATGGAATGAATCTCGCTCCTATGTCCTGACGTTTGACCCGATTTCGTCCATTTTCCATAGGGTTCCTTCTCCAGGTTGTCCCCTGCCACATACTAAAATTCAATCGAAATTGAACATTTTTACGCAAATATGGACGGACAGACAGAGACGAATCTTGAGTATATACGCTTCTTAAACCTACGGTTGGAAAGTATAAATAAGGGAATCGAAATTGAACCATTTTTACGCAAATATGGACGGACAGACAGAGACGAATCTTGAGTATATACGCTTCTTAAACCTACGGTTGGAAAGTATAAATAAGGGAATATAACATCAGATCTTGCTTTGCTATCGGAAAAGGAGACTGCACAACTGAAAACGCTCGTTATCTTCAGCTCTGAAGTCAGTAATGTTATAAGGACAGAAATAACACGTCTAACGTATAAGATGTGTGCCATACTATCGGTTAAAGTATAATGCACACGGACTAAGATCTTTAAGAGAATCATTCATTGCTGCTGCTGCTGCTGCTGAAAAAGCGTACAAGTACAGATGACATGAGCCTCAATGTGCACCAGGGGGAGCCAAATGTCTATCTCATTTGCTGATAATGTTTAATGATGCAAGAAAACTATATATACACCTTAATCTACAAATTAGTGGCCACTGTTTCCTGTAGTTCTTCGCCAGCGTTCCCCTAGAGCCACGGTTCCACGCGGAGGTTTCGAGGGCAAACTCCCTGATGCCAGATTCCACATCAATCTGAAGCGACGTGATGAAATTGTAGGTATGTGAAACATACCTAGTTTATTAAAATAAACAGAGCGAAAATCGCACTACGTACAATAAAATGAAATCAGGAAAACAACAAAATTCATGGTAATCTACGACTAGTTTTGACATCACGTGTAAGAGGACGAAAATGGTAAATTTACCCAGAATTTCAAACAAAGACATGGGTAAGTGATACAATGGGCACATTCAGTAGAAACGTATCATGGGAAATATTGCTCATAGGTATGTACATGATGCAATACCAAGATTTGGGCGTTCTGCAATACAATTAAAATGCAACACTGAAAGAAACCATGGTTCTCATAAAGACCTCATATCGAAGACAGAAAAGGGAAAGCGAGTTACATTAGCTTACAATAACAAGATTAAATGAAGACTAAAACGGGGTAAATTACTAACTAGTTACTAGACAACATGGGTCACAGCAATTTCTTTTTTTCATTGGAGGTTTAACGACCACCGTGAGTAACTCAGTGGGCTATAAGCAGTCTCCCGTCCTTAATTTAGGGCGACTGGTTCCAGGAAAGAAAGAGAGCTAGGGCCGTAAGACAAACACAACATCCATGCCTCACCGGGATTCGAACCAGGATCCATCTCGGACGAATGATCAGAATCCATCGCTTAGACCACCGCGCCACTGGGGCGGCAACACAACAATTCATAAGCTGTTGTAAATACTCCATTGCAACACTACGAGTATATGCAGAAGTACAGTGCAACAAAAATGATGAAGAGAACGCACTGTAGGCGACACTCAGATCACAAGCACTTGTGATTATCATCATCATTACTTCTATAAAATGGGCTATTGAGTGAAATAGGTGATAAACCTTCCAAATCCTGTAATTCTTAGCGGAGTGCACAGGAGGTGTGCTTTGACATTACCTATCTACTTTTAGCAACACCAGTTTTCTATTGATTAGCTTAAGGTATCATGAACCCATTGCAATTGTTGAGAATTTACATTTCCGCCCATATCCTGGTGATCTGGCATGGTTTTCAGAGCACAGGACTCACACAATTCCACTTAATGCACATCATGACTTTCTTCTCAAATCGTATTCTTTCCACCTCTGGCTGTGCTTCCTTGTTGTGACCACAAGTACTGATTTCCAATTGTATGAAAACGTAGGAATATCCACTTTTCGTTATCTGGGACGACACGACGCTGAAAATGTTTTATCCCGTGCATTTGATAATGATACGCAACAGTGAGCGACATATTCCTTCGCCTGCTGGGGTGTGACTTCATGGGTAACAATTCGATGGCACCTGCAAGAGAACGCAATCTGGTGCATGTGAAGAACGATGGTGGATTGGGAACCGCCTCCCCCTCAGCTGCCAATAGTCCTGTACTGCTGCCGGGGTTCAATGTCACAGCTTCAACTACGGTGTAATTGCTTTTGTCCGTTAGACGACCTGACTTCGACTTACTTTCGAAACTTCTATCCGCAGCATTAACATGCTGGATCCATTTTCACGCTGTTCTGTTGTTCAAAGTTTCCTTGCCTCCACCTGCACAAATTTGTCTCGCTGCTGCGGCCACGATTAATCCTTTTTTCCAATAAAAGCGCAGGAGCTCCACAACAGCACGTTCATCGTCCTCCATCTTCTGCTCACCTGAAAACGCAATGTAGCTCCGTCCCAAATTCACGTCATCAGCCTCGCGTATACCACCTTATCAAGGTCACAGACGACTCGTGGTTTCCCCACAGGAATGGAAGCCCAAAGTCCTTATGTGCAAGCTGAAAGCAGGACGAACTTTTGATTCACCTAGATTAACTGATACAAGTAAAAGTGGCGAAAGAAAAATGTGATTAAAATGTAACTCCGGGAAAAATGTGTGATGTTTGTGTTCTCATTTTCTAAAAAATTAATTTCTTTGTAATACAAGGTAAGAAATCAAAATGTTTATCAATATTACCATAGAGTACAGAAAATCAGAAGACACGCTCTTCTATCTGATTTTATGCAGGGTGTCCTCAAATTCTGAAGAGATTCTCAACTTCAGCATTAGCCATTATTTCATCAAACGGTCTTGCAGCGGAAAAGATGGTTCTCCTATCTTGATAAAAGTCAAGAAATTCCTGCATTATTTTGGTAAAACTTCTGATGTGCCTTTCATTTTTACGAATGTCGAAAGGAGCATGTTCAAATTTCGTTTGCTAAAGTTCTAGATATGAATTTTCTTTCCCACACATATTTTTTTTACTGCGGAGATACATTAGGTTTTTATTTTTGGATAAAATACAAATGCGGACTGTCATTTAAGTTCAGACATATGAATATCTTGAGCATAATTTAAGTTCAGACGTACGGTTCGCTTCAACATAACTCCGAAAAAACCATTGGTCTTCAAAACAGAATTCCGATACCTCTTTAAATTAAGGTTGCTTTCATGATTTTTAAAAGTGTCGAAGAAGTCAATTTCCTTTCCGTAAAGGCCACGGCATTTATGGAAAGGCAGGGGATCAAACCTGAGGCCCTTTCCGTGGCAGTCACGAACGTTGCCTACCAGGCCACCCGCAGCCCATACGTATATGTACGTATGTATGCGTACAATATATATATATATATATATATATATATATATATATATATATATTCTATTGTGGTCTTCTTCTGGGTCTTTTCCTGTCCCTTGGAATCCAATCTAAAATTTCGGCTGTCCATCGATGGTCTGTCCTTCTGGCAGTATGTCCAGCCCATTGCCATTTCAGGGATTTAACTCTGATCATGATGTCTTCCACTCTTGTCATTTTTCGGATTCACGTGTTCCTCTTCTTATCTCTCCTGGTTACACCAAGCATGCACCTCTCCATGCTTCTTTGAGTTGTCTGCAGCCTTTGTGTGTCTCTTTTAGCTAAGGTCCACGTCTCTGCACCATACGTAAGCACTGGAGGGATGCATTGATCAAAAACTTTTCTTTTAAGACATAATGGCATATTGCTCTTGAAAATTATGCTGTTTCTTCCAAAAGCTCTCCAGGCAAGTTTTGTACGCCGATTAATTTCTTCACCAATGTGACCCTCACTTGATATCTGCTGTCCAAGATAAACGTACGTGTCTGTTATCTCCAGCTTTTCTCCATCAATTGATAAATCTTCATTTCTTGTAAAAGCATTGTACATCACTTTTGTCTTCTGAAAGTTCATTTTTAATCCCACTTCTTTACTCTTGTCAGCAAGTTCCTGGATCATACTCTGTAGCTCTGATGGGGTAGTTGCAAAAATGACTGTCATCAGCAAAACGAAGGTGGGTTAGATAATCTCCATTAATCTTTATCCCTTTGTTTTCCCAGTTCAGTGATTGAAAGACATTTTCCAATGTGCCATTAAAGAGCTTCGGAGATATGGTGTCACCTTGTCTCACTCCTTTTCCAATTTTTATGTGTGTTGTATTTTCAAACAGCCGAATCTTTGCACTTGCATTTTCATATATGTTATTAATAATATTAATGTATGCATCTTCAATACCGCAGGATTTCAGAGCCATTGCAACTGCTGATGGTTTCACCGAATCAAAGGCTTTTTCATCATCGATAAAAGCCATGTACAATGGAAGTTCATATTCCCTCGCTCTTTCAATTAGTTCTCTCAGTACGTGGATATGATCTATTGTGCTGTAGCCACTCCTGAATCCAGCTTGTTCTCTCGGTTGAGCCATGTCCAGTGTCACCTTCAAGCGGTGTGAAAGAACTTTAGTGAAGATTTTATAAACCACTGATAGGAGGCTGATAGGTCTGTAGTTCCCGAGATCCTCAATGTCACCTTTTTTATGTAGCAAGATCATTGTAGCGTTGTTCCAATCCTCAGGAATTTTCCCTTCATTAAGGCATCGAGTGAAAATTTGGGCGAGTACTGTTTCGATTTCTCCACTTGCTTCTTGTATGATGTCTACAGTAATTCCATCTTCTCCTGGAGCTTTTTCCTGCTTCATGTTCTTGATTGCATGTGCAACTTCTGCTGGAAGGACTGGAAGAACTCTGGTACTGGTACCTTTCATGATGTCTGGAGTACATGTATCATCCCTTTCATATAATGTGGAGTAGAAATATTTCACTCTTGTCATAATTTCGCCTCTATTTCTTGTTACAGAACCATCATCTTCTTTTCTCAGTGCCATAATCTGTTTTTTCCCCTTACTGAGATGTCCCTTTGCTATCCTTAGGCTTTGGTTGTTTTCAATTGCTTTCCTTACCAGTTCACAGTTGAATTTCCTTACGTCTTCAGCGATACTTTTTCGTACTGTCTTGCATAGCTCTATATATTCCACTTTGGAAGTCACATCTTCTTTAGTTGTCCTCATCACTCTTCTTTTTTGCATCAACATTTTGGTTTTTCCTGATAATTTGTTCACATGGAATTTGTTCTTAGACCCAGCTAATTTTGTTGCTGTTTCCATAAGAGCTTTGGTTACTTTTCTGTTAACTTCAGAAATATCCACTTCTTCCGATGTTAGGCCTTCTAAAGCAGAGAATCTGTTCTTCAGTTCCAATTTGAAGGTATTATGGTGTTTTTTAAGGTTGGTTATGTCAATACATTTTGTTTGTCTTATGAGCTTGCTACGTTCGAGTTTAGTGTTGAGGTGCATCTTACATCTCACCAATCTATGGTCACTGCCTGTGTTGAACTTGTTTAGCACACTGCAGTCTTCTATGACGAATTTTTTGTTACACATAATAAAATCAATTTCACTTGTCCCATTTGGATGTCTCCATGTTCATTTCCTGTGTGGCTTTTTCTTGAAAAAGGAGTTCAAGATGTAAAACCCTTCTGCCTCTGCAAACTCTACGAGAGTATTTCCACGCTGGTTTCTGTTGCCGTGACCGAATTTACCTACTGAAGTTTCATTCTGTTGCCGTTGCCCTATTTTTGCATTGAAATCTCCCATAATTATCTTCAAGTGCTGCTTACCTTTATTATTTAGATCACGAATTTCCTCATAAAATTCTTCAATTTCTTCTTCAGCATGACTTGTGGTGGGTGCACAAGTTTGAATAATCTGAGCCTGGTATCTTCTCGAGAGTTGGATAACGAGTCTTGCAGCTCTGTCAGAGGAACTTTCAACTTCTACAACTTTATCCTTCAGTTTCTTGTTTATTATAAATCCAACACCACTAGTTCTGCCAGTATCTGTCCCACGATAGTAGAAGAGATGTCCACTTTTCAGTTCGATGAAATCTTCTCCTTTTCTCCTTACCTCACTTAGCCCGACGATGTCCCACTTGATCCTTTGTAGTTCCTCTTCCAATTCAAGAAGCCTTGAATCAGAAGATAGGGAGCGTCCGTTGTAGGTAGCCAAGGTCAGCATCAAATGGCAGCCTAGTCCGGTCCTCCGGGGATTCTTAGCACCCTCTGCCTTCATGTCGCACTGGCCGCTGCCTTGGCCAGGTACATTCCAGCTGCCGGAGACTGAGGGCCAAGATTTAAGTTGTGGAGTCATTTTGGAGGGGTTTGGCCATAACTCACCACGCTGGCCAAGCGGGTTGGTGAGTGTGGGATAGCATTTTCCTCTAATCCCGATGGTATAGTTATACCGCTATTGGCGGTCGTCAGAGCCCCTTTAGTGGGAACAGGATGTACCACGAGAAGGCGGAGTTGACATTTGTCAAGGAAAGGCTGTGATGTTACGCATCACCTGACCTTACATTGAAATTCGAAAGTATGCGGGAGTGACATGGAGGAGACTGGCACAAGACAGACCGTTGTGGAGGAAACTTGGGGAGACCTTCGTCCAGCAGTGGATTGATAATGGTTGATGATGATGATGATGATATATTCTATTAAGAAGAGACCTAAGCAAAAAAAAATTATATATATTTTTGACTCATACCAAGTAAAACATAGAAAAGGTTATGTATCTACCGGTGTGAGTAAAAGGAGAAAAGATAAAAAAATAAAATAAAACAACTGAATGTAGAAAGTGTTGAGAATACTGAGCCTTGGCTTTATCAAGGACCAGCAAAAACTCTGCATTTTCTCACTTCCACAAAGACCTAGTTGGAAATGGGTTTCTGCAAGGCCATAGATGCAAGTAACAAGCCCACCAAAAATTGTTTTAAAAATATATATATGTCATGACCTCCGCAGAGTTGTATGACCTAGCACTGGTTAACAATTTCGCTTGCATCCATAACCTTCCTGGCCCGACCCATGCTCTTCATCTGTTACTATTAAACAGAGAGAAGAAGATTAAAGAGAACTCAAGCTGTGAGAATGACATAATAATCTAAATATAATCTAATTATTATGTCATTCTCACAGCTTGAGTTCTCTTTAATCTTCTTCTCTCTGTTTAATAGTAACAGATGAAGAGCATGGGTCGGGCCAGGAAGGTTATGGATGCAAGCGAAATTGTTAACCAGTGCTAGGTCATACAACTCTGCGGAGGTCATGACATATATATATTTTTAAAACAATTTTTGGTGGGCTTGTTACTTGCATCTATGGCCTTGCAGAAACCCATTTCCAACTAGGTCTTTGTGGAAGTGAGAAAATGCAGAGTTTTTGCTGGTCCTTGATAAAGCCAAGGCTCAGTGTTCCCTGACACTTTCTACATTCAGTTGTTTTATTTTATTTTTTTATCTTTTCTCCTTTTACTCAGACCGGTAGATACATAACCTTTTCTATGTTGTACTTGGTATGAGTCAAAAATATATATATTTTTTTGCTTAGGTCTCTTCTTAATAGAATGTGAATTCTGAATTTTCAAAACTGCTGCGTTGCGCGTTTTGATCTTCAGGTTATTTTGCAACTTTTGTTTTAAATTCTAAAGTTTTTCCTTAGTTTTCAGTTTTGCTTTTCAGTGTATATATATATATATATATATATATAGAGAGAGAGAGAGAGAGACATAGGTATACAATATGTGTATATATAGTGCATAAGATAGACAGATATAACATTAGATAAAGAGTTGACGTACGGGGCTTTGGGGGGATTAACCTCTCCCTCCCTTGGGTGCGACAGTGTAATACAGGATTAATACATGATTGAAAATAGTGGAAAAAGAAAGTGAAATTTAGAATGTTGCGTAATTTGAAATTTGGTTTGACGGTAAATCTCAGCACTTCTTTTCTTTGAGGGAAAAAAACAAACAAACTCGGTGACTAACGAAGCGAATTCCAATGCAAGAATAAAGAACCGAGAACTTGACAAAACAAAAATGGAGCTTTACATTCTCCCCCATACAGTCGTGAAACTCGGTAAGGTCTTATTACCCATGAGAATAATTACAGAAGCATTTTACGCTCAAACTTGAAAGAAAATATTGAAATTGACAGAAACAAAAAAATCTTCATCTGTAGCCATGCATAAGTGTTCTTTCTACACTTTAATAATTTCGCTGAGGAAAATGTTCAGGATTGTTAGTAATTTAAATTGAAATATTTGCAAGACAAGTTTCTTCCATCAAACGATAAGAATTAATTTAAAGGCTTCCAATGTCATGCCGCACCCGGATATTTCGGAATAAAGTGCGTGCGACTGACTATATATTGTATTTACATTTCATCATGTTGAAAATTGGCCGTCTTAGATCTACGAAAATACTCCTATTCAAAATAAATCAACCAATGGAGCCACAGCGAGGCAAATGAACTCATTCCACATCTTTTCATTCGCATTTAACGTATTCTTTAAATATTTATTTTACCACCGCAATTCGAAAAACTGTGCTTGCCATGCATCATTTTTAGACTCGAGGATAAAAGCTGTAGATATATTTAAAATGAAAGAATGGTGCTTCCAGGTCACAGTTAAGATTATTCAGCTTTCATGAACGAAATTTAACGAATTTTGCGTTTCCAAAATGAACAGACAGAATATCTAAGAACATTTCTGTAAAATTTAGCAACCCGCTTTTTCATTACTTTCGGGTTACTTTCATCTTGAGCACAGTTATTATCTTCGAAACTAAATATACCTTTGTAACGTGATTATGGAAAACCCTCAATGGGTGCATTCATTTAAAGAATTGTACGTATAGAATGTTGAACAATACGAAATCCACAAAAATATATTCAAATGTATCAAATTAAAAAAAAATAAATTGGAGTCTACGTATGAGATTTCGTTTCCTCGCATCTTAAGGTCTTCTATATAATTTATTCAAAATGGGATAAAGGCAGCAAAATCACTATGTGCATGAATGAACTTCGAGGGAAGATTTTAGTTTCAGCTAAATTCCGAATTACATCACTATTTAATAAAAAATATTCACACACATCCACGTACACAAACTTGCATTTTCAGAACTAGTTGCGCACGCACAGGGTATAGTGGGTGCTATACATAAACGAAAGCGTCGGTAGTGCATGTCATACGGTTTTGTAAGCTGATATACTCCGTGCAGCTGAACTGACTGACTTTGAAAGGGGCATAGTGGTTGGATGACACATGAATAAGCAATCAGTGCGTAGCAATCCCGTTTTTTTTGGTAATTCCCAAATTCCACTATCGCTGATGTTATTCATCGGCGGAGCGCAAATGGCGCCATTAGGACAACGCTACGCACTTAGAAGTAGCGCAAAGTGAATGATCGTATCAAACAATGCTTGCTGCGATATGTGAAAAAGGCACGCACGTTCTCCGCCACACACCTGGCAGGCGATGCCAATCCACGTAATGCCAGACGACGACAGCAGTGATGCCTCGCTCGATGTTCGTTACCACCACCAAAATAGATGAGGGTCCTCGAATCCCACTGTTCACTTTTTCCTTCGGATGGACTGTATGCCCTGTCTCTACACTCAAGTATGGAGAGGGAACTCTGATGAAGTGTGCTGCCTGTATCTTCTGCCATTCAACCTAACAGCCAACATATTCTGAAATATTCCACATTATTCACGCTGTGGCAGTATGTACTTCGGGACAGATCCTTCAAATCTACAAATGAAAGGGGCAGTAATCAATCTCTCATTATAACAAGACTGAGTGTTTTGCCAAACTGCAAGGTCTCTCAACGTCTGGTTAGAGATTTTGAATATTCGAGTGTTGTACTGTCAGGATTATAACGCTCGATATATATCCAACAGAACACCTATGGAAATGGCTGCAACGCCGAATTGGACCTCGGAAGGAAAGGCCTTCAAGTAAGGCTGCTTTGAGAAAAGCTTTGTAGGAGGAATTCAAGAAAATTCCGACAGATACATACCTGCATAACGTGGAAAGCATGACATTTCTGTTGGTATTTTCGCCAAGTAGCGTCAAGTTAGTCACAACGGTATGTTTGGTCACCTATGTACTGCTTGCGGCTAATAAATGCCCTTGCTCCCGGATGTAAGAACACATCTACGTAATTTATATCCATCTTTGTAGGATATTTTTCCTCAAAGTTTAAGCAACAAAATCTCTGAAATGCACTAATGCGCCCAAAACTTTTGATAACGATTACGGATAAATTTCGCCAAGTTTAGGTAACACCATGATAATACAGGTGTTCCTATATGCATATAGATGACACTAATAACCTTAAGAAGTCATTGGAAAGGAAGAATAGGTAACTCTGATAATAATAACACTCAAAAATAGAGAATCCTGTTCATTCTGGAATGGCGTTTAACTATGAGTAGCATACTTGTTCGCAAGCTGTCATTCGCTGGTGCTGATTTTTACGCACTGTTCTTTTTTTTTTTTGGTTATATTAGTGGGTTGTCCACAAGAGAAACCGAGAGGCGCTTAAACATACCCACGTCAACTGTTTTGGATATACTGAATACGTGGAAGACACATGACGTGACTGAAGCAGCAAAACCTACCAGCAGACCATAGAAAATCAGTGATAGAGGACGTCGATGCCTCAGGAGAGTCGTTACAGCTAATCGAAAAGTGCTGGAACATCGGTATGTACACGTACCATTCGCAGAGAACTTTATTTCATGGGTTACAGTAGTCGTTGGCTGCTCATAAGCCTTTCATCTCCACTCGGAATACTACTCGTCCTTTAGCATGGTGTAAAAAGCATTTATCGTGGACCGTAGATCAATAGAAACGGGTACTATGGACTGATGAATTCAGTCAGACGATAAATCAGTATGATGGCCGTATGTGGGTATGGCGGCAGCCTGGGGAATGTTATTTACCACAGAGTATTGTTCCTACGGTCAAGTTTGGAGCTGGCAGTGTACTCGTGTGGGGGTGTTTTTCGTGGTATGGTCTCATCGTATTGGTTATCGTGGACAAACCGGTTAACTAGCACGTCTACCTCGATATTCTGGACAATTATGACCTACCAACTTTGTGGCAATACTATGGAACACCGAGCCTTGTTGGTACCAGCAAGATAATGCACCGAGCCATAAAACAAAGACTGTTACGGCGTGGTTTGACGACAATTCCGTATCGTGTGTGGACTGGCCAGCACAGAGCAATGATCTTAATCCAATAGAGCACCTATGGGATGAATTAGAGCACAGCATAAGAAGTTTAGAACCAAGGCCTACTACTAAGCCACAGTTAGCGGCAGCATTATGTACTGAATGGAAGCGCATACCTGTCGCTGTGTTTCAAAACTTGGTTGAACGCATGTCTGGAAGGGTCAGTGCATGCCTTCAAGACAAATCTGGACCTACAACCTACTAATGTATATGGATTGCTCAAAATATATGCACATATCACCTCTCTCTTCTTCACCAACTCATCGTTCAGTGATATCTTCCTGTTTCAAAGCTCTTTCCATCAGAGTGGTTTCTCCGTTCTTCGTGCCTGGCTTCTAAAGTAGGTTGGAAAGTCACTATTTAACCGTTGGTGAACACTTGAGGAGAAGAAACACATTATATAAGGGTGCCCAACAGAAACTAGATTGCCTGACTTGTGAATTGTAAATTCGTAAAGCAAATCTCGCAGTCATCAAACATTTCTCCGTCGGAGGGCATAAAAGCCGGATGTCCTCGTAGTAAGACTCATCGTGCCATACAAGGCATGTGTATCTTTACTCAAAACCGGTACCTTGCACTTAACTTTCAGAATTTTTGTAAATTCGTGAAACAAATCTCGCAGTCATCAAACATTTCTCCGTCGGAGGGCATAAAAGCCGGATGTCCTCGTAGTAAGACTCCTCTTACGATACAAGGCATGTGTATCTTTGCTCAAAACCGGTATCTCGCACTTAACTTTCAGAATTTTTGTAAATTCGTGAAACAAATCTCGCAGTCATCAAACATTTCTCCGTCGGAGGGCATAAAAGCCGGATGTCCTCGTAGTAAGACTCCTCGTGCGATACAAGGCATGTGAATCTTTGCTCAAAACCGGTATCTTGCACTTAACTTTCAGAATTTTTTTACTATACTGTGCAAATTAATTAGGACAAAGTAAAAAATCACTTTTTTTCAAAACTATGCCTTTATACCATTCTATGCCTTGTTATACACTGATAAATACCTGTATTAGTATGAAGTATGTCCTCCTTTAACAGAAATGACCTCTTGAATTCGTTTTGGCATTGACTCCGTTAAATGAGTGCACATATTTTTGACTTCATAATCGTGGAACCACACTTTTATAGCATTCGTTATCATGCGTTCTTTGATTGTACAGTCCATTTTACCTAAAGGTCTCTTCAAAATATCCCACACATTTTCTATGGGATTTAAGTCTGGTGAATTTCCAGGGCAATCAAGCAAATGAATTTGATTTTCCAGCATGAAATTCTTGACCAGTTTGGAATTGTGACATGGGGCTAAGTCATGTTGAAATGTCCCGTCGAAAGTTTGCAAGAATGGAACAATCCTACGTTGTAATTTTTCTACGTACTTAGCTGAATTCATCATACCTTGAACAGGAACTAAGCTTCCAGTTCCATTTGATGTCAAAAAACCCCAAAACATATGTTTTTAGATGGTGTTTCACAGTTTGTTTGACATGCTCAGGTATTAAGGGTTCACAGTTGCTTCGTCAAACGACATTTGCTTGGTAATCCTGCACAAATAAATGAGTTCCATCACTGAAAATTACTTTTTTCCAGTCGCCAGCAGTCCACGATTTATATTTTTTGGCCCATGGTTATAGTTTTATCTTCATTTTCACATTCAAATATTGTTTTTACGTTGGTCTTCTTGTCTTCCGGCCAACTTCCAGAAGCCTACGGTGTACAGTTGAATCACTAACATCACAACCACTAACCAATAAATCTCTTTGAAGGTCAGTGCCTGTCTGGTTTTTTTTTTATTCATTTTACTACTTCTGATTAGATATTTATCGGTTCGTGGAGTTGTTTTTCGTTTTCTTCCACATTTACCTCTCTTTTTTGGTGACGATGATCCAGATGCATTGTATCGCATAAGCAGTATTGATACACTTGATTTGCCTACACCAACTGCAGAAGCGACATCTCACTGTCATAGAAGTGTGATCCTTCAGAGAAATTATTTTTGCACACTTCCTTGGGGAAATATCCATTTTTCAATTCACAAAAGCAACACATACTCACAGAGAGCAAAAACTAGCATCCACCTGTCACACATGAAAGCTCACAACTGAAGCTGAGGTGCCTATTTCCTGTTTAAAACCAAACAAACCACATTCTTACTATCAAGTTCTAACAGTCACTCCACCTCACAGCTGATAAAACCGGTTTACGTGGGTTTCCGACATCAACTGGCGATCACATTACAATTCTGAGAATAATATAGCTTTTCCCAATTAATTTGCACGGTATAGTAAATTCGTGAAACAAATCTCGCAGTCATCAAACATTTCTCCGTCGGAGGGCATAAAAGCCGGATGTTCTCGTAGTAAGACTCCTCGTGCCATACAAGGGATGTGTATCTTTGCTCAAAATCGGTATCTTGCACTTAACATTCAGAATTTTTCAATCAAGGTGCCCTAACCAGCATTAAATTTCCTTAGAATGACAGACAATCGAACTGAACATACCCAGGAAAAATTTGCTTGTGATTTGTTGCCCAAAAGTCATTCTGTTATTTAGCTGGTGCTACAGCATTAAAGGTACGGTAAGCAAAAGCAATTCAGACTGCAAAAATATCAGATTGGGCGGGTTTTAACAAAAACGCACAGTGAAAATGTATAACGAAAAGATCGAATAAGCATCCATATGCGTGGTCTAGTAAGTATAATGTTTACAACAATGGAACACGTCTTGCCCGTCGCCGCTCTTGTGGTCCATACATGCCAGGCGTTCCACGTGACGGTTTTCTCTTTCCGTTTGCAAACATCTCTGCTACATTCACTGATATCCAATGAAATGTGACTCGTACATTACATGCTTCCGTCTCAACAAAGGACATCGAGAAATTATTGGTTGGTGAAAGTGGACAACAGCCAGGCGTTCCACGCGACGGTTTTCTCTTTCCGTCCGCTATCACCAGGGACGTTTCACGTGAGTATTCACAGAGGAGACGCATGTAGAACGGTCATCGTTTTAATTCGTCGGCAGTGTCATTTCGTTACCTACGCCATTTTCTCACATCCTCAGACTCTAATTACACGAAACTCGCTTGCGTGAAAGGGTAAGATTTAGGTTGTCTTTACTACTTTAGACTTGCTCATATTTATCCTTAAATCCTGAGGCCTGACATTTTGAAGACTTAATTCATTTAATAAAAACATGACTAACGATGAGTAAAAACATGTGGGAATAACAATACACACTGACATCGCACACGGTTTTTGGGTTTTTAATCAGAATAGCATAAATATGTCAACATACTCAATGGAAATAGAGAAGTTTCTTTGTCTTTTTTCACATTATACCACAGCATGTTCCACTAATCGGTTCTTCCGGGAGAACTCAAAGAAATTTCTCGACACACAATTCTTTGGTATAATTTGTGACATATACTAATTAAACCTTTCTTTTTAATTTATGTCTTGTGTGAATTGTGTTTATTCTCGTTACGCATTTTTCTAAGCTTAACGCCACTGATTCCTGTCCGACGAATGGGTTTGCTAACCCTGACAACAGAACAAAGTGGAATTACATAATCGCCAACTGAAGATAAAAACGGATGTGTTCAGTTTAAAGAGAATGTTATTTCAGTTTTGGGAAAGCAATCTCACCACAGGCAGTTTTTATCAACCAATGTATTAGCTCTTCACGCAATGTTATTGAAATCATGTGATTGTAAGAACTTCTGTTAGAAATCATCCTGTCAACCTTAGATGCTCGTTAAATATTGATGTAAGACGAATTAGCAAGCAAACGTGTCCACGCGCAGGTTCAGAGGTTACGTGTTCTTGAATGTAGATTAAACCACGTATATGTTAAATTTGAATTATAGTCAATTTGTGTGCTTTATAAAGTTAGTGCTCGAAGACGTGCCTTTAAACTGAAGGATGTGGCTGGAAATGTAAGTCACCTGTTTGCCTGCTGACTTTTATCATATGCTAAAGTTCACTGTATGTCTAGATAGACTTTTGAGCTATTTTGATTAAAGCTATCCCGGTCAAGAAAAATTATAGTACGATAAGTCTAAGCATATCTAACCCTCTTGTGTTCTACAATAAAGTTAACGTAACATTAACATGTGGTTGAAGTTTCGGTTTATGTAACAGTTCAAGATATTAATCAGTTACAAAAGAACGTAACGAAATTCAGGGGATTTTTGGACACACTCGATTGTGACTTGAAAACGTTTCCCCAATCAACCGCACTTAAAGAGGCAAAACTGAACAAGAAAGATGACACCGAATTTTCGGTTGTAATAAGAACATTGTTTTGAATCCTATCCTACTCGAATAAAATTTATCGAAGCTACTCACAGTCAATGAAACTGGTTAGGAAAAATTCATCCGGATTTATGCAATCGATGAAAAATCCAGAAATAGAAACAGAATCTTACTTCCACCAGCGGCTAAAAAGTTTGTTGCGAAAATTAAAAAATAGAGCACAGAAGCTTCTCATAACAGACGGAAGGCATCAGAGAGAGATTTTCAAATCGAACAGTTAAAAGAAGAAATATAGAAGAAAACAATGCCTTCTAGCGGAAGAATTTTGTGTAATGGAAAAGTTGAAAACAGGCGAAAAATGCTCTTCATGACAAATGCTACGCTTAGGAAAAAGAACTTTTCAAATACGTCTCCACAAAGCACAAATAGATAGAAAAATGTTGACCTTTACGCCTCCTAGCGGAAAGGCGGGATTTAAAGAGGATAATGCTCCACACATCTATTGTGGCGAATAGCAGAGAGTAAAAAGAAATTTCTCAACAGAATTTTCAGAAGCGGAGATGTAGCTGCATGTGTAAATAAACAAACACCGCCTAGCGACTGAACTGAACTATAAAACTCCTCAAATGCAAATCTAAAGTGAAAATTCGATTGTAAGAAATCACAAGGTACGTCGCATTCGTTGGAGAAAGATGTTTTTTAAATCGTACATGTAGAACTAAAAATACCGAGAAAACAGATAAAAATGGCCCCTCCTAGTGGCGGAATTGTACATTATTTTGGGAAGAAAATGCACAGACGGTTTTCAAAGTTATTAGTACCTGGCTGAAAAAGATTTTTTCAAGAGGGTTTTTAGATCCACAGGTATTGCTTTTTCAAATCAAACACTTAAAAAGCAGATATGTCGGCAAAAATAAGATATACATCAACATCCTAGGGAATAAATTCTGCATTATAATAAGAAGAAACTCTGAGTTGACAGTATCGGTTCTAAGATTTCTTTCAATCGAATTTTCAGAAGCTTAGATTTTGAAGCAAATGCACCAAAGAAAAAAAAACACTTACGGCTTTTGGTGGCCAAACCATTCTTTACCAAAAATTAGAAATAATATGCAAATTTTCCCATCAGACGTTTTATGCCATGCAGGAAGAATTTTGAAAATTTGAGTTTTAGCAGAGATATTGGAGGAAACGTAATTTAACCTTTACGCCCCGTAGCGAAAAATCTGTACATTTTTTGAAAAAGGAACTCTACCTAAAATAGTCTTCAATATAAGTGGCATCCAAAAGACTTCGGAATTGGATATTTAGAAGAAAATATATAAATAAATATATATTTTGAATTCAATATCATTTGAATTTATGCCGTCTAGCGGCGAAGTTGTGCATTGAAAATAAAAAACAGAATTTAAAGATTATCATCTACACATGTTAAGCTTCCTAATTTAAAAAGCCATTTTCAAACCGAACTAATAGTTACAAAGACGTGTCCTCAGGCCGACGAACAAAGTGAAAACATACTTACGACCTTTTTTTTTTTTTTTTTTTTTTTTATAAAAAGACGTGCTAAAAAAAAAAAAGAGAAGCTAAGAAATTTGGGATATTTTAGATAAATAATAAATATTACTTCAAACACGACGTGGATCAGGAACACCGAACAGAAGTCATCGCTCTTTCCACGTTAATAAATGAATCACGGAAAAATTCTCATCTGTGAGTCATGCGAGTCTGGAGAATTCGATGCTGCTGTGGTGCAGTGGTAGCATGTCCGGCGCGTAACTGGAAAACCCTGAGTTAGATTCCCGGTGGGGGCCGATGAGAATGTTTCCGTGACTCACTTATTAACGTGGGAAGAGCGATGATTTCTGTTAGATATAAGTAATACTAAAAGAATGCAAGGAACTACAAAAGGCATTACTTCCCTTTTAACTGTGTCTCGAAAAGTTATAGATATTACCAATAAGATAATACTGCAGCACATTAAATAATTCCCAGTTTCTGCGTAAGAGTGAAAATAATGGAGTCTCAAAGCTGTCAAAAGAATAGTTATTCAGTGAAAATAGGACGGCACTGTAGAACATTTCAGAAGTCTGAGGTTGTGCGGAAACCCGTTTATAAAAGAACATTTAATGGCAGAAAATCAACTTCAGATTACTAATGGACGAATAATTCTGGTATTTAGCAAGATAATGCTGTTACTTTGTGTGTAATCGCTTGACACCAACGTGTTGTGTGTATGGGCTATCTAGAAAATCAGTCGCTAAAAAAAATGCATCTGTTAACCTAATGAATCAGAGTTTATGCAAGCAAAGCCATTAGCCAATAGAATCAGACCTAGAACAAGCAGTGCCATTAGCCAGTGGAATCAGATATAACACAAGTTAAACCATTGGCCAATAGAATCAGATGTAATACAATCGAAACCATTAGCCAATAGAATCAGATGTAATACAAGCGAAACCATTGGCCAATAGAATCAGATGTAGTACAAGCGAAACCATTGGCAAATAGAATCAGATGTAATACAAGCAATGCCAATAGCCAATAGAATCAGATGTAATACAAGCAATGCCATTAGCATCACATGTAATACAAGCAATGCCATTAGCATCACATGTAATACAAGCAAAGCTATTAGTAAATAGATGTAATACAAGCAAAACCATTAGCCAATAGAATCAGATGTAATACAATAAAAGCCATTAGTAAATAGAATCAGATGTAATACAAACGAAACCATTGGCCAATAGAATCAGATGTAATACAAGCAATGCCATTAGCATCACATGTAATACAAGCAAAGCTATTAGCCAGTAGAATCAGATGTAACACAAGTTAAACCATTGGCCAATAGAATGAGATGCAATACAAGCGAAACCATTGGCCAATAGAATCACATGTAATACAAACAACGCCATTAGCCAATCGAAGCACATGTAATACACGCAAAACCATTTGCTCGTAACAGCGGAACAACTAAAAGGCTGCGTTAAATGACATCACGCGTGTGAAAAAATTCATTATTCAAACAGCGAGTAAAATCTGAAATAAAGAATAAGTATCTACTTTCTTGAGAGATGCCTCAATAATCGCTAGTTTTGTCATAAATTGCTGGTTTTGTCATTAGAAGATATCAATGGAATCGTCGTGCTTTTGGTTTCATTGCATTAAAGAGTTCCCGTCATGTTGAAATGCCAACTGGCTTGGGTTTATCGATGCGGGATTTTGAATATTAAATCGGTCTATCTATATCCCTGGGTAATACGGATGTCAAGTTTTACCCTCTTGCGCTCGCACGTCTCAGTGAGTACAAATCCTGCAGTTAACCCAGAATTTTTGAAAGGGCGATTATTCTCGTCAGCACAGACATTTCGGATTTATGTTATAATACGTTTAGTTTGGTAAGTGTCTTCACTGATTGGATATTTCAGAGCTTTCTATGTGGATGTCAGCTTAGTTTCTTCTTATAGCATGTGACGATATCGAAAGCTTTGGCACAAAAATTCCGGAATAATAAAAATAGGCCTGATTCATTTTATTCAAATGCTTAAGTGTTCACGTTAAGTGCTCTAATAAAGGGTTTCAGTGCTGACTTCAAATGCAAGATCATTCTAGAAACTAACACAAGCTCATATCCAAGGGCTGTACCATCAGTGCGTGCAGAAAATAAAAGAAAAATTAAATAACGTAAGGATCTCGAGGAAGGTTTAGGCATCTGCGAGGGGGAGATAATTTGATAGCCTTTGAACACGCAAAGTATTTAAATCCGCACACAAAAATCAAATTAGGAAAAATCTTTAAAAGCTAACAAACGAGACTTCACGGACGTCAGAAAAGAAAATTATTTCTCTCTCGTGACGTCCTTAGATAGAGTACATGAATAATAGTCATTTTAATACTTACGCGCATCATCTTTTGCAGGAAGATGAACATTTCATGACCTTTTCGTCTTTATTAAACGGTATTAAAGGCTGATAATTATTCTACATATTTTGTATCACCGTTTGCGGTATATTTCCCGGAAGGGACTCCGCAACTGGCAAGAAAATGCTAAGTGGAAGGCGATGCTTTACCAACCACAGCTTAAGGGCACTATCACCTAACTACTTATTCATTTTTTAAATCGGAAACCAAACTGCGATATCACACGTGAGATATACCAGATCATATTGCTTCGGATTAAGTCAAGTGGCTGGTTTTTCGTCGGCGTTATGTTTCTGCAGTGAGTGAACAATTGTTAACAACCACTGTGGGCTTCTGAGGTTATAAGCAGCCGTTCGTCACGAATTTAGGACCATTACTTCTAGGGAACGAACAGATCCACCGTCATAACACCAGCCTTACTTCAACGAGCACTAAGGCCAGACTGGAATGATTTGGCAGATGCCAGCGGATTTCCGCACTCGACCGACCGGGCAATACTTTTGAATGTGTCACGCCAAACGAAGTTCTGTGGAATTCTGAATGGCACACACATCATGTTATATTTATCCCCAAATTTCCCATCTGTGAAGTATCAACATTTATTCAGCTGGACACTGTGGGTCACGACTATCAAACAAGAAACAGAAATGCATTTTTGCCTAACACTTTAATTCAACTAAGATGTATTGACTGCCAGGGATTGGTGTTATGGAATAACCTACTTTGTCAACTAACACATATTAATAAATATAATTACTTTCGAAAGCAAGTAAAAATATTTGATGACGCAAACTAAAATATAATATTTAATAGTAAAAAAATATTAATCAGACCACAAATGTGTAAATTTTATATGTACAGGACGTTTGGTCTAACTACGTACTTTAGGGCAATTGGGATTAACTTAGGCTATATGCATATACACCGGTGTTCAAAATTAAGAGAATTTGCAGATTTTGTCGATTTTCACAAAAAAGTACAGAACCAAAGGTACATATTATGCCGCCGAATATGAATGCAAATTTGCAGTGTCGAATACGTAAGCATACACGTGGGTGTAGGCGGAGCTGTTACTGCGGAGGGCATGTGAAGCACATGTGGCTTTTTCCGCGATTAGTTCGCTCGTACTCCTCGGAGACATTCGTTGTGTTTCTTGCAAGAGTTGGTTCAATTTCATAAGCAATCAAGTAAAATGAGTTGCTACGAATGTATTGATGACGGAATAAGATGAAGAATCGACGGTAGATTGAAGGCAGGGCAATCGCAACTGCAGGTTGCTGCAGAGCTCAATGTAACCCCCAGTGTCGTCTGCAGTTTGTGGAAACAGTTTAAGGACACCAGATTCATGACGAGAAGGCCTGGGCAAGATCGTCCAAGAGCCACGACGGCCACTGAAAATCGATCGTTATTTGGCACTTTTAGCGAGGCGCTACAGGACTGCTACAGCTGCACAGCTATCTAGTGAGCTTCATGCCGCCACTGGAACCCGAGTTTCAAGGGTTACTGTTTTCCGAAGGCTTCATGAGAGAGGGCTTTTCGCCAGAAGACCCGCTGTTTGCGTCCCGCTCACTTCAGCACACCAGAGAGCTCGTTTAGCATGGTGCAGAAAACATCAGGCTTGGACCAGACTTCAGTGGGGCAACGTTCTCTTCACAGAAGAGTCGCGATTCTGCCTGGACACTGATTCTCGACGTACTTTCATCTGGTGAGCACCTGGGATCCAATAACTTTCCTCCAACATCCGAGAAAGGGACCGCTATAGCAGTGGAGGTGTCATGGTTTGGGCAGGCATCATGTTGAACGGTCGCACACCTGTCCATGTGTTTGATAGAGGCTCACTGACTGTTGAAAAGTATAGGGATGAGATCGTACAACCCTATGTTAAAATTTTCAGGGCCGCAGTTGGCCCTCTGTTCCTTTAATGGAAAACAACCCTCGTCCACATAAGGCTCACCTGGTTGACGAATATCTAGAAAGTTAGGATATTCGCCGAATAGATTGGCCAGCCAGGTCGCCACACCTCAACCCTGTCGAACATGTCTGGGACGCTTTTGGAATGGCAATTGCAGCTCACCCTAATCCTCCGAGAACCATTCAGGAGCGGATAACTGCGTTGCTGCAGGAGTGGGACCGACTGTCACAGAAACTCATCAACTGCCTCGTTTCCTGTATGACGTCGCGCTGTGAGAGCTGTATGCCTGTGAGAGGGGACCATACCCCATATTAGAGTCATTTTATGTTCGATCTTGCAACGTGGATTTTGGACATTCCTGCGCTGATGAGCCTTACTGACGATCATGAGTGCGTACCATGACTGTTGTATATTATAATTTTTTCTCTTATATAACTGTGTATTCATACCAAATTTCATTAAAATGGGTCCATTAGTTTTTCAGAAATTCGACAAAATGTGCAAACTCTCTTAATTTTGAACATCAGTGTTATATCCTTTTACTCAATTTACTGTTCCGTGGTTACCCAATACATAAGTATACATATATGTTTTCTTCTTTATATTATATATTATAAAATTAATTTTGAATTGTAACATGATCTAATGTAACCCCATAACGAAAAATGAATGAAATTAAATTTAAAAATGCTCATTGTACCGAGTTAAAACATATGTTTTCTCAATGTTGGTCATTGATCCAAATTAGGAGAAGATATTCACTATTTCCTAGTAGTTGGATTAAAGAAGTTTTCAAGTGTGTGTATATATATATATATATATATATATAGTGGCATATAAAATATAGTTAATAAAGTTGAGGAGAAAGGAAGTAGACAGAAAAATTAGGTTAGACGCGCAATTTTTCTGGCAAATGGAAGCGATTCTATTATGTATAGATACTTTATTGAACTTAACACAGTGTGAAATTCAGAGAACGATTCAATGGTCGAGAACAGCTGAGAATATAGGAGCAAGTGTAACCAAGGTGATTTGTCAACGTCTTCCAAAAAAGCGTCATTCTAAAATATAGATACAAGAAAATCAGTTTTCTTCTCCAAAGAATTTTCAATTGACAGAACTTAACCAATACGTCGAGGAATGGCGGACAACGGTGGAGATTGTTCCTCTTGGAGAGTGGCCAACACACAAGGAGCAGTACTTGCGCAGATATGAACTGTTCATATTTCAAAGTTTGCTTTCGACTGGGAAAAAGATGAACGTTTCCATGATTCCATCAACGTTAAGTTTGTGATATTCACAGAGATATTTGGCGCGTTATCAAAAGAATGCCCTCGAAACAAAGATCACAATGTTAGAAACATCGATACTTTTCGTAACACCTATTTGAGACTTATCAGCAAAATATGTCCTGTACTTTGAAAACCTATGGTTATGGATTTTTGACTGTACCTTTGAAAGGATTCCCTTTTCACTCCAGAACACATTTGCTTTACCATGCACTCTCGTGATCATTAGTTCAACAGCATAGCCTACGCTGTGAGCTTTAAATAAATGATTATTTCACAGCCTTTTAACCTTTTTTTTTTTTTGCCTCTGGTTTTTTTCGAAAGGTCAGTTTCGGGGTTCTCTTTTAATCAGAAATACCAAAATCTTCGATTTTGACTTTTTCAATCCCTTTTGCCTGGAGTACGAAGTAAAAGAAATTTTCCCCTTTGCAGGGATCGAACTCAGTACGTCTTGGACGCCTGTAAAACGCGCCACAGGCTGACCTAAAAAAACATCGCTTGATATTTGCTGTTATGAAATGTTTTTCGCTTTCAATGTGGGGTATTCATTTTATTTTCTGCAAGAAAAGTTTTTCCAAAAAAAATACAAATTCATTTTTTCTGTGGGATGACATCTCAAAGTGCAATTATTTTTCACCATGATTTTTCAAAGCAAATAAATGATCCGGAAATCAAGATTTTTGTTATACTGCGGTTGACTCAATTTTGTTTAAGAATAGGTTAAATGCACTACTTCGTAGTATTACTTCGCAAAACCGTAAATATAAAATTTACTCTTGGTATATATAATAGTTTTTGTGTTAAGGTGAGTCCAAAGAATGATACATAGCCATCCATAATGCAAACACACGTATGATTCTTCAATTGCCTGATTTCTTACGGTACATAATATACTGGTGGACCAACTGTGGAAGAAGTTGCGTTGCAACAATTGCATAAATAACATGCAATATGGTATCCACAGCATATGATCTGGCTACACAACCTCAAAATCAGGTCCCCCAAAAGACGACTGAATATTAACAGGGATTCAAATCTCAAGTATCCCCGCGAACAGCTATTACCGGCAATTTTTCGAAAAGTATAATTTCAGAATTTTCAGAAAACACTTTAAAAACGGCAATTTCCCGATATCATGTAAAAGTAACTATGGAAATGTCTCAGAAAATCCCTTAACACTCCTTAAAATCTAAAATCGTCCGTTAATACAAGGGTAAATCAAACATTATCCTCACTTGCGCCATAATGTTTTTTTGGTTGTCCGCACTGCCTTCTGTGCGCGCATGCTTTAATATGGTATTCTTGTGGTTATGTTACTGAAGTTTGATCTTAATTGCTACATTTTGCTTTGTTCCGTAATAGAGTAAACATGGCTGCTCCGCTGGCAATGTACACCAAGAAAGAACAGAGAGCAGTGACCTGATTTCTCCGGTCTAAAGGTGTGTCAGGGGCTGAAATTCATCGCAACCATGCAGCACAATACGATGACAGCGCTCTACCACGAAGATGTATGTATGAGTGGATCGAGAAGTTTTAAAAGGGCCGGTCAAGCGTGAAGCTTGAAGAGGGTGCAGCGCTTCCATCAACCTCCACCACTGACGGAAAGATTCAACAAGCTCGAGAGATGGTTTTGGTGAACCGACGAGTGACCACCGATGTGGTTTCCTGTTCTCTGCAAATCCGTTATAGTTCTGCATACGAAATCATCCACGAGAAGCTTGGTTTCCGTAAAGTCTCTGCAAGATGGGTGCCAAGACAGCTTACCAAAGAGCAAAAGCGTAAACGTGTAGAGATCTCTCAACGCTTACTCCACCGTTACAACGATGATGACGAAGCTTTTTTGGAGAGAATCGTCGCAGGAGATGAGACCTGGATCAATCACTTTGAGCCGGAATCCAAACGGTAGATTATGGAGTGGAAACACCTGAGATCGCCAGCGAAGAAGAAATTCAAGATGAAAACTTCGGCAGGAATAGTGATGCTAACCATGTTTACGACTGTAAAGAGCCTATACTGGAGCATTACCTTGACAAGGGGTCTACAGTCACCAGTGTACGCTACAGTAAAATGCTGGCAAAGGAACTGAAACCAGCTATTCGCACCAAACACCGAGGCCTATTGTCGAAGCAAGTGTTGTTGCACGACAATGCAAACCCGTATTAGGCCTCCCACACCATTGAAACATTTGGCAAATCAGGTTTTGAGGTGCTCCAACACCCTCCCTACAGTTCATATCTTACCCCTTTAAACTTTCACCTCTTTGGAATCCTCAAAGATGCTTTTCGAGGTCGTCGATTTCCTTCGGACGACGGAGCGAAGGAAATGGTGCATACATGGCTGTGTGACCAGCCACAAACCTTCTTCTCCGATGGAATACGCAAGCTTGTGGACCGCTGGAACAAGTGCATCAAAAGACTGTAGAAAAATGTACTTTTTGAACCCCTGCTGTTGTTCTAATATATTATAGAAACAAAAGTACAGATAATTTCTTATTTACCTTCGTATATAAAAATAATTACAAAAGGTGTCTGAAAATTCAGAATTATCCATTACCTCTTCTAAACGGTAATTTTCCGTTATTAACCGGAAAAAGGTGAACAGGAATATGTCTGTCAATTCACGCACTAAAAATGCACGGAACGTAGTAAATTGTTTTTACAGTAATTCAAGAAAGCATACTATAGTACCTCGTGCATTTTTTTTTCATTTCTCAAGGGTCAGAAACATTTCACTTTAAGTCTGATGTTCTACATTCTAGCAACTTCTAACCTTTAGTTTTGTAGGAACGTCAAAATACGGCGTTGAGTAAATACTGATGCTAACGACAAATTGCAGAAAAATCGACATTCGTCTTTCTGTTTCGACAGCGTTGCGAAATGTCGTACTAAAATCAGTTTGTCGTACTACTGTCGACAATAAGTAATATGATATGCAACACTTTCAACTAAGGTATACTTTTTATTATCATGAAACCTGCGTGCAGTAATTTTGCTGTGCACGTGGATAATTTTTTTGAAATTATTATGCTCCCGCGCTCGAGGCCAGAAATGTAATATATTGCTCGCACCTGTGCGACATATCGGGGAATGGCGGATCTTCCATTCTCTTCTTTTAAGAAGCGTTCGTTGAATTTGTCTTCACGAATTTTAACACAATGCCGTAACCTCGGTTTTTACAAGACATTACTGTTCATTTGAAGCAGAAAACCTTGTTAAACAATCATTTCAAAGCTATATACAAAGCAGAACAAAGGTACATTAAACTACAACTAAAAGTAAAGGTTTGCCAGTGATTAATTTACTTTGATGTTTGGCTACAGGAATAACATGCTGCCATTACACTGTTTTTTCCCCAGAACACTTCTTCTCACTTTCTGGCTGCTTCTCACTCTTTTGAATGCGTGAAACGATACCTTCATTGAATCTAAATGCATACGTTGACCTATTTAATCATTTCCAACAGCTTCGCCTGGAAGCAACTCCGAAACTGGTAAGTTAACCCCTTGGGAACATCTGCATCTGTACGGAGCAGGCAGTTGCATGCACAATTTTGCAATGACTCATGCTAATAACTACCCCACACCTCTCCTATTAGAGAATCCAGAAATATCCAGATACATATTTTACTTTTCTAAATTGTTTTCTGTGCTTTCAAATTCAAAGAGAAGAGAGCAATGGAGAAAAGTGTAATTAACGTGCGGACAACAGGGCAGAAAAGGATAATTAACAATTAATGCAGTCTTCTGAAGCAGTTGACAAATTGCGCACGAAATCTTGCAGCATTTTTGCAAGAAGTGCTGAGGAGTTTGCTTTTCGTTTTCAATTTTTCTTTTTGATTTTTCTAAGATAGGATTCCCTTCTGTCAGCCTTGCAATACAAAACGGAAGGATAACAATTAGATAATTTGATTTTAGTTCTTTAGCATATAGTATCGGAATAAGTTCATGTGAAGAAGCTGCGTTATGGATTACCAATAAACTACATCATTTCATGGAGTGCTGCTACCCTAAAGGATCAATCCCATAAACTATCGATTTATACAGAACGTAACACGTTTTATTCCTCAGGTAATCGTTTTATCCGCAGCGCGATCTGTGGAACACACAAAAACATAGTTCGTACTCACCATAACAGTTTCATGTACTAAAACTACCACTTGCATTACTGATGCCAACCCATGCACGTAATCTGCTTATATTGAAATAAATATTGGAGATAGTCTCTTTATATGCGCTATTTCTTAAAGCTATTATTTGAAATAATTCTATTTATATTAAAGATAAGACTCTAGATATTTCCATTATATTTAAAACCACATTCTATTAAAAAACAATCCTTTTTGTTAAACATTTTCTCTTTGAAGATCCTTCTATTGCACCAGAAACAGCCATATTTAAGAAAATCCGATTATACTCAAGGGATTACTTATGTTGAAGATAACCCTCGAGGAATTTCCGTCATGCGAAAAATGTATTATGCAGATTACACACTGTTTTTTCTCAATCTGAATGCACTCGAGATATAATATTTTCGTGCTGTCTCTGAAACAGAGAGAGCTATGTCATTACATCCCAATGCTTGATTTTACTCAAAAGTCTTTAACACATCAGCAAAACTTTCTACAAACAGGATAATTTCTTTACACCCATACAAACGCAATGTACCCGACAATATTCGTTCCTTTCACACTTTATTACATTCACCAAAATGATTGTAATATGCGCATTCCGGAAGCTAACGGAATTATGAAACAATCTGATAAAACTATCATTTAAAAGGATAGTAACATCGCAGTCCTGAAGTTAATAAAATTGTGAAACAACGCGATCATTTTGTAGATCTCTATTAACCACTTGAAAACAGAATTTGTTTTGACCACCTCTGAAATCAAAATGTTTAGAGAGATTTTAAATAGGTGCTTATTCTGAATTTCGAAGGAGTATTTCCAGGCACTGTTTTGCACAATGTCAACTATATCGTGGAAGTTATAGATTCAGCTTTTGCAGGACCTGATTGAGGATTTTTAAAGGGAATTTTCGTAAATTTATCTTATTTCTGCACACGAAATTCGTAAAAGACAAGGGTGTTAGCTATTTTTGAATGAATGATGAAAATTTGCGACTAACTAAATATACTTATTAAAAGGATAGGAGTTCTACTTTTACAAATTTTTAGCTGGTTGGAGCAAATATGTGAGATACGTCACATTCATCTATTTGAGAGAGTATCCATGTTATGCACTTAAGTTTAACTTAGTTTTAACTCATATTTTTCAATTAGTATGTAAATATTCAGTCCAAAAAGAATATTTATTACAGAGAGAGTATGCTATGTTATCAAATAAATTTCAGTTAATTTTTAAATTATATTTCCCTAATTAGTATGTTAATACTGAATCCAAAGAGCATTAGTATTACTACAGAGATAGTATGCCATGTTATGAACTTAAGCCTAACCTAATTTTAACTTATATTTTTAATAGGTATGTTAATATTCAGTCCAAAAAGCATTAATATTACTAGAGGTCAAATATAAGTGTTCTGACCACACATTTAAAAGGCTTTAATTACGAGGCATTGTTTCGTTACTGTCATCCATTTGAGTTTTCCTTCAAACAGACCGGAATAAATCCGTTGCGTTGGACAATATTTGTTGACCATCTTGGAATATTTTAGAAACTATTTATACTGAGTTATTGAGATTTCGCGGTAAGGCAAAATATTTGGTACAAGTGCCATTTATCTTTCTGTCAAACTAAAGTTTGAAAGGAGAGGCGATATCTGGAAAACATTTTGTGATCGACGAAGACCATTTAAGAAATTTAAAGCACACTGCGTTTATCAAGACGCAATGAAACACTAGCATAGCTTTCAGGAATCTGTCTTTCTTCAAATAATGAAATACAGTAAACCACGAAGAGAAATTATCTGTGACAAAATAAGTGCCTTAGTAAATTAGTCTAGAGAACAGCGCAACTGGTGTATATGTACTTCGAAATAATAAAAGTTGCGTTATGTAGAATTTCACCTGGTACATATGCTGAAAACTACAATTTATCTGTTTCATTTAGTTTGCTTTTCAAATTTCATTAAATAATCTTACGGGAATATTCTGCGTGGGAACCCCTATTTCCGAATGTTCCTGTTGAACCCTAAGTCTTAGCTATTTCGAAAGTATCTAATTCTTAAAACCTGGTTATTATATATAATGTAAGACTACGAAACTTGTGTTCAGATAAAATAAAAATAGCAATGTTTACCGCAATTAAATGTTTACATACATCGACTATAGCTTCGCAGAGCGTTTGTCTCGGCGTCATCAGGGTTAATGGAGCATAAACAATATTACTACAGTTATTATATTCTCTTTCCGTTTATCACTATCAGAAAAATTATGACACTAAATTCTAAAGCAATAAGGATTTACGAATAAATATAACTCCGTGTTTATTGGTATAGGAGAAACAATATAATGTTCCGGAAGCTTTCCCCGTCAACGGACGGTTTCATCTGGTGGTTACAAAGGAAAACAGAATCAAACTAAAATTGACGAATTCGCATACACAGAATTAAACATGATATGTAGAACACACTCGCGCATGCTAAACACGCGGTAACAAATGAGATGTAGCAGTATATGATCTCTTTGCATTAATAATCACAAAATTCTTTCAGCAGAGTCAATACTGTGCACTAAATTTTAGTTCCTCCGTGTTTGTACGAATACTATAGGGAATTACTGCGAAGCTCATTTGACGCTTCCGCAGATTTTGAATGATTCATATGAACTGGAGCAATGTGATTTCGACAGCAATTTACCCCCATTAATGCTGATATCCCGCAATAACTTATTCCCGTTTTTCTTCAAACGATCACTCTGTTCACTATTAGAATTCAGGTTTCATTGAGATAGAATATTATTATTCACTTTTTATTTATCTTCATTCCGATAAATAATCACAGAGCTGGCAAACTACTGTGTTTCTCTTTGTATCACTATTTTTAGCGACTCATTTAAAGTAAAAACAACACTTCCTGTATTGAAAGTGAAACAATTTCACATTTGGTTTACCTTACCTCATATTTGATTTACTTAATATCACAATTCCATTTGTTCTTCGAAGAGGAAAGCATAAAAACGGAACTTGGTATAAACTTTATGAAATTGAAAGCTGGTGATATAACTGAGAAGCTAGTCAAGTATCTCAAAATTATTACAAGAAAAAAATATTGTTTTTTCTCCTTTATTCTAAGTTTTTAATTATATTCTAAGTTTTTAATTAAGGCACAATTTCAGGTTTTAAGTAAAAAATAGCATGCCATTGGCTGCGTATATCCTGCCAACGACGAAACAAACAATAAGACAATTGCTGTTTTTGAAACGATATATCCCCAAACTTATTTTGAGCGTAAGTGAAAATTAAACGAAATAAATTCTAGAAACATGTCGCAAAAACAAACATGATTCTTTTGATCCCCAGAAAAAGGATATCTGTACGTTTTGTCTTTCTAGTGAAGAGAAGAACCGTTTTTCTTAAAAAATTGGAAGATAATGAAAACAAGATAGACAACTATTCCAGTACAAATGCAGGATGTGTAACTTATCGAGTATCGGAGTTTGATGTTTCAAAACCCGCTTCTCAAAGAATAGTTTTACCATCGAAAGGAAACTTCCATTTAGAGATCTCAAAAACAGAAAAGTAGGTCATTATTTTGAAACTTATGGATAATGAATTAATGACATCAAAAAACACTCGCCTTTCTCAGAGCGTTATTTTGAGGTTTAGCAATAACATTTAGCAACTCATTGGGCTGTTAGTAACCGTCCATCCCTAATCTCTAGCCACTGGTTCCAGGGAAGGGAGAGAGCCAGTGTCGTAAGTCCAGCACACAATCTATGCGTCAAGCGGGAATCGAAATCAAGCCTATTTCGTACCAGTGATTAAGAAGCAATGCTTGGTATTACTCAGTCACCAGATAAATAAGATGGACTAGGTAATGACTGCAGTATAGTGGATTTTATATTGAGCAAAGCAGGATAAAGCGAATGAAATTAGGTGATGTTTAACAATGAACCTAAGCCATGGCATTGCTATGTACAAACTTTTCATGAGGCATTTGGCCCGCGATATTTGTTCTTCAGGGAATGGTTGATGTACTTAATGCAACTGAAGCTGTGCTTAACATACATCCCTTTAAAATTAAACACAAAAGAAAATGCAGTGGTTTAAAATAAACAGTAATACGTATTAAGGTACATGATCCAGACCTCTGGGATCATGGCATCGATAAAAAGGGCAGCAGTTTAACTACAAATTGCCATTTCTATAAAGCACTCGTGAATAAACTTTTTGAATACCCCATTTTTTCCCTAGTTCACCGTGTTAAAGTTTATTCTAAAGCCTCAGATATTATCTAACGCGTCGTTTCATAAAATAGCAATTCAAAAATATTAACATTATCGCCGTTACTTTACAATAAAGCCGAAGTTTTTATACTTAGTTTTTAGCACGTCTTTTGTAAACAAAAGATCGTGCTTCTGTTATCGGTTTGTCGGTCCGTCCGTCCATCTGTACCCACCGTATCTCTGCAACTATTAGTCCTATTTGAAAAATTCTTTTTGCATTCGGAAGCTTGAAATATGCGAATGATGATCTTTATTTCGTTTTTCTTTTTACGATGCACAATTTAGCCGTTAGGGGACGTAAATGCAGATGATGTCGAATTCAAAATAACGTTTTAATATACATATTTGCTTCTAAACATCCGAATGAAAAAAATATTTATCTTTCGATTCCATTTATGTCGAAGAGTGTTTTAGATATAGTTTCATTTTCAAATTACGCATAGATTTTCCGCTAGGGGCGTAAAATTAAATTACATTTTTTCCGATAACTCTTCTCCTAAAACTCCGATTTGAAAAATCTTTTTTCAGCGGATAAATCTAATAGAAATTTTTTGGCATATAATTTCAAATTTTTGGTAAAGAATACTTTGGCAACCAGGGGGCGTAAGTGTTAATTTTTGCTTCTGATGTATTGGCCATAAAATCTGTGCTTCTAAAATATCGATTGAAAAAATTCTTCCGTGGACTGATGCCACTCACATTGATAAACCTTTTGGGAATATTTTCTTCCTAAAATTCCCCACAGTTTCTCCGCCAGGGAGCGTAGATGTATATCTTATTTTTGTCAATATCTCAACTTCTAGGAGTCCGATTTTTTTTATTATTTTTTTTTATTGGAGGTTTAACGACCACCGCGAGCAACTCAATGGGCTATAAGCAGTCGCCCGTCACTAATTTAGGGTCACTGGTTCCAGGGAAGGGAGAAAGCCAGTGCCGTAAGACAAACACAACATCCATGCCTGACCGGGATTCGAACCCGGACCCCTTACGGACAAACGATCAGAGGCTAGCGCCTTAGACCACTGCGCCACCGGGGCGGCTAGGAGTCCGATTTGTAAAAATCCTTTGTTGGACAGTGTTTTCCGTGTGGCATGTTTTTCATATAATTTCTAAATTTTCAAGTATTTCATAGACTTTCCGCTAGGGGGCGTAATGGTAAATTGCGTTTCGCCCTATATCTCTGCTTCTATATCTCCGATTTGAAAAATTCTTTCTGCACCGGATACAGCTCCTGATGGGAAATCGTTTGCACATAATTTCAAATTTTTGTAAAAAAAATGGTTTCGCCACCAGGGGTCGTAAATCTTAATTTCCGCTTCTGAAGCATTTGCAGCAAAATATGAGCTTCTAAATTCTCGATTAAAAAAAATGTTTGTAGACCGATGCTACTCGTGCAGACAAATCTTTTAGAAACATTTTCTTCTTATAATGGGGCACGGTTTCTACGCTAGGAGGCGTAGACGTATATCTTATTTTTGTCAATAATATCTCGACTTCTAGGAGTCCGATTTAAAAAATTCCTTTGTTGGATAGTGTTTTTAGTGTGTCATGTTTTTCCTAAAAAAGCAAAATTTTCAATTAATTCATAGATTTTCCGCTAGGGGGCGTAAAGGTAAATTGAGTTTCCCACTTTTTCTTTGCTTCTAAACCGCCGATTTAAAAAATTCCTTCTGCACCGGATACAGCTCCTGATGGCAAATCCTTTGCACATAATTTCTAATTTTTGTAAAAAAAATGGCATGGCCACCAGGTGGTGTAAGTCTTAATTTCCACTTCTGATGTATTTGCAGAAAAATATGAGCTTCTAAAATCTGGATAAAAAAAAGTTTTGTTGACCGATGCTACTCATGTCGACAAACCTTTTAGGAACACTTTCTTCTTGAAATAATGCATGGTTTTTACGCCAGGGGGCGTAGATTTAAATCTTTGTTTTGTCAATATCTCTACTTCTAAAAGTCCAATTTGAAAAATTTCTTCGGTGTTGGATAGTGTTTCCGATGCGAAATGTTTTCCCTATAAATTCAAAAATTCCACGTAAATCATTTAAGACTTTCCGCTAGGGCGCATAAAGGTAAATTGTGTTTTCGGCTCCTAAAATTCCGATTTGAAAAATTCGTCGTGTATCGCATACAAGACCTGATGGAAAATATTTTTCACATAATTTCTAATGTTTTGTAAAGAATGGTTTGGCCACCAGGGGTCATAAGTGTTAATTTCTGCTTCTGATGTATTTGTAGCAAAATCTGGGCTCCTGAAAACTCGACTAAATTTCTTTTTCTTGGACCAATACCGCTCATATGGATAAACCTTTTGAGAATACTTTCTTCCTAAAATAATGCATGGTTTTCCCACCAGAGAACGTAAAGTAACATCTTATTTTTGTCGATAACTCTCTTTCTAAAAGTTCGTAAGCTCAAGATTCCGTTTACACCAATACCTGAGGGATTAAAGAACCGATTGAAAAACTTCTTTATTCAGTCAGATACCATTGTTTTCCATACTGGTTCCATTGCCTTTGAATAGCTTTGATAAATTTAATTTGCGTCAGAACGGATTCAAAAGACGTGCTTATTACACCCGAAAATTCGGTGTCATCTTTCTTGTTTTCTATGTAGCGGCATTTTTTCATACATGCAGTTAATTTACTTGAAACGATGAATTATATCAGGCGCTTTCATTGAAATACATTTATGAAATGTAATCTCCTTTTATGTAATCTTGCAGTTTTTCAAAGTTCTCCGGTGCCAAGGCTGAAAGTAGTAGACTTAACACTACACGAAATGGATGGTTACTTCAGTGACTGTATTACTTTAAGCATTTTACGTTTATATTACTTTGTTCGCCAATTGACAGTGTTACTCAATCGATATTTTTTCGGGTTTTTGAAGAATTTTGGCATAGTTTTAGTCTTTAATTTTAAGAATAACAAAACTATGGTCCGTTCACAAAGATTTATGCATCAAATACCATTTAAAAGATTTTTAAAACTCCAAAGCACGTCGTTGAAATCTCTGAGCGACTAGTTTCATCATTTTCTGCAGATTTCTGTTGAGATGAAAAAGATATAGGGAGAACGAATTTGAATGAACTGTTGCCTTGGAAAGAAATTAATGTCCGCTGACAACTAACAGAATTTGAAGCCCCAGCCACGGCGCACATTTGCCACTAAGATTGTACATCACTCCTGTATGACTTCAACAGGTAGGTGACTAAGTCAGTGGCAGTTAGCCGTCAGAAGGAGAAGAGTGTAAGCACCACCCAACATGGAATTAGACAAGGAGCATATCCGCTATTGCATGCTGTATGAGCTTCGTCGCGGTAGCACCCCCTTAAGTGCTGTAACGAACAATACCATTGTGTACCCCAATGCCTATCACATTGTCATGGGTGTGGTCGGTTAAAACAGTTTCGAGACCGAAATTTTGATCTGTCAGACAGTCCTAAAACCAGAAGACCTGCAACAGTGGATACGGACATGCTGAAGACCATAGTGGAGACCGACCCAAATGTGACCACACGGGACTTGGCCGAACAGCTGGGGACTACCACAAGAGCATTATTTCGCACCTCCAGCAAATTGGGAAAGTGCGCAAGAGTGGAGTTTGGGTTCTCCCAAACTCAGTTGAGCTGAAAGCAAATCGCACGAGTGCATGAATTTCCCTGCTTGCACGTGAAAAAATTGGACCATTTTTGGAATGCCTTCTGACAGGTGACGAGAAATGAATCCTGTATGACAGTGTCAGCGCTACAAAACAGAAGCCCATGCCGATACCCACAACCTGCTTGTGTTTGGCGTTCTATGGCCACACATGGCCCTTGCGCCATAAAAATAAACCATCCAACCAACCTACGTAAGGCCCTGCTCTCTGTTTGGTAGCATATCCCCCGTGCTGACACCCAAATCCTGGTTACACCTACGTAAAGCCCTGCTCTCTGTTCCGGAGGATATCGCCCATGCCTACAGCCAAAGCCTGGTTACACCTACGTAAGGCCCTGCCCTCTCTTTGGTAGGAAGATCCCCATGCCAATACCCAAAGACTGCTTATGCCTACGTAAGGTCCTGCTCTCTGTTTGATAGTTTATTCCCCATGTCGACACCCAAAGCCTGCTTATACCTACGTAAGACCCTACTCTCTATTTGGTAGGATGTGCTGGGTGTCGTATTACATCTGCTACCGAACAACACAACTATCACCGCCGATATGTACTGCCATCAGTTAGACGATCTGCACGCATCGCTCACGTAGATACAGCCAGCACTGATGAACCTCAATCAAGGCCGTTCACCAACAGCAGGATGGAGATAATTACTTAGAGGCGTGCTGTCTCCGTACGATATCATTAAACCAACATCTCTGACTGTACAATAAAAAACTTTATTTACAATAAAAGACATGATTTTAAAATATTTAAAAAATGGCAAGATCTTTCGGGGCTACAATAGCACCCGTCCTCAGGCCACCCAACAGTGCCACAAAGCATAGGGAAGTGCTGCAATATATAACCAGTCTCCCCCGCGAGACCCACAATACATTTGTTCAAAAACCGCAGGTGATGCCAATTGAGAAAAACAGCAGAACAAAAGTAATATGTACAAATAATATAATCGATTAAGTAAGGTCCTCTTCTTCAGTTTTTTGAATGGGAGAAGTAATTATTTTCTCCATTGTCTAGGAACAAAAACAGGTAAGTCCAAGTTACAACAGGTATTACCATAAGAGATTATATACAGACTCTCGGTAAAAAAGACGGTTTGTTTGCTTACATTGGAGGAGAGTACTATTGTATTAGGCCAATCGGGAGAGTAACCTCCCTGGCGAACAGCTGTAGTAAATGAAGTAGAAATGCAGTCAGTTCGAAGTGCATATTTATGTTCAGACAATCTAATGTTCAGACTTCTAAGGGTAGAACCTATGTAGTATTTGATATCTTCGTTAGGAGCCGAGGAAGCAATGGGATACGATATATTCCTGCTTTATTCAAAGTGGCAACTTGATCTCTGTCGTTACGTATGGTAGAAAAAATGTTTTTGGTGCAAATTCCAAATTTAATATTATATTTATTACATACCTTCCGCAATATAGAAACTACGGGAGGGATGAAATCAACTTTACCAACGTATATAGGGGGAACGACTTCCCTTGACAACGTCGTAAATCTTAGTCTTTCAAATTTCTGTAGAAGTTCCCGAAAGAAGCAGGCGGGATATCCAAATGATATGGCCATGTTCTGTATAAGAGCTAGTTCGTCCTGACGTATCTTACGGGTAGAGGAATGAGTAAATGCTCGTTTAATTAAAAAACGTAAGGCTGAAGCTTTGTGTTCCGGGGGTGCGAAGAGATAAAAGGTATAAGACAAGGTGAGAAGGTCGGTTTTCTATAGACGGATAATTTGATAAGGTTTGAAGTCAAGTCACGAGTTAATAAAATGTCCAGAAAGGGTAATATACCATTTTGTTCAAGTTCCATTGTGAAGGTGATAGTAGGATATTGGTTGGACAGACATGTGGTAAATTCGTTCAGAAGTACCATGGAGTGAGGCCAAAAGACCAACATATCATCCACGTATCTTAAGAGGAGTGCCGGTTGATTCGTGAATTGGCTCAGAACTTTATCTTCCAATGACTGCAGTAAAATTTCGGCCAGAACAGGGGAGAGAGGAGACCCCATTGGTGCCCCCTCCGTTTGTTGGTAGAATTTGCTATCAAATTTGAAATAAGAACGTTTTGCAACCAATTTCAAAGCAGAAATGATTGCATCAACCTCCAAAGGGGAAATTGAGTTATCAGCAAGCAATTTCCCCTTCAATAATCGAGTGGACTACTTCAAGTGGAACATTTGGAAACAGAGACACTACATCAAGAGAAGCCATAACAAATGAGTTTCCTTGGGATCAAAAGATTTTATTCGCGTTAATGCCTGAGTAGAACTATTAATGGAAACTGAAGAATTTGCTATAAGTGGTTTTAAGTAAGTTGCTAAAGCTCTCTCCAATGTACGGGTGGGGCTAGCATACCCCGAAATCAACAGTCTGAGGGAGTGGTCAGGTTTGTGGGTTTTGATTTTCCCGAACAACTCAGGGACTCTAGTACCTACAGGAGGCTTCATTTTAGTAGAAATGGACTTAGGCAAGAGACCCCGGTTCCTGAGTTTACTTAACTCAGCTACAGTCGCATTTGTCGGGTCAGAGCGAAGTATCCGATGTGGAATCAGAGCTATTGCTTGGTACATCTTATTGTAGTAATCCTTGCGATCTAATAAAATAATTTGCTGGGACTTGTCAGCGCTAATGATTGAGAGATCCGGGTTTCGAGAAAGTTGTAACAATTGGTTGCGTTCATATTTTAGAAATGAAGAAGTTTTATCAGAATTTGAAAGGGAGTCAGCTAAGGCATAACGAGTGATATCTTGTTCCTTCTCTGGCAAGGCCCCAATGACATTCTCTATCTGAGGTAAAGATTGAAATGGTCGAAAAGTTAAAACTGGATAGCTGAACTTGAAACCACGATTGAGGGCCGAACGTTGAATATCAGATAACACTATGGAGCTATAGTTGATGAAAGAATCAGGTAAATCACGATTAGTGGTTCTGTAGCTGAAGTTCTTAGGTTGGAACAAGTGAGGGCGTGTAGAAACCAGATTGCATAATTTACGAGTGTGTCCTTGATTCATGGTGTTTATTAAAGTCTGTATAGTGGTAAAGAAAACCAACAAAGTCTTACCTAATAAAATAGGATGGGAAAGTCTGGATAGTTGAGTATAAGCATTGTAGGATTTAAGGTTTAACAAGTCCAGGTAACTTCTTTTTCTCCTTATTTCTTTGGTCAGTCGCTTTTGTTGAGCATTAACAATTACGTGTGCATCCTGTTGAGATATGGCAAAGGTTCGTATTCGCAGGAACTTGGGCACCACACCGAGTGAACGGCAGTTGAGTAGAAAACTAAGGTGAGTCTCACAGCGGGCTAGTTTCCGTCGGATGTTACAGAAGGTCTTGGTTGCAGCTTCCATGCTACGTGCGCTTTAAAGTGCTACAGATTCTACCAGAATCCCTCACACATAGTATCACAAGGTTTGCAGCTAAAAAGAGTAATACTTGTTAAAAAATTCGTACGTTTAGGAGATAATTACTTAGAGGCGTGCTGTCTCCGTACGATATCATCAAACCAACATCTCTGACTGTACAATAAAAAACTTTATTTACAATAAAAGACATGATTTTAAAATATTTAAAAAATGGCAAGATCTTTCGGGGCTACAATAGCACCCGTCCTCAGGCCACCCAACAGTGCCACAAAGCATAGGGAAGTGCTGCAATATATAACCAGTCTCCCCCGCGAGACCCACAATACATTTGTTCAAAAACCGCAGGTGATGCCAATTGAGAAAAACAGCAGAACAAAAGTAATATGTACAAATAATATAATCGATTAAGTAAGGTCCTCTTCTTTCAGTTTTTTGAATGGGAGAAGTAATTATTTTTCTCCATTGTCTAGGAACAAAAACAGGTAAGTCCAAGTTACAACAGGTATTACCATAAGAGATTATATACAGACTCTCGGTAAAAAAGACGGTTTGTTTGCTTACATTGGAGGAGAGTACTATTGTATTAGGCCAATCGGGAGAGTAACCTCCCTGGCGAACAGCTGTAGTAAATGAAGTAGAAATGCAGTCAGTTCGAAGTGCATATTTATGTTCAGACAATCTAATGTTCAGACTTCTAAGGGTAGAACCTATGTAGTATTTGATATCTTCGTTAGGAGCCGAGGGAAGCAATGGGATACGATATATTCCTGCTTTATTCAAAGTGGCAACTTGATCTCTGTCGTTACGTATGGTAGAAAAAATGTTTTTGGTGCAAATTCCAAATTTAATATTATATTTATTACATACCTTCCGCAATATAGAAACTACGGGAGGGATGAAATCAACTTTACCAACGTATATAGGGGAACGACTTCCTTGACAACGTCGTAAATCTTAGTCTTTCAAATTTCTGTAGAAGTTCCCGAAAGAAGCAGGCGGGATATCCAAATGATATGGCCATGTTCTGTATAAGAGCTAGTTCGTCCTGACGTATCTTACGGGTAGAGGAATGAGTAAATGCTCGTTTAATTAAAAAACGTAAGGCTGAAGCTTTGTGTTCCGGGGGGTGCGAAGAGATAAAAGGTATAAGACAAGGTGTGAAGGTCGGTTTTCTATAGACGGATAATTTGATAAGGTTTGAAGTCAAGTCACGAGTTAATAAAATGTCCAGAAAGGGTAATATACCATTTTGTTCAAGTTCCATTGTGAAGGTGATAGTAGGATATTGGTTGGACAGACATGTGGTAAATTCGTTCAAGAAGTACCATGGAGTGAGGCCAAAAGACCAACATATCATCCACGTATCTTAAGAGGAGTGCCGGTTGATTCGTGAATTGGCTCAGAACTTTATCTTCCAATGACTGCAGTAAAATTTCGGCCAGAACAGGGGAGAGAGGAGACCCCATTGGTGCCCCCTCCGTTTGTTGGTAGAATTTGCTATCAAATTTGAAATAAGAACGTTTTGCAACCAATTTCAAAGCAGAAATGATTGCATCAACCTCCAAAGGGGAAATTGAGTTATCAGCAAGCAATTTCCCTTCAATAATCGAGTGGACTACTTCAAGTGGAACATTTGGAAACAGAGACACTACATCAAGAGAAGCCATAACAAATGAGTTTCCCTTGGGATCAAAAGATTTATTCGCGTTAATGCCTGAGTAGAACTATTAATGGAAACTGAAGAATTTGCTATAAGTGGTTTTAAGTAAGTTGCTAAAGCTCTCTCCAATGTACGGGTGGGGCTAGCATACCCCGAAATCAACAGTCTGAGGGAGTGGTCAGGTTTGTGGGTTTTGATTTTCCCGAACAACTCAGGGACTCTAGTACCTACAGGAGGCTTCATTTTAGTAGAAATGGACTTAGGCAAGAGACCCCGGTTCCTGAGTTTACTTAACTCAGCTACAGTCGCATTTGTCGGGTCAGAGCGAAGTATCCGATGTGGAATCAGAGCTATTGCTTGGTACATCTTATTGTAGTAATCCTTGCGATCTAATAAAATAATTTGCTGGGACTTGTCAGCGCTAATGATTGAGAGATCCGGGTTTCGAGAAAGTTGTAACAATTGGTTGCGTTCATATTTTAGAAATGAAGAAGTTTTATCAGAATTTGAAAGGAGTCAGCTAAGGCATAACGAGTGATATCTTGTTCCTTCTCTGGCAAGGTCCCAATGACATTCTCTATCTGAGGTAAAGATTGAAATGGTCGAAAAGTTAAAACTGGATAGCTGAACTTGAAACCACGATTGAGGGCCGAACGTTGAATATCAGATAACACTATGGAGCTATAGTTGATGAAAGAATCAGGTAAATCACGATTAGTGGTTCTGTAGCTGAAGTTCTTAGGTTGGAACAAGTGAGGGCGTGTAGAAACCAGATTGCATAATTTACGAGTGTGTCCTTGATTCATGGTGTTTATTAAAGTCTGTATAGTGGTAAAGAAAACCAACAAAGTCTTACCTAATAAAATAGGATGGGAAAGTCTGGATAGTTGAGTATAAGCATTGTAGGATTTAAGGTTTAACAAGTCCAGGTAACTTCTTTTTCTCCTTATTTCTTTGGTCAGTCGTTTTTGTTGAGCATTAACAATTACGTGTGCATCCTGTTGAGATATGGCAAAGGTTCGTATTCGCAGGAACTTCGACACCACACCGAGTGAACGGCAGTTGAGTAGAAAACTAAGGTGAGTCTCACAGCGGGCTAGTTTCCGTCGGATGTTACAGAAGGTCTTGGTTGCAGCTTCCATGCTACGTGCGCTTTAAAGTGCTACAGATTCTACCAGAATCCCTCACACATAGTATCACAAGGTTTGCAGCTAAAAAGAGTAATACTTGTTAAAAAATTCGTACGTTTAGGAGATAATTACTTAGAGGCGTGCTGTCTCCGTACGATATCATCAAACCAACATCTCTGACTGTACAATAAAAAACTTTATTTACAATAAAAGACATGATCTGCTTTGAAATTGGTTGCAAAACGTTCTTATTTCAAATTTGATAGCAAATTCTACCAACAAACGGAGGGGGCACCAATGGGGTCTCCTCTCTCCCCTGTTCTGGCCGAAATTTTACTGCAGTCATTGGAAGATAAAGTTCTGAGCCAATTCACGAATCAACCGGCACTCCTCTTAAGATACGTGGATGATATGTTGGTCTTTTGGCCTCACTCCATGGTACTTCTGAACGAATTTACCACATGTCTGTCCAACCAATATCCTACTATCACCTTCACAATGGAACTTGAACAAAATGGTATATTACCTTTCTGGACATTTTATTAACTCGTGACTTGACTTCAAACCTTATCAAATTATCCGTCTATAGAAAACCGACCTTCACACCTTGTCTTATACCTTTTATCTCTTCGCACCCCCGGAATACAAAGCTTCAGCCTTACGTTTTTTAATTAAACGAGCATTTACTCATTCCTCTACCCGTAAGATACGTCAGGACGAACTAGCTCTTATACAGAACATGGCCATATCATTTGGATATCCCGCCTGCTTCTTTCGGGAACTTCTACAGAAATTTGAAAGACTAAGATTTACGACGTTGTCAAGGAAGTCGTTCCCCCTATATACGTTGGTAAAGTTGATTTCATCCCTCCCGTAGTTTCTATATTGCGGAAGGTATGTAATAAATATAATATTAAATTTGGAATTTGCACCAAAAACATTTTTTCTACCATACGTAACGACAGAGATCAAGTTGCCACTTTGAATAAAGCAGGAATATATCGTATCCCATTGCTTCCCTCGGCTCCTAACGAAGATATCAAATACTACATAGGTTCTACCCTTAGAAGTCTGAACATTAGATTGTCTGAACATAAATATGCACTTCGAACTGACTGCATTTCTACTTCATTTACTACAGCTGTTCGCCAGGGAGGTTACTCTCCCGATTGGCCTAATACAATAGTACTCTCCTCCAATGTAAGCAAACAAACCGTCTTTTTTTACCGAGAGTCTGTATATAATCTCTTATGGTAATACCTGTTGTAACTTGGACTTACCTGTTTTTGTTCCTAGACAATGGAGAAAAATAATTACTTCTCCCATTCAAAAAACTGAAGAAGAGGACCTTACTTAATCGATTATATTATTTGTACATATTACTTTTGTTCTGCTGTTTTTCTCAATTGGCATCACCTGCGGTTTTTGAACAAATGTATTGTGGGTCTCGCGGGGAGACTGGTTATATATTGCAGCACTTCCCTATGCTTTGTGGCACTGTTGGGTGGCCTGAGGACGGGTGCTATTGTAGCCCCGAAAGATCTTGCCATTTTTTTAAATATTTTAAAATCATGTCTTTTATTGTAAATAAAGTTTTATTGTACAGTCAGAGATGTTGGTTTGATGATATCGTACGGAGACAGCACGCCTCTAAGTAATTATCTCCTAAACGTACGAATTTTTTAACAAGTATTAGCAGGATGGAGTGATACATCACACTGACCTGTCACAAGATTAGGAACCTGGTCTGGGAGCTGCTGCCGCACCTAGCTCATTTCCCGGACACTTGACGAAGCGATTACCACCTTTTGTGCTCGTTGCAGCATTTCCTGTATGGACGGCGGTTAACCAAACGGGACGATGTTGCACCCGCATTTACTCACTTGTTTGCGTCCAAGCCGCCACAGTTCTACAGGGACGGTATACTAAAGCTGCTCAGTCGATGGGAGTAAACAGTGGCAAACGATGGCTACATCATTTTGGACTGATTTTTACTTGTATATACGGGGATCAGCACTTTTCTGTTGCCTTGCACTTGCAAAACAGCGCAATATTTTAACTGATACTACGCATCGTGCGATTGAAATTGGTATTTATGTTTCGCAAGGAATGCCACAACTATCCCTCCGAAATTTTAAGATCCTTAAGCTCTGAAATAGGGGGAGGCGGAAGACAACTTTTTCAGTCACTCTTGACGAGTTGGGTAGTTTTCAGCCAAGCTGCAATTCTTTATTTACCGAGCTACCTTTACATTAGAACGCCTCCGTTTTACATATTCGGAGCTATAACCATGTGATATCTACGTCACGTGCTGTAACTATGCATTGTGCACACCTATCCCGTGTACGTAATAAGTACACGTTCTCCAGTAATTGGGAAACGTTGCGACTTATACCAATATGTCGGCCACCGGATAGTTTGGGCCCGAATGGGATGTGCCAGTATTCCGGAAGCAGCCGTATTTGTTGGTTCTTCACATACAACTGTATCAAGGATGCACCAGGACTGTATGAAGCATGCACAGATATCCAGCAAAAAGATCTCACATTATTCAGCCACGTGCGGTAGATCCTAGAAGTAAGCGTCGGGTGTCACGACTGCTATCTCAGCAACGACTGGTGTCACGACTGCTATCTCAGCAACGACTGGTGTCACGACTGCTATCTCAGCAACGACTGGTGTCACGACTGCAATCTCAGCAACGACTGGTGTCACGAATGCTATCTCAGCAACGACTAGTGTCACGGCTGCTATCTCAGCAACGACGTGCAACAGTCAACCCAGGTAACCACCAAGATAATAGAGGTGCAGTTTAACCTGTTTACGCATACATCCTGCACCGCTTGTTGCTTTGCTTTAGATTCCACAGCCGTAGACCAACGATGATACCCAGTCGTCACAAGCAACACCCTGCATCTGCCAAGGAATGTCGACAATGGAATTCCGAATTCCGACCAATTGAAGTTTGTACGGAGTGTTGAATGTCGTTTACTGCTGCACCAATCTGATGGCAGTGCCCGGATATGGCATAAACAGCATGAACCTTACCCACTGGTTGTAAATTTGGGGTTCAACAGGCCGGTGGAGGTTATGTTCTGGTCTGGGCAGCTTTATCCTGCTAAGCCCTAAGTCCGTTGATTAGCATCGCACAAGCACTGAATGGAGGACGGTACAGCGATCTGTTAGCCGACCATATTCATCCATAATCTGAATAGGGTTTACATTGACCACAGTGCCGTCATTCAACAGCACAACGCACTATGTCATAGGGCTCGTATATCTAAGAATAAGTGGTTGTAGAAGCACAACGAATTCGCCAGATTGCCTTGGCCCTCAAACGTACCTACAATGTAACCTAATTGATCATTTGTGTGATATGGTTGAACTGGTATGATAACTGCTGACCCATCACCACGGAATGAGCGTTAACTGACGGAGCTGCTGCAGCGGACAAGGACCAAGTTACGCATGAAGGGTGTTCGACATCTTATAAAATATGGTCCCGTGCGTCTGCGACCCGTGATTGACAGAAAGGTGTGCCAACGCATTATTAGTAGCTGTTTATTATGCAAAGCTAACTCATTTACAATTCCGTGGATTAATGCTCTCCAAATATCACTGTTCAGTTTTTAACCTATTATCCAAACTAACATCTGGCCAAATCAACAAATTATTCCATGTGATATATTTAGTATCACCTTACTGAAATCATGGGCAGTCTGCAATCATTAGTGTATAAATTTCAATCAATTTCATTTGTGTAAATATTACTTGCTTATCTCTTTTTGTGTGCTTTTCCTACCGTTCATGCTAAGGCAGAATATCTTTTCCAGTTCTTTATCAAATAAATATGCGTGTTAGATATTTAAGTGTTTCGTAAACGGGGAACTGTTTCGAACAGGTATAAAGAGAAATATAAAATTAGCCGATTTAACTTGTGCCTATGCCGTCTCTGTGAGAGTACAGTAACTCTGATTTTTCTCATCAAAAGTCTCATTCCTGAAGGTTCTGCTGAACGTTCGGCTGTAATGTAAACTATCAATGCAACTGCGATTAAATTTATCAGAGCGAGTTTCTTTCTTCTTGTCTTTCTAATCAATGCTGAGTTAGTAACTTATCCAACTACTGGAAAGAAAAAGTCCTCTCTTGACGACTGTGACATGAGAATTTTGTGTTCCAGGATTTTCAAATGGCCGTATTTGTGATATTATTTAGCAACAGCTGCGAGGTGTTCGCATGTTCCTCATATATTCAAAATTGGCATTTAGCTATTAAAAGCTCATTTCTCCTCGGTGTACAATCAGAATGAGATGTTTTTAATATTAGCAAAATAATGTAATACATTTCTTCTAAAAACTGCGCACAGTATTGTCTAAATTGTACGGACACATTCCTTGTTTTCTGTTAAAGGGTTGACTTTTCACTTTTAGGTACTATCCAAATTTAAAACGGCATATATTTAAATGCAATACAAAAAGTATTTGACCTTTTTAAGTCATAGCTGCTTTACAGTTTCACAGGACTAATGAGTTATCGAGAAGTTCCCGAATCGCAGTGTATGAAAAGTGTAATGTTTTCCTATTCTGTTGTAAGACCATGATAACTGGGTACTGCAGCACAGATATAGGAGTACCTTTTGTGCTGGACAGTAAGGTTATTTCCGGAGGGTTGTTGCAAGATTTGATCTGACCATGTAAGAAACTAAGATTTGACGCAGATGTGCGTGTCTGTGTAATGTGAAACAAAATGTTATTACTAAGGTGAAGACAAATATTTTAGATGGTATGTTGAAAGAATGAGTTGCGTGGTGCTTACAAAGATAATTCATTCAGCCCAAGTGGCAGAAAAGAAAGGTAGAATATTGCAAAGAAACTCACCGGAGGAGTAAATTCAGGAAAATCGGCATGAGAAAAAGATATCGGGTACGAATTTTTTTTTTTTTTGAGGTTTAACGACCACCGTGAGCAACTCAATGGGCTATAAGCAGTCGCCCGTCCCTAATTTAGGGTCACTGGTTCCAGGGAAGGGAGAGAGCCAGTGCCGTAAGACAAGCACAACATCCATGCCTCCCCTGGATTCGAACCCGGACCCCTTTCGGACGAATGATCAGAGGCCATTGCCTTAGACCACTGCGCCACCGGGGCGGCGGTACGAATTTCAAAAGGTCTTGTGTGAAACGTTCGACGGTTGTCAGTGAAGCTCCAATTGTTTCCCGCCGAGATCGCTGTACATGGATACTTTTTATACATCGACAATTAAGTAAAAATCTAGCCCGATCAGGTCTAAACTTTAATTTGGCAGAGAGCTTTCTTTGAAGAGCTATACCCTGAACCTCAGAGAACAGTTTAGTGATAGGCTTGTACAGGGGTTGGACAAAATGTGAACACCATGGTCATTGGTGTTAATGTCACTCTTGTAGACTACACTGAGAAAGCAAACGTTGTGATTGTCTTTTTCGAATCTCTTCTTTCTATATATTCTATCAGCTGTGGGCCACTATAATACAAAACATGTTCAGTAGAGGTTCGTACGTGTGGTCATTGAAGTGATTGACGTGTCAAACTTCCAAGTCATGGAAACCCGTTTAGTAGGATCGTCTGTAATTATAAACACCAAAATTGCTTGGTGTTGAAAGAGGCAGTTGTAATTTTGTACACCAACTATTGCAAGACTTTATCAGCAAGGATGAATACTGGGGAAAACAGGGATTCAGTGATAGGCACCGCCGAACGCTAACAAGGATTATGTCCACACAACGCACACCTATAAGCTGCAAAAGTGATAGTGGAACTCAGTATCCACCTGTAAGGCCCTGTTTCCACAAAAACACTTGGTATTGAACTTACAAAGCCAACTTCCAGAGCTGTAATTGCTAAACCTCTATCCACAGAAATCAAAGCTACAATGCCAAAAAGAGTGCGTCATAAGCATAAAACCTAGACAGCTTATGACTGGAAACGTGTGATATGGTCACACGAGTCCACATTTGCATTATGTTTAGTCTGATTTATGTATGGAGGACACCCCCAAGGAAAAGCACAACTCGTTACTTCTTGTTATACCTGTGAAATATGGAGGTGGATCTATGATGTTCTCGGCTGCCATATCTTGGTGTTCAGCTGACCCCATCCTTACCATACATGATCAAGGTACTTCCAGCTGGCACTCGGATAGTTTACGTGATTAGGTGCTATGGTCAAACTATTACCCCAAAATGATGACATTTTTGAATGGCATCAGTTTGAATGATGCCACACAGCCAGAGCAATTCAGCCTTTGTTTAAGGAGCACCAACATGAACTTCAACATCTTCCCCGGCTAACTCAAGCACCTAACTTTAATATTATTGAACCGCTTCTGGACAGTTTTGAACAGTATAGTCAGAAGCAGATTCCCCTTCTTCAACGTCTCTGAAGCGGATGACTCATGTCCTTCTCGACTAATGGTAAGCCATTGCACTGGAGACTATTCAAAATCTGTATTAATCTATTGCAAGAAGCTTGAATTTGTATTAAAAGCAAATGGTATCTCTGTAGGTCATTAATAAAGACATATAACCTATTTCCCTGGTGTCCACATTTTGTGCAACCCCTATATATAAATATATTTACAACATTAAAACTGTTTTAAACACACGCTACCGTAAATAAGTAGCCTGTTTTCGCATTTTTACTTTGAAATGCACTGCAGGTTACAATACAAGTCAAAGCGAGTGAGTTTGATATCTTTTATAGCAAGGGAAATAATCTTTTTAACATCACTTTTGATGGTCAGTGTTACAATTGTAATGTCTTGCATATGTTGATGTACTGCGCGATAAGAATAGAAATATCGTTTTAAATAAAAGTACTAGATTCCGTATTACATGTAGTGGCAAAACTACCACCAACGGATCCCCGCAGCTGCTGGGAGGGAGCAGGTAACGAAGGGGTGTACTGAAGCTGCCAGTTATAATTTTATGAAAAAATTCGAACACTGACAATAATTAACCCAAATATTCATATTTTGCTTTAAAATATATTTAGCTTTGCCTAAATAAATGCATGGTTTCACTTTTAAAACACTGAATCTCCTACAGATTGAAAGTGTTCGACTCTTTGACTCCGGGTTGTAATACGATTGCTCGGCAATGGGTTGTAAATAATACGATCGCTCTCCAATCGCCCTCTCTCTGCGCTGCTGAGGAAAAGCGTGAGGCCACAGTGGGATTTCCCGTGGAGGATGTTGGAGGACAGTCAGTTACCTAGGAATACGTGCACGAGAGGCGTCAACATTTATCCACAGCAGCCGTAGATCTGCCATGCGTAAGAGGGGATTTCTTCAAGTGATTTATTTTAGTTTTGGACAAAGCAATTAAACGTATTTACAAATCTATTACTTAAAAAAGTTAAAACTACAGTGCTCTAGGTTCCACTGTTACTTTTGCAGATACTCTCCCTGACTTCCTTCCCTCTCCCTCCCCCCAACCACCACACACACGCAGCAAAAAATGCATCCTCCCTCGTGTGCGAAATCCTTGGGAAATTGCTGTGCTTAGGGGTGCTGAAGTAAATCTTGCGAGGGGGAGGGGTGCACGTTCTGCTAGTTACGCCACTGATTACATGACCAATATGTTACAAGCACTTAACACTTCACTGGGCATCCGTGTACTTAACACCATGACTATCACTGAGAGATTTGATTTCCGCATGAAGGCCGAACACTATGTAATAGAAATGAAAGACTGAACCAAACAAATGGTTCGGTTCAGTTTAAGAAGGCTTGGATTCGAAATCTGCAAGGCTGAATGGGAGAAATATGACATTCAGACTATTCCCAAATGTTTATAATCGGACTTATATCTGGCAATTTGTGCTGCACAACTGCCTTGAATCAGTTTTACAATATAAGAGCCTCTAACTATTGTGTTGCAGCTCTGGAGTTGACTGCGTGTATTAAAAGACATGGTGCATATCTCATGAATATTGCACAGTCAGAATAAAAACTGTGAAAAGGACCTATGCCTAGGGCCTGCGAATTAATATTTCGTGCCTACGTCAAAGCGCAATATTATTAACTTGACTTGATGTGCATACGTTGTGAATATGATATCGGTAGAACAAAAACTGTTAAAAGAGCATAGGCCCAGGGCTTATGAGTTGATATTTTGTGCCTAAGTAAACACCCAATATTTTTAATCTTGATGCAATGTGTAAACGTTGCGAATAGGACATTAGTAAAATAAAAACTGTTAAAAAGACCTAGAGCCTATGAATTAATATTTAGTGTCTAAGTAAATGCGCAATGCTATTTACTTAATGTGATACGTAAACGTTATGAATATGAAGTCGGCGGACTAAAAGCTGTTAAAAAAGCAAAGGTGTAGGGCCAATTGAATTACTTAAGTAAAAGAAAAATATCACAAACTTGACTTTTGTAAATATTTAGTGCCCAAGTAAAAGTGCAGCGTTATAAAAAAATACCACCTTATCGTCCTTTTTTGAACACAGCATGAGTCATGCTGTACTTCCGTTGTTTCGACAAATACTGTAGGTTTTAAAAATGTACTTAGTCACGGCAATTTATTTCTTCAAATAAAAGTACTGTTCCCGCTTGGCTTACATAGAATGTTTTCTCGAAATTTATTTGGAGTTCCCAATTCAATTTTTAGTATAGGCCAAAAAACGGCAATCTTTATACCCCACCCCCGAACTTTTATGGCCAATTGCCCTAACTTCGTATGAAAGAGCGTGCAGAATCTCGAGTGAATATATTTAATGTCATGTAAAGACACTATAACGAAGCAAAATTCTCCGTCATTTTTGTCCGCGCCGGGGCTAGAACCTGGGTCCCCTCATTCCGGAATAAGTCACTCTACCAATTGAGCTACGCGGACGTTCGTTCTGACTGCTATCTGCTTTTATGTCGTGTGCGTCCTGCTGGCAGGTACGTCACAACACAATCAAGGCACTTTAAATTAGTGGAGCGCATCAACAGCACTTTTAACTGCGAGAGGCATGCAAAACAGATCTATGGTTTTGAGGTTGCAGACAGTCTTCAAAGTCCCCCATCCATAGATAAACGCAAATACGTTGTTATATTCTTTCGTGTTATGGTAAGATCTGTGCAACGACGATTACTCCAATGCTAATCCTATTGTCATCCAATTGACAATTGGTTCAAATGCAAGACTTATCCAATATCAATTCCTGCAATGACAGGACTGGTCGAATCGCGATTGGTCCAGTTAACTTTTACACGAAATGGGTTTGGTTTTTGAACATCCGTATTTTAATTCCTGAGCTGCTGCAATAGAATGGTAGGGAGGTTTCACATGAAATGAAACCTTTCATCCCCATTTAGGGTAAATGGAATTAAATTACAAAAAGAAGTACACTTTTTCATACTATCTGGAAGGCGAAATGTTTGCGTTTTCACCCTGCATACCATCCTTTATTGGTTATTGCAAATATATAGCTTTCCATTTCCTATTAAGTTTAATTCAAAGTTTATAAAGAGTAAACATTCATATTTTGAATTCCTGAACTGCGGCAATAAAAGAGTAGGGAGGTTTGACATGAAAATTTAAGCTTTCATCTTCGTTTAAGGTAATTAAATTAAATTACCTAAAAGAAATTCATTTCTTCATTCTGGAAGACGAGAAAATGTTTGCTTTTTCTCTCTCCTTACCACCCCTTATTTTTTATTGCAAATATTTAGCTTTTCATTTCCTATTCTGCTTCATTCAAAGTTTATAAAAAGTAACTGTTGAATAACCGTTGCAGTGCATGTATGAGAATCGATTGAGCCAGACACGCAGCGGAAAGGAAAACAAATAAATAGCATTTTTTTCATGTACAACAAGATATTAAAATTTACTGTGTCGATCAGGAAAGCATGAATTACTGCGTCGACCAAGTAACGGTTAATATGGTTACTCAAATGTATTTATGGTTATTTACGGGTTTTGTTTGTAATATTTACTCTTGGGCAGATATAAAATATATTTTGCAGTTCAGTAGAAATAGTCACCAAACGTTTGTTAGCAACTGTAGCAAAAATTACAGTGCAAAATTATTTTTGCGGTATGTTTCCAGTGCTTTTTTCCATTAATTACGGAAAATAAGTCTGATATTTTTAATGTATTGAAAATATATTTACTATTAGATACAATTAACTACGACAAAAAATGCTACTCATTTTCCACCGTAATAGAAGTCTTTTAAAGCGAATGTTTGAGAAATAAACCATTTACTTTGAGATTTCACATGCCAAAAAATGTTTGATTTACTACATTTTACAGTTTCTTTTTTTCATTTTCTGTAAAATTCCATTTTTTAATTTCTGTTCATCCGCATTTTTATCTTTGGCGTAAAAGATTCATCTATTCAATAGAACCAACATTCTTGAAGTGAAGTGTTCATAAAAGGACAAAATAAAGGAAACTATTGAAGAGCGGCAATGAATTCTGGTTTAAAACATATAAATTTATATTTTGCCTTCATTCTAAATCCCATTTTCAATTATGTACAATGTTCAGCTTTTATGACTTCACATTAGAAAATGCGACAACAGAGCTGAAGAAATACTTCGGGCTAGTTATTAAACCCCGGTTTTCAACACCTCTCAATATTTACCTTAGACATTTGATGGGGAAAAACCATATCCCTAAGACAACAATTACGGAGGGAAACGAATAAAAAATAGTTCTGAAACGATACACGAAACCAGAGACTGTTAGAGCAAGCAAGACTCCTATTATCTCTGAAAACATAACATTTAGAAAAAAAGCGTATCTTAAGTGAAAAAAATATTGCTAATTTCAGGGATCGCGTTAACGCCTGGACAAGCGTATTTCACCCATCAAAAATGAAAATTAATACAGACATTTGACGTGGACCTGCGTCAACCAGGTAACGGTTAATATGGTTACTCGAATGTATTTATGATTATTTACGGGGTTTGTTCGTAATATTTACTCTTCATTCTCCTTCTAATCAATTTGTTCAGTTGCTGCTTACCATCTTCAGTAAATCCCCAGAATGGTGCGGGGCTCCAAGAAGCAATCTGCCAAACTGTCTTGGCAGTTAGCGTGTGTGAGTCTGGAGGAATTCGAGGCCGCTGTGGTGTAGTGGAAGCATATCCGGCGCGTAATGGGAAGACCCTGGTTTCGATTCCCGGTGGCGGCCAATGAAAAATTTTCCGTGACTCACTTATAAACGTGGAAAGAGCGATGACCTCTGTTTGATACAAATGAAAATTACTTCCTAAAAAAATTTAAATGTATTTTTACTGCTCCAAAAATTATCCACCTTGATTTAAAATCCGACCTTTAGCTTTTTAAAAAGCACGTCTTTTGTAAAAAAAGATCGTGCTTCTGTTATCGGTTTGTCCGTCCGTGCGTCTGTACCCACGGTATCTCTGCAACTATTAGTCCGATTTGAAATTCTTTTTTGCATTCAAAAGCTTGAAATGTGCGAATGATGATCGTTTATATCGGATTTTTTTACGATGTACAATTTTGCCGCTAGAGAGCGTAAATGCAGATGATGTCGAATTCAAAATTACGTTTTGACCCACATATATGCTTCCAAACATCCGATTGAAAAACTTACTTTATCTTTCGATTCCATTTATATCGAAGAGTGTTTTAGATATAGTTTCCTTTTCAAATTACGCATAGATTTTCCGCTAGAGGGCGTAAAAGTAAATAACATTTTTCCCGATAACTGATCTCCTAAAACTCCGATTTGAAAATTTGTTTTCTCTTCGGATACATCTCCTGATGTAAAATCTTTTGCATATAATTTCGAATTTTTGTTAAAGAATACTTTGGCCACCAGGGGGCGTTAGTGTTAATTTTCGCCTCTGATGTATTTGCCATAAAATCTGAGCTTCTAAAATATCGTTTGAAAAAAATCTTTCGTATATTGGTGCCACTCACATCGATAAACCTTTTCGAAATATTTTCTTCCTTAAATATCCTACAGTTTCTCCGCCAGTGGGCGTAGATGTATATCTTATGTTTGTCAATATCTCTACTTCTAGTTGTCCGATTTGAAAAATTCCTTCTTTGTTGGATAGTGTATTGCGTGTGACATGTTTTTCATATAATTTCAAAATTTTCAAGTAATTCATAGACTTTCCCGCTAGGGGTCGTAAAGGTAAATTGCGGTTCTCCTTATATCTCTGCTTCTAAATCTCCGATTTGAAAAATTCTTTCTACACCGGATACAGCTTCTGATGGGAAATCGTTTGCACATAATTTCTAATTTTTGTAAAAAAAAAATGGTTTTGCCACTAGGCGGCGTAAATCTTAATTTCCGCTTCTGATGTATTTGCAGCAAAATATAATCTTCTAAATTCTCGATTGAAGAAAACGTCGTTTGTAGACTGATTCTACTCATATCGACAAACCTTTTAGGAACATTTTCTTCTTAAAATAGTGCATGGTTTCTACGCCAGGGGGCGTAGATGTAAATCTTATTTTTGTCAATATCTCTACTTCTAAGGGTTCGATTTGAAGAACTCCTTCTTTGTTGGATAGTGTTTCTAGTGTGACATGTGCTTCATATAATTTCAAAATTTTCAAGTAATTCATAGACTTTCCGCTAGGGGGCGTAAAGCTAAATTGCGTTTCACCCTATATATATGCTCCTAAATCTCCGATTTGAAAAATTCTTTCTGCACTGGATACAGCTCCTGATGGGAAATCGTTTGCACATAATTTGTAATTTTTGTAAAAAAAATGGTATGGCCACCAGGTGGCTTAAGTCTTAATTTCCGCATCTGATGTATTTGCAGCAAAATATAAGCTTCTGAAATATCGATTGAAAAAAAAAGGTCTTGTTGGCCGATGCTACTAGTGTCGACAAACCTTGTAGGAACACTTTCTTCTTAAAATAATGCATGGTTTCTACGCCAGGGGGCGTGGATGTATATCTTATTTTTGTCAATATCTCTACTTCTAATAGTCCAATTTGAAAAATTCCTTCTTTGTTGGATAGTGTTTCCGATGCGAAATGTTTTTACTTTAAGTTCAAAATTTTCACGTAAATCATTTAGACTTTCCTCTAGGGCGCATACAGTTAAATTGCGTTTTCTGCTCCTAAAACTCCGATTAGAAAAACTTCTTTCTGTATCGCATACAAGACCTAATGGAAAATATTTCTCACATAATTTCTAATGTTTTGAAAAGAATGGTTTGGCCACCAGGGGTCATAGGTGTTAATTTTTGCTACTGATGTATTTGTAGCAAAATCTAGGCTCCTGAAAACTCGGCAAAAATTTTTTTCTTGGACCGATACTGCTCATACGGATAAACCTTTTGTGAATACTTTCTTCCTAAAATAATGCATGGTTTTCCCACCAGCGGACGTAAAGTTACATCTTATTTTTGTCGATAACACTGTTTCTAAGAATTCGTAAGCTCAAGATTCCGTTTACACCAATATCTGAGGGATTAAAGATCCGGATGAAAAACTTCTTTCTTCCGTCAAATGCTATTGTTTTCCATACCGGTTCCATTGCCTTTGAATAGTTTTGATACTTTTAATTTGCGTCAGAACGGATTCAAAAGACGTGCTTATTACATCCGAAAATTCAGTGTCATCTTTGTTTAAATTATTATCATTATTATTTTTTTTTCCTCGACTGTTCAACACAGCAGTTACGCCATCCATAAAATAGTTCCTCCCTCGTTCCCAAGCCCTGATATGCGAACCCAGCGAACGCAAGAGCTGCAAAAGTACTGTAGGATATGTGTGCGTGAGAGCAGACAGTTTTAAAGATTTGTGGACAGGTTGTCGAATAATTACTACACTAAATCAAGGTAAAACCTACTGATTACATTCTGCCATATCCATTAAAAGAATAATGTGAATGTGCCATGAATTCTAGTTCTCAGTGTACAAAAAAGTGACTTCTAGAAAATGAACAGAACTGAATTTGAGAGTATTTTTTATTAAAAATATGAGAGACCGAGATTATTCTCAATCTCGACCTGTTGTAATACACTGCTGGACAGTTGCTAAGGACGGATCATAAACGGCTATATAGCGCATAAAAAAGTAAGTGTGGTTGGATGCCAAGTGAAATAAAATAATGTCAGAATGCCAGGACATTACAAGAAAGACAATTTATTGTGCTCTGAAATCCAGAAGGCTTTGGGACGTGTTCAAGGGACAAACAGGCCATTTTGTGCAGAATACGTAAACGTGAAAAAAATGCAATTACCGTTCGCAGGCGTTCCGGCGTAAGATGTCAATACGGGATATGGCCACCATGGAGGGCGATGCAAGATTCCACACGTCGTGTCATGCTTTGCACAACATTATCAAGCAGCTGTTGGGGTAATTTATCCCATTCCTCTGTCAGTGCACGGATGAGGGTGTCCTTGTTTATTGGAGGGCATTGGCGACCAGCAAGACTCCTCCCCAAAGCATCCCACACATTTTCAATGGGATTCAGATCTGGAGAACGCGCTGGTCATACGAGGCGTTGAATATCCTCGCCCTCAAGACACTCCTGGACAGCGACTGTTCGATGACATGTTGCGTTGTCGTCCATGAAAATGAATCTATCACCGACAGCACCACGGAACATGCGAACATGAGGTAGCAGAACATCATTAATTTATCGTTGGCCAGTCATAGTCCCAGTTGGAAGCACTTAGAGGGACGTACGGCCATTGACCATGATGCCAGCCCATACCATGACACTACATGTCGGATATCGGTCCCTTCCCTGTATGTTTGCTGGACAATATGCAGTACCACTATCACGCCAGATCAGTTGTCGTCGACAATCAGACGATAGACTGTATCTACTCTCATCTGAGAAGACGACAGCAGACCAGTCGTTATCAGTCCAATTGCGATGTTGATGGCACCATTGCAAACGGGCGGTACGGTGACGTCTGGACAATGGGATGCACACAACAGGACGGTGGGCGTATAGTCCTCCTTCATGCAAACGTCTGGCAACAGTTTTTCGGGAGATCCACTTGCCAGTAGCAGCCATAAACTGATTTGCTACCTCACTAGCTGTGCTGCGCCGGTGTCTTTTTGTTGATAGCACTATGTACCGATCTTCTGCAGGTGTCGTACTGCGAACACGACCTCCCCCGTGACGTTTGCTACACTCTCCATTTGTTTGAAATGATTTCCAAAGCCTTGAAACAACACTGTGGCTGACGTCGAACTCCCTGGCAACATCTGTTATTTTTTGCCCTTCTTCAATCTTGCCAATAATACGGCCACGCGTAAAATCATCTAGGTGATGTCGGGAAGACATACTGAAAATTGCAAGTTCGTCAATTGATTCTTTCCCTTTCAACTTTGCGTTTGAACAACAACGGTAAATACGCGTCAAATCCTTTATATCTCTTATCAGCACTATGACGTCACGAACAAGTTCGGCAATCCAAAATTTGCATACGCACAACACGTCTTACTGTATCCCGTACTTATGCTAATTTCCATATTTTCCTGCCTTCCATTTTATGGTTGCTATCGTTGCTATTGTCATCCGTCCTTAGCAATTGTCCGGCAGTGTACTATATTACATGTGTAGGAAGAACTGTACATACATATATCACATAATTTTCATATTTGCGCGGAGGTAAGGATGCATGCTTTTAACCGTAGTAATTATTTCT